>JAWWMP010000063.1:4442262-4458777 GCA_035047865.1 Dendrocincla tyrannina | reverse complement strand
TTAAACACCCTCCAGCCCCCAAAACCCCTCTGTTAAACACCCTCCAGCCCCAAACCCCCCTGTTAAACACCCTCCAGCCCCCAAAACCCCTCTGTTAAACACCCTCCAGCCCCACGCAGCACCCGAGTGCTCTGAGCCTCGCTCCTGCCTCGGCATCAGCCTGAGTGCCCATCAGGAATCAGACTGCAAGCCTCATTCCTGATTTACCTGAGCATCTCTGGAAGAAAAATTAGCTCCTTGGGTCCTTCCCCAACTCAGAGAGGACACTGCTCTTGTAATTAACTGAAAGTTAATCAGCAGGAGCACGGCTGGTAACACACAATGTTACCTAGTACACAGGTTCAGCTCAAAACAGGCTCAACTCTATCATTTACACCAACTTACTTCAATTAATTTAACTTCCTTGTGTTTCTATTCTCTCTGGCACATCCCCACCACTTCCTGTTTATTTATTATTTGAAATAGCTCACCAGTTTATGCTCATTCAGCCGTGTCACAGAAGCCTAAGGCTCAACTCTGGCCCTTTTTCATCCTCAGGAGGGGACGGGACAAGAATTTTCACCCAAACCAACCAGCACGGTGTCCTGATCTCTGATGTGGGTTTTTCCCATCTGTACATCCCTTTTCCCTTTGTTTACTCTTCTCTCCTAGTTTCCAAAAAACAAGCCCTCAGTGAATATCATCGAAGCATGACAGGCCTGTCCCCTGATCGATGGACTCCATCCCTCACTCTCACTCTCTGCCTCTGAGCCGTGATGACCGGGGAGGTGAAAGATTGTCGGAGCAATCTGGAAAGGGACCTAGTGCTTGTCACCTGCTGGCAGACACCTCCTCGCCCGTGTTCTGCAAAACATCTGACCAGAAAGGAAAAATCCTGCAAAAAAGCCAACCCTGAAACCCAAAGGAGGTGGAAAAGCATCGGTGAGGCAGGTGCTGATCCGGACTCATGGATCGCCTGGGCTGGAGCAACATCTCACACGCTCCTTCCCTCTCTCCCACTCCGTCTCCTGGGGTCATTTTCCCGTCTTTGGGAAAGTACAAGGGTTTGTTGTGTCTTTCTTTGGTCTCACTGTCACTCCATCCTGACAGAGTTCCCATGAGCTCAGGCATCAGGCACACCACCCCTCTCTGAGCAGGAATGGAGGGACGCTCATCCCACCCACCACCAACGAGCCACATTTTGGCCGCTGTGTGCTCTCGCCTCGCTTTGCTCATCGATGTGTGTTGTGTAACACGTCTTGCAGGTGGGTTTTTAAGACAAAAAGGCATCCCCCAGTTTCCACGCCCACCAGGAGAACCTCCCTGGTTGTTCTCCAGCCAGGCTGCAGCACATCTCCACTGTTGCTGTCTCTCCTATCTCACACTGGTGCTCTTCACCTCAGCAAACAGGGCAACACTGAGGCACAGACCAACACGAGGGGACACCAGAAGCTGTTATTTAGCTTCCAGGATAATTTCCACCATTTTCTTCGTGGTATTTTCAGCTGGGCCTGAGTCCACCACCAGTGTGATGAAAGGTCCATAAAAATGTAGCCAGTCAGCAAAAAAACAAAAGATAAAATACCTGATGATACCGGTTGCTATGCAAGGGCTCCAGGGGCAAGAGCTACTTACTGTGGAAGGCTCTGGCCTGAGGGACCTTTTTCTGAGGGCTTAAGTTCTTAAAATGCTTCTTTTAGTAGGGGGTTCCTGAGGGAAGGGCTGGTTCTCCCTACACTGCCTGCACTATTTTTGTGATGTTATAGGGGCAGGTACCTGCTGGAGACAGCCCTTCCCAGAAAGGATGAGGAGGAATGGGAAAGGGGCTGGCGCTCCCCTCTCCCTTATTAAGTGCTTGATGTTTGTGAGCTGACAGGATCCCGGGGCTTGCTGGTGCTCTGGAAGCTGGGAGATGCAGGACCATCACATGGAAAAGATTTCCTCTTTGTAGTGTGCCATGGGGTATCTGTGTTTATTTAATGACTCCACAAGACCACTCCATATGCACTAGGGGATGAGGCAGGATCCGAAATGTTCCATCAAATGCCAAGACAGGTTGGCCTGAGTAGGGTTGGGATCTTGTTATAACAAACCTGCACTCAGAGGAGCCTGGGTTAAAAGTCCCTGCAAAGGAACAGGCTGGCAGGAAGGACTTCAGCCATCTCTTCTCTTCCACTGGCACCAGCCTTTCCAAAATAGCTGGTGTGGGAGAAAGGCACAGGGAAGTTTGCTTACAGATGTGTTGGGGAACAAGCAAAGGCTTCCCTTGTGCTGGTTTCAGAAGACAGGCCAACCCCAAAGGTCTCTTCAGTGGATCCTTTGCCAGAACATACTCCTCCATCACCAAGAGGAAGAGGTCAACACCTCTGATACAGACAGAGCAATAAACATTTTATAATGTACAATAAAAGATTAAAGGCATCTCTTGTGTTCTTGTAACATCTGAATTTAGTAAGTCCATATTTACCTGCTTGGAGCAGAACACACACCATAGGACAGGGGGACTTTCCCTGTATTTCCCAGTGACTCCAACCCAAAATGTTTTCTCAATGCCTGCGTGGAGAAACCCGGGAAGGTTCAGAGTTCACCCTGGCTGCAGGACAAAAAAACTTGCACCATAAATAGCACCACAGCCATACCTGGCAAAATCCTTCTGACACGTCTGTTTTCTCCAAAGAAAGAAATAGCATTTGGAATCCACAGCCCTGTAAAGGGAGATTTAGGACAGATGGGACAGCATGTGCAGAACGATAAGGGAGATGCTCTCTCCTAATCCTGGAGCAAAGGGCCCTCAGAAGGTGCTCAAGAGGAAATTCACCCCGGTAATTTGGCGGGCTGGGGGGTTGTGTGGCTGTTTGTAAAGCCAGTTGTCCCTGGGAATTCAGACCACATTCCCTTTTTCACAGCTGTTGTTCCCTCGGGATGGGTTCAAGCCATTTCTTTCCTAACAGAGATGTGTTCCCTCGTTTGGTGGAGCAGAGTTAAAATGTAAAGGTTCAGTGTCAATATTCACACCATGAACGGCAGGAGGTTCCAAGGTTGTTGTGATGCCCCATAACTGCAGGGTTTGAGAGTAAGGAAATAATGCTGCTAGTGGGGAGAAACAATTGCAGGCTGGCAGCAGCTCAGCTCAGACAGGGACTCCAAGACACCCAGTTCAAGTGACTCTCTTCAAGGAAAATATTTTCAGCAGCTCCAGATTGAAGTGATGTAACAAGACCACGCTTTAGGAAAAGCTTTTCCCATTATAGCAGAAGAAAGTTATTTAAAGTCCTTCTTTTCTGAGGGTCATAAACATCAAAGCTTGAACTGCTGTTTTGGTATTAAATTCCACTCTAGCCCATGAGTGTCAAACCCCATAAGGCTCCGTGCCCACTGAGTTCAAGCCCATCTGCAGAACAGAGACCTCGTTCCCAACAACAGCTGCCAAAAGATACTCCTGAGGTGTTTTACAGTCAACAAAGGGAAGGGATCAAGTTAAAATAAACCCAAGACACACTGGGGGAAGTCATGCTGGGCCACAGCAGAACGTACCCCAAAAGCCACCCACGTTCCCCACGTGTTTCTCCCTGACTGCTGATTTTGACTCATTGTTGGAGCAGGAGCTGGAAAAAGGAGGTTTCAATAAATACTAAAAAGCAGCAAGTGGGAGTGGGCTGGCATGACAGGGATCCCAGAGAGCCCTGCAGGTGCTGATTCCCTGCTGGTCTCTGAGGCAAAGGGAAGCAGCCCCCCAGCAGCCCCCGTGGATTAATCCCCCTGATTTCCAGGAACCAACTGAGCAGAGACTGAGGGCACAATAGGAGCAAGAAGCTGCAAACAGAACCCTCTGCCAACACACTCAGGGCGTGTTTAAAGTTAAGCACCACTTGCCTCCCTCCTTCCAAGCACTGTAATATTATGCCTACAAGTACAATTCAGCCAATATATTCCTCCCCCACGAGTTTGGTAAAGCAGAGCCGCGGGAGGAAGTGTGGAGCAAACAAACCCTGCACAGCGTGTCCCTCCAGCTCACAACACAGCCCCAGCCACTTCTCACCCCTCCCTCGCTCCAGCAGCCACCAGCACAAGCTCGGGGCTCTCTCCTCCCGGGAAAATGAGAACATTAGGCATTTCATTCCTTGACAGTTCAACAGCATCCGAGGAGGAAACACCTACACGGCGGAAAAGTGTTAGTACAAGCTCAGCTGGTAATGACTTTGTGGAGGAGATTGAAACGGAGAGGAACAGGCTGCTAATGCCACTGTTTGCCAGAGACACGAAAGGTTACGTCACTCCAAGGCGAGTGTCACAGCTGCACATCCCCTTTCTGGTAAAAATATGGCCCCTCTTTGACTGAGTAGTCAGCCTGCACTTGCCAAGGAGAGAGTTGAACATTACACCATATGTTCCAGCAAATGCAATTTCCCCAGATTTGCAGAAAAGCCTCCTAACGACACATAATGAGCTATTACTGCCTAGGCTGGAAGCAGAGCTGACCAAATTCCATCAGCTTTCTAGCAGTTGTTAAAAAGCTGCACGATCAACATGCTTGTTATGCTAAAATATCTTCTGTTTCCTCCACAAATCTGGTGCCTATTAAATTGTCTGATGACCTTATGGATTAAAATGAGGATGTTCCTCCTTGTTGGTGCTTCAACCCACACATCTCAAGGAAGGAGAGCTGGGTTCTCTCTCAGCTCCTGCATCAGCATCAATTGTGTTTAACCAAGTTCCAAATGAAGAATCTTTATTATTAGCGACAGAGCCGGGGGAGACACAGCTTGAATTTCAGATCCCAGATGGAGGCAGCAAAGTTGGCAGCCACAAAAGCCATCTTTTTCCTTGGAATCTGCATGCAAAGCCATGGAGTGGCAATAATGACAGAGCCCCACGATGCCATTTGACACTTTGCAGCATCGTTGTCCTTTTTAACTGACAAAACCCCTACATTTAGTGCCACCAACTGCTAAATAAAACCTATTTCTACTGTCCAAACCTATTCAGCAGAGGATGCACCTGTGTGGCACCAGACAGCCTCTCAGCCAAAGGGAGAATTTTATCACCTCTCGCTATTTCCTGTTTCAGGACATAATTTCTTCCTGCTTGCAGCACAAAAGGAGGGAAGGGCTGGTTAGTTTTTGAGGAGAAGGCAGAAAAAACCCCCATACAGTAGTTTAATTTCAGCTCATTGTTTTCCAGCTGCTGTTGGCTGCCTGCAATACATTGATGAATGCTATTAAATTTTTAATTGTGAGACATTTCATTGCAGGGCTCACACAAAGCAGCTTCTTCCAGCCCTGTTGATGTCACTGGATTCCACTACAGCACCAAGCACCAACACAGCCCTTGGCTACACTCAGGCAAACACACAGCACGGCCTTCCACGAAGGTTGAATCCACAGCCCCTCCCTGCCCTTGCAGTGTCTCCACCATTCAGCACATTTGAATCACTTGCAATGTCAAAGAAGGAAATTTTCAGCAATAAAGCTGCCCAGAAGCCAAAACCCTTCACAAAGAGCAGTGCTCATTCATGTGAGAGTTTCACACTCACAAAGACCACCAACACCTCAGGAGGAGCCCCCTGCCTGTGGCCAAGGTGTCCATCCCAGGGCAGCTGGGCTGAGCCACAGCACCCTGCAGACACCACCACCCTCCTGCCACGCTCAGGGCTGCCTGTCAAGCAGAATTTCCTTTTCCCAGCAGGGCAGAACTGCCAACAGAAAGCCTGTTATAAGAGAAGGGGATATACACAACATCCTCCCTGCTGTACATCACTTAAGAGTAACCTCATGAAGAGATAGATATATACCAAAATCGAGACAGCTAGCATGGGAAATCCTGAATTTCAGCAAAGGAAGCAGATTTCCTTCTTCCCACTGCTCTGTCCCTGCTGATCAGCAGCAACCACTGATCCCTGGGGGAGACAGAGCTTCCCTCTCCCAGCACTGTGTGACTGCAGCAGCTGCTGCCACTCCTCAGTTACTTCTGCCCTCCAAAGAGCCTGTCTGGGAGCAGTTTAACATCAGATAAACCCTCCAGCAATCCAGCCAGGCTGCTTTCAGCAGGGGAGGGGGGTGAGGGGCTCTGCTGTCCCTGCTGCCTTCTCAGAATGCCTGAACAAGGAGATTTGAAGCAGACTTTGTTATGTCTGTTAGGAGGAGGTGGATTTTAGAGACCATGGAAGGAATCCTTCCCTGGGAGGGTGGGCAGGCCCTGGCACAGGTTTGGCCAGAGGAGCTGTGGCTGCTCCACCCCTGGAAGTGTCCAAGGCCAGGTTGGAGCAACCCACGATACTGGAAGGTGTCCCTGCCCGTGGCAGGGAGTGGGACTGGATGGGCTTTGAGGTCCCTTCCAACCCAAACCAGTGTGGAATTCTGTGACCTGGACAGCAGGTGAAACTGCCCTCAGGACCACATGTGAATTATTCCTTTTTCAGAGGATTTGCTATGTGGGATTCACTGGTTTAAAAGAAAACAACCACCATGTGCTAATAACTCCCACACTTCCCAATCAACACTGCCAAGGGATTTCCCCTTCCCTTCCTATGAAAAGCTCTCTGGGAATAAAACTTACAGAGCTGGAAGTCCCCCAAGAGGCTCTGGGGGCATCAGGAACACGATGGTCACTGGAGAATTACATACACAAAGCCCTTGCACTGACCATGCACCACCCACTGTACAACCCACCCCCAAAACTGCTGTCCAGGGATTCCTTCCTCACTGGGGCTGTGTTAGCTGGGAGTTAGTGCAGTCAGGCACTGCCAGGCTCTGCCCAAGCTTCACTGCTTACCCTTCTCACAAACTGCTTCCGTTCTCTGTGTCTCAGTCACTGCACATCTGGGACAGTGAGAAACTTTCCCTGCTTTTCAAGGCCACTGCCTCCTGTCTGGATCCAGAAGGGCAAAAGAATGCCCTCCTTACATTTTATCTCTAGGATCATATTAACCAAAAGCATCTCCAAACAAACTCTAATTACTATAATAAAAATACAATATGATTTCCTCCAACTTGCTCCCCAAATTCCACCTCTAAAACACCTGAAGAGGTCATAAGGTCCTGCTAACTCCCTGAGAAGAGTATTTTGAAGATCAAGACCTCCAACTCCAAATAATTTGTAGGTTTGATGCTCTGTTAGAGGAGGAGATGGAGGCAGCACAGAGATGAGGAGCTGCTCTTGGATTGTGGCACACAAGTGAACACAAGGTCACGTTCATCTGGGCAGCCCAGAAAGGCAAATGGAAGAAGGGCCTCAGTAACACAGGAGAAAATGACATTCAACAGGTACAAAATATTTATAAACTCGAGTGCAAATCATTAAATATTTTTACAAGAGAAGTTACAAACGAAACAAGCAAAGACAATCAAAAAAGGCAAACTTTTCAGGGACAAAAATAACAACAGAACGAGATGAGCCACAACCAAAGCACTGAAACCAGCAGCTTCTCCTGAGTCTGCAGTAACACCCACAACTTTGTCAAATGGAGGAGAACAGCAGCCACAGCTGTTTCCTACAGTTTCAAACCTTTATGTTACCCAAAGGGATCCCAGTCGCTGTAGGAGAGTCAATGCCAAGCTTTAGGATGGAGCTTTAAATCCAGTTTTTCCACTTCAAAGCCCGTTTTCCAGTTTCCATCAGTGCAATGTCACATCCTCACACCCAACATCCCATCCTGCCTCTTGAACACCAACTACATCTGTGACCTGTGAGGAGGTTATTTACAGTTCAAGGGCTGCAAAACATGAAAGGTGCCTACACAAACCAGATCACATTTAAACTGCATTTCCAAACCAGTCCCAAATGTTTGCAAAACATGGGAACTTCCACTGGCCTTTTTAAAAACAGACCAGAAAACAACTTATCCAAATACAAACCACTTAAAACCAGCCCAAGGACCAACTCTAAATGCAGAACAAGAACCAGCACAGTCCCTCAGCAGCAAAATCAAACGGGGTTACACTGGAAGTGGTCAGGAATGCTCTGGAAATCGTGGAGTTTGGCCAAGTTGTTGCTCACCCACTGGGTATGGCTGTACCTTTGGGTAGGTTTCTTGTTGGACCTTGGGTAATTTCTGCAAAAGGAAGCCAAATAGTTAAAAACATTTGTATGAAAGCCTGGAACAGCATCCTCTCTGAAAAAAACTTCTCCTTTTCCTTGGGGTTGGCAGTTGGGACCCAAGTTTCCTCTTGGGAGGTTTTAAGAGTGAGATCACATTCTCAGAAGGCACCTTGGAAAGTAAGAAGTTTAGATTTTAGAACTTTAAAGCCTGTCCTTTCAGGGACTGTGCTTTGTGCTCTTTGCAAAGCTCTCTCTCCCTGGCCCACCCCAGAGGCTGAAGGCTCAACCACAGGCACTTCAAACAAGGGGCAAGTTTTCCTCACCAAGTGCTGTACTCAGGTTAAATCCTCTCATTTGCACATCCTGAAATAGCAAGACAAACCCCCACAAACTCTAAGCAGCCTTAGAAAAGCAAGATTAAAAAAACAAATTACCTCAATGAGCTTGGTTATCTCCAGGCCTCAGAGTGCTACAAAGCTTTGTCTCATCATTAGAGGCTGCTTTGCCCCTTGCATTTTGAAAAGGCTAATTTTGAAAGCCACCTCTGTTACCTTTTTTCATTCTTATTTGTGCACAGGGATGAGAATATCTCAGGAAATATAATTTATAAACTGCACACCCATCTGGTCTGCAGAGCAAAATAAAATCTGAAGGAGCATGGAGGACCACGAGGGTCACTCCTGCAAAAGAAGGAACATCTGCCTGGCACAGGGTTGGCACAGCCACAACATGAGAGCTTTTATTGCTGCAGCAAGAAGTGGCAGTGACCAGGAGGTCTCAAGCAACTCCCCCTTTATGCCAGCACAGCCCCAGCCCTGCACCTCCCCTGCCTGCTCTCCCCTCAAGCAAAATGAATTTGGGCAGGTAAGAACTGTTTCAAGATTAAGTTTTTTCCCCTCAGCCAGCTCAGCATCAATCAACAGAGCAGCCCCTTTCCAGGCAGAGTCTGCAAGCACAGAGTTTGTTTGTATTTCACACATTTGTTTCTCCAGATGCTCCCTTACACTGTTCTCCCTTTCCATCACCTTAAACACAGTGTCTGCTTTTTTAAAGATATTGATCTTTGTTATTACAGTAAGACCAGATGGTTTGTGACTCTTTACAAGGTATTTCCTCCTCCTCTCCCTTTGATTCAAGAGTGATCCAAGCAAATAATTTATCAGGTTTGTGCCAGGTTGTAAGAAGTCTGATAAAATTGCTAAAAGCAGCACAAACCTCTAACAAACACACCAAGCCTCAAGGAGAACTCCTGGTGGAACCCTGCTGGGGAAAGGGCAGCTTCCCAGCTAGCTGAGGGACATGGATGGGGCCTGGAGCACCCTGGGCTAGGGGAAGGTGCCCCTGCCCATGGCAGGGGGTGGCACTGGATGAGCTTTAAGGTCCCTTCCAACCAGTCGATGACTTTGCTCCAAATAACAGAGTTTCAGGAGCCTCATTACTGCAGTGGCTGATACAGACCCAGAATTGCTGAGGAGGACCTCATCAAGAAGGAAATAATTCTATTTATTGCTGGATAAAGGGCAATAAAAAAGTGCAGACATTCACAAATGGTCAGCTGGCAGAAATCTTATGTGGTCAATTATCAGCCACCCATCACCAAGCAGATGTTCGAGTCACATCTCATTTTTACATCTGCTACAACACAGCCTCAGCAGCACTTCAATCCCCATGGGAAGCTGCAAATAAATTCTTCTGTTCAGGCTGAATATCTTGTAGAAACCAGGAGGAGAGGAAGCACAGGCAGAGCCACGGGTTGTCTCCCAACTCACCCCGAGGGGATGTGAAAAGTTTATTCTGAATATAAAAGGATTTCTTTTAAGTGGTCAGTGTGACTTTTAGCACTCAATCACCCAATATAAGAATATATAATTATATAATATATATACACACATATATATGAGAGATATATAATATATATATGTGAAAGTTGTATTTATATATATGAAAGTTGTACTTGCAGAGAACCTGCAGTGTAAGATCATGTGCAGATAAGGGGAAAGACAAAATCTCTGCTGCAGACAGCCTGGAAGTCCCTCAGACAGCACAGCAGTAAGAGCCAGGACACAAGGAAGAACAGACAGATTACATAAAAGATGGGATGGCAAAGGCAAACATTACCCTGAGACAAACGCCAGGAGATTTGCAACTCAAAACAGAGCCAAAGATTTGTAGCAGCAATATATTAGTTACTGCTTCCCAAAGGGAATTCCCTGGCTGGCTCTGCAACCTGCTAATTTTCCTTCATGGATTTCTCGGGATCGCTGTGCCTTTCCTATGCAAATGCTGCCCGAGCCGGTGCTGCAGCTCCAGGTGCTGGGGAACAGCACAGGGCACAGCCAGCCCACTGCGAGGGTTTATCTGTGACAACTGGGAGAGCCCACGCTGTCTGTCGGGCTGAATTCCAAGCCTGCAGCTATTTGGAATGGCAGAGGTTTGCACTAATAAGAAAATCAAATTGTGTGCATCCCAGACAATGTTCCTCCCCAGCAAACCAGAGCTGTATTTCACCGCCAGCCCCGCTCACTTAGAGCTCCTGCCTCATTTGCTGTGACTCACAACATACGTCTTGCATTTTTAATTTGAAAGGAAGAGAAAACAGGCCATTTCAGCTTTCCTGCCTCATCCCCTCTGCATTCCTTCTGCTGGATTGCTGCACTGGAAGCAGCCCCTGGCTATGCAGCTGCTCCTGGGCCCGGCTAAGTGCAGCTCCACACAACTGTCACTTCCTCACAACTCGCCAGAAATGACAATTATTGCACCCAGGCACACTCAAAATAGCCACAGTGGGAGGCCGTGGCTGGAAGATACCAGGACATTTCTGCCCTTCAGAACATGCCAGTCCTACCCATGAGATGTCACCCTTCAGCTGAAATGCACACCCGTTCTTTACAACGCCTTCCTTCACACCTCCACTCTCGGATGACACCGTTGAGGCAACACACAGAAGGTGTCAGCACTGAGGCCAAATCTCAGCACCTGAGCCAAAGATTGCCCCAGGCTGAGTTCACAGGCTCCAGGGAGGGGGTGGAGTCCCCATCCCTGGAGGTGGCACTGGGTGACAAGGCAGGGATTGGGCACAGGGTGGACTCGGGGGGCTGGGAGGGCTTTTCCAGCCTCACTGATCCTGGGATAGTTGTGAAATGACAAGACCAATTTACCTCCCAAGACAAGCCAGAGCTCAGCTCTGCTTTTCCCAGCTAACACAGGCTTGTTTTGGGAACATCCCTGAAACACAAATCCCCTTTATGATGTTTTTCCCAGGTTTTTCCAGCTCTGGAACTCATCTGAACCAGACTGACTCCTGTACAAGAATTCTGTGCTACAGGAAGTGTAAGAGGTACTTTTTATTCCCCTCTGAAAACAAATATATTAAAAACAAAGAATACAAGTCGAGCCAGCCAGGCCTCCTGCCAGGATATCTCTCTTTTTCCCTCCCCACCAGCCTCACCCCATCCCACCTGGGGGTTACCTGATGGAGGAGCTACACTTTTCATCCTGTGGATGTGCACACTCTGGATATAAACATTTCTTTTGCTCAAGTTCCACTTCTGAAATGCAGGGCCGCTGTTTCAGTCTTTAAAACAAGAAATAGTGTTAGTTTTTCTTCAGAGTATTTGTCAAATGGGGTTACAGAAGATGAAGAGAGCAGAGTGCCCTGCAGAACTGTTACAGGCATGACCTCCTTGTAGCACTGTTCTGTGATTGAAAAAATAAAGGTATTTATTTGACTAAAGCTGCAAAGATGAAACACAGAGAGCAAAGCAGGAGCGTCAGCTGAGTGACCCAGCAGGTCACTGCCCTGGTTCCCTCGCCAGGAACCCGCAGAGAGCCCTCAAAAGCAGATTTTTCACATCACTCAGGGCCACGTGGGGAACAGCAATGCACAGAACACCTGAGAGCAGCGGCTCTGCAGAGAACAACCCCTGCTGGACACCTCCAGGAGCAGGGCAGAGCAGGAGGAACCATCCCGATCCGCTCTGCTGCTGCCACCTGCAGGAAAGTGCCCCGGGAGGAGCCACGACAGCCCAAACACCCCCGGGGCTGCCTCCAAACCACTGCCCGAAACTGCCTTAACCACCTCCCTCCCCGTTTGGATCATCCCCATATTCCCTCCCGTCTTCCAGGGGAGAAAAATAAGTGTTTTCCCCCCCAACTCGGTGCATTGTAATTAAAGAATAAAGATAAAACCAGCAGCACGTGACCAACAAGCTGGTTGAGGAAATAGCTGGGATGTTTTTCAAGAGCAGATTTCCTAAGAAATTACCTTTCTTCCTTCTCCTGTGGGACAGGAATAACTTTGCCAGGCTTCTTCCCACTGGTTATCTCTTCCTGCCCAGTCTGGCCTACAGGTGTGTCACTTAACTGGAAAGGCAAGGGAAAAGGGAATTAACATTCCATGTAAGTTGTGCTTATCCAGTTACATAAAGATCACACTTTGCTGCACTTGAAAAAGCTTTTCCTGTATAAACACAACATTTGTGTGCACATGGGCATTATCCAAAAGCACAAACCCAAAGGAATGGAATTTAAAACATTTTAGCTACAAGAATTAAGATGTGAGTTTACTTTAATGCTGCCTGAGGGTGGCTCAGCTCCTGGAGATCCCCCTTCATCATCCTCTGGAGAGCCTGATTTCCTTGAAAAGCAGCTCGTTGCTGCTTTGGGAAGTTCTTTGTTTGCAGGCCCAGATGCTGGGCTCTCATCACCTGTGCTCCTGCCATGGGTAAGGTGAGGCAGGGGCACGGATCTTCCCAGGCAATCCAAAGCCAGCCTTTCCTGGCCTTTAGGCTCTGAGGACTCTTCAGGAATGCAGCTACCAGCAGCTGTAGCATAGCCTAAACAATCATCTATCATGGCTTCTAAGGCTTCTCTTTCCACTTCAACCAGGCAATTGTCCCCTGGAGGCTCATCGGAACAGCCAACTGTGAAGGGGCTGAGACTCAGCAGGTCCTGGAGGTCAAGGTCCTGCTGCAGGTGGAGCCCATCCAAAGCAGCACTTCCACTCAAAAAGGCAGGATAACAGCCAGAACTGCCTGGGGAATGCGCCTGGGGCAGAGGTTCCTCTGGTTCCTCTGGGATGTCCGAGGCATCTTCACTGAGCGATGCCCCACTGCAGCTGCTGCTCTCGGCCTCTCCACTCTCCTCATTTGTATTCTGGCTCAGACAGCTCTCCCTAACGAGGTGCTGCTCAGCTTCTGTGCAATCATCTGCCAAGATTTCCTGGATCTCCTCCTCGGTGTAATCGAAAGGAGAATTCCCTTTCTCGCTGCCTGACAGTTCCAGCAAGGAGTCATCGAGCTCGGTGTCATCGAAGCACCTGCTTGTGTCCAGGGAAATGGCCACGTCGTTGTACTCGGAGCCAGAAAAGCTGGCAGCAAGGTCATCGTGGCCACTCTCCTCCAGGAAAGGGGAGCAGGCAGAGCCTGGGGAGAGCAGCAGCAGCCTCTCTGCTGGCTTTGGAGTGCTGCACACACGGCTCAACACGCACACCTTCTTGGCTGAGTGCAGGGCCTGGACCTGAGCCGTGGCATCCGACACCCTCTTGGCCCTGGGAACCGTGTCCTCTTTGAATTCCTGACACAGACAGAGCCCAGGGGAATGAGGGGAATGGTCTCCCATGGCCTGTGGCTTCCGCCAGCTCTGCTGCCAGCTCTAGAGGCCTGTTGGGGAGTTCATCTGCTCCTGGTGCCCTTTGATGTGCCCTTTCACAGGAGAAATCAGCAGGAGTCGGCTCCAACCTGCCAGCAAAACCAACACCTTCGGTTAGAGAAGCTCAGCTGCTTTCCAGAGATGCTGGAATATAACAGGGAAGATAAAAACACTGGCTGAGGCACCACAACTTTAACTCTGTTCTTGACTATTTTGGGTCCTAAATCCATAACAGCAACCAGAGTGCTCCCTCACACGGGGTTTTAGGCAGGCAGGATCAACACAAACCCCAATCACCAACATCTCTGTGCAGCCTCCTCCAACCCATTCCCACCAGCCCTCAGGGATCCCAAATCACAACCCTAAATACCAGAGCACTCTTTAGGTATTAAATAAAACCTCCCAGTGTCTCAACCCCCACCTCCTGCCCCTCAAAGACACAAATAAACACATAAAAAGTCTTTTTTTTGGGTTAGGAAAATCTGAGCAAGGGAAGAGTAACCGGGTCAGGGAGCAGAGGGGACATTCAGCAGGAAATTAGTCACCAAGACACTCACACAAACACACACTACAGTCCAAGATCACCAGATGAAGAATCTTCCCTAAAATTCAATAGTTTCAAAGAGTTCACAAACAAACCCTGTTTTCCTCAGAGTGAGGACTCTCCCCAAAGGAATCTTTGGACCTGAAAGCCCTGCACTTGACTCTCACCCCGCGGGAGAATCTGGGCTACGGAAAGGTATTTCCTGTCCTCTTTGACAAGGATTTCAAGGAATGTCTTTTGTCTTCCTGTTGCTTTGACTACCTACTGCTTAAAAAAGTGGGGGGGCTGCAGCTGCAGGAATAAAACCTGGGAATTTCTGCTGCTTCCTCTTGTCATTCTGCCTAAATAATAAGAAATGGAAATGGGCACTTTCAGAAGGATACTGCAGGCAAAAAAATACCTGGGGAAATGAGCTGTTTATGTACAAAACCCACACAGAGCACGTGGAGTCAGAGGCAGCCCCAGTGCTTGCCTGAAGTTCTCCAATTTACCTCCAGATTCTCTGAGAAAAACACAAATAAAACCAAATTAAACACGGATTTAGCCCCATGGGGTGTGGCAGTCTGATAATGCAGCTCCTAATCACAGAATCACTGCATGGTTTGGGTTGGAAGGGACCTTAAAGTCCATCCAGTCCCACCCCTGCCATGGACAGGGACACACCTTCCACTGTCCCAGGGTGCTCCAACCTGGCCTTGGACACTCCCAGGGGTGGAACAGCCACAGCTTCTCTGGCCAAACCTGTGCCAGGGCCTGCCCACCCTCCCAGGGAGGAATTTTCCCCCATATCCCACCTAAACCTGCCCTCTCTTCAGTTTGAATCCAATCCAACCCATGGATTTGGACTCGGACTCGTAAACAGGACTGTTTGAGGCCTCTTTGCTGGAAGAGGCTCCCAAAAAGCCCCCTTGGAGATGGATTCTTTCCTGTGGGACCTTCCCAGTTCTCCTCACCCCATCCTAGGCTGGCTCTGTATTCTGGAAGCAGAATGGGGTAACTGTGTTACCCCAATGATTCCCAAGCCGTTCCCACAGCCGTGCATGGAAGGCAGGGGCTGTTGCAAGGATTTACTCCATGGAAATTGGCCTTTAACAGCTGAAATGTCCTTAAACCCCTGGAGAGCCATCCTGTCCCTCCTCCCAGCACTGTGCTGGGATCACTGGGAGAACCTGGCAGGGAAAACCACCACGGAGAACAGGAGAACACGCTCGTGCTTTGTCTCCCAGGTGAGATTCTGCTCTCTGAGAAAGCAAAAAGCCAGGCTGGCTTGGGCTGGGAGGGAATCTGGGACACCTCCCACCATCCCAGGCTGCTCCAGCCTGGCCTCGGACACTCCCAGGAATCCAGGAGCAGCTTCTCTGGGAATCCCGTCCCAGCCTCTCCCCACCCTCCCAGGGGAGGATTCCTTCCCAGTATCCCCGCTATCCCTGCCCTCTGTCAGGGCGGAGCCGTTCCCCGTGTCCTGCCCCTCCATCCCGGGTCCAAATTCCCTCTCCAGCTCTCCTGGATCCCCCTTGGACACTGAAAACCTGCAACAGGGTCACCCTGCAGCCTTTTCCTCTCGGGAGGCGGGAGGGCACCAACTCCGCCCTCGCCTCTTTCCCTGTGGGACGGTCCCTGCCCTCACCGGCCCCTTTTCCCTCCCTCACGGCAGGGCCCAACCGGCGCCTCAACCGCCCCGCCCCAAGGCGGGGCCAGGGCCAAACCCGCCCCCGCTCCTCCTCACGGCCCCTCCGGGCAGCGGCTGCTCCCCGTGCCATGGGCGAAAAGGGCAAAAAACCCGCAAATAAACGAGATAAACGAGCCGGAGGGGCGGGCTCGGCCCGGCCGGACCTGACGGCGCCACCGCTCACCCGCCGCCATCTTAACGGCGCCGCGGACACGCCCCCCCGGCGCGCGAGGCGCCTCCTGATTGGCGGAGCGCGGCCCCCCTCTTTCCCCGCCGCTCCGCTGCCCATCGGCACCTCGGCGATCGTGACGCCCAGGCGCGGTAGCCGAGCGCCGAGCGGGGCTGATGCAACCCGGGGCAGGTCGGTGGGAACGGGGGAGGAAATTGGGGGGGATTTGGGGGAATTTGGGGGAATTTGGGGCGTTATGGGGGAATAGTGGGGGAATAGTGGGGGCGGGGGGGGCTCCGGTAACGCCGTGTCCTCCCCCGCCTCGCAGCCGCCGCCATGGAGCCCGCGCCAGGCCCGCAGGAGAAGTACCAGCTGATCACACGGAACCTGCAGGTACCGGGGGGGAACGGGGAGGGGACAGGGCGGGATGGGGGGGATCGGGGGGTACTGGGGCAAGATCGGAAGAGC
>JAWWMP010000063.1:4422647-4441410 GCA_035047865.1 Dendrocincla tyrannina | reverse complement strand
CGACGCTCTTCCGATCTATTGGGCAGGATCATGGGGGGAATAGGGCAGGATTGGGGCAGGATTGGGCAGGATCATGGGGGGAATAGGGCAGGATTGGGGCAGGATTGGGTGGGGATCGGGGGGGAATGGGGCAGGATTGGGTGCGGAATAGGGCGGGATTGGGCAGGATTGGGGCAGGATCGGGGGGATCGGGGCCGGGTGGGGGGTCAGGCCCGGAGCACGGGCCGGGTGTATCCCCCGGGATGAGCCCCCGGAGCCGGCAGCGCCCCCGGGACACCCTGCGGGGTTCACCCTGCCCTGCCCAGCCGTGCCAGGCCCGCGTGTTCTGCCCCCCCCGCAGGAGGTGCTGGGCGAGGAGAAGCTCCTGGCCATCCTGAAGGAGCGGGAGCTGAAGATCTACTGGGGCACGGCCACCACGGGCAAGCCCCACGTGGCCTATTTCGTGCCCATGTCCAAGATCGCCGATTTCCTCAAGGCTGGCTGTGAGGTGTGGGCTCCCAGAGGGACCCCTGCCCCGGGGCACGGAGCACGGGGGGGGCTCCTGCGCTCCTGGCACTGAGAGCCCCCTCTGTGGCAGGTGACAATCCTCTTTGCCGACCTCCACGCCTACCTGGACAACATGAAGGCTCCCTGGGAGCTGCTGGAGCTGCGCACCCGCTACTACGAGCACGTCATCAAGGCCATGCTGGAGAGCATCGGCGTGCCCTTGGACAAGCTCAAGTTCATCCGAGGCACCGACTACCAGCTCAGCAAGTGAGTGCTGGGGCTCTGCTGCTCCCCACGGGGGCTGCCCCTGTCCTCACCCAGCTCCTGGCTCACAGGGAAGGGGCCTCTGGGCTTTGTGTGCTGGCAGTGGGGCCAGGAGCAGCCCCCGTGGGCTCAGAGTGTGCCCCCCACGCCAGGGAATACACGCTGGACGTGTACCGCCTGTCCTCGGTGGTGACGCAGCACGACGCCAAGAAGGCGGGGGCAGAGGTGGTGAAGCAGGTGGAGCATCCCTTGCTGAGTGGTTTGCTCTACCCAGGCCTGCAGGTGAGGCAGGGGTTGCCCAGGCAGGTGCTGGCAAAGCCAGGGCTGTGGGGTTGTGAGGGGCTGAGTGTGCAGGTCGTGGTTCTCCACCCCAACATCCCAAATAGTTACAGCAAAGAGTCTGGAATGTTCCCGTCTTTCCCGGGCTGGGAGTGCCCCAGGAGGGGCTGGGGGACAGGCAGGACCTCTGAAGGCTGAGCACAGCTGGAGGGGGGAGTTTTGGGCCCCATCTCAGGGCTCTGTGTGTCCCCACAGGCGCTGGATGAGGAGTATCTCAAGGTGGACGCGCAGTTCGGGGGAGTTGATCAGAGGAAGATATTCACCTTCGCAGAGAAGGTCAGGAATGGGGGGGGTTCTGCCGTGCTGGGGCCTGAGGGAGGGCTTGGACACCAATAATCCACCTGGAAAAAGGTGTGTGGGATTTTGGTTGGCACCACAGAGCTCTGTGCTGCTGCTCCCTTGCTCTGCAGGGCTCTGCCGTGCGGCCACTCAGCCCTGGCTGTGCCTTGGGAGCTCACAGTGGCTTTCTGGGTCCTTTATTCTGGATCCCAAAGTTACCTGGAGCCAGGAGCAAATGGAGATTGTGAGTTAAAGCTGATCTTTGGATGAGGATTGTCCCTGACTTGCCTCCTTGCCTTTTCCAGTACCTCCCTTCCCTGGGCTATGCCAAGCGTGTGCACCTGATGAACCCGATGGTTCCTGGGCTGACAGGCAGCAAAATGAGCTCGTCAGAGGAGGTTGGTCCCTGATCTGGGGGGTGTAGGAGGACAGGTTGATGGCTGAGGGTAGAGAAGCTGCACCCCAAGGTGCGGTGACCTCTCTCTCTTTCTCTGCTCACATGGGGGTCTAAGAAGGTGCATCAACTCCCTCATGAGTTTTCTCTTTTGGGCAAAGCTTTGGGTGGAGGGCTGAGGAAATCTCCTGCTGCAGGACTCGAAGATTGATCTCCTGGACCGCAAGGAGGATGTGAAGAAGAAGCTGAAGAAGGCTTTCTGTGAGCCAGGGAACGTGGAGAACAATGGTGTCCTCTCCTTCATCAAGCACGTCCTCTTCCCCCTCAAGTCAGGTGAGGGCTCCCCGTGCTTAGTGGTGTTTTTCCTGGGCATAAGAGGGGACAGCAGTGTGTCCCCTGGGTGTCACCTCCCCAGCCTGTGGTCCCTTCCTTGGGCAGTGGGGCAGGTGGTTTATCTGAGCCTTGAGTTAATCTGAGCCTTAAAATCTGTGTGTCACAGAGTTTGTGGTCCTGCGAGAGGAAAAATGGGGAGGGAACAAAACCTACACAGACTACGAGGCCCTGGAGAAGGATTTTGCTGAGCAGGTGAGTGCTGGGAGGGCCTGAACCTTCTCCCCGTGCCTGAGGCTCCCATGAGTCATCTGGGAGGGCTCTGAGCAGCACTGGGAGATGGAAATCAGCACTGGGAAGACGTGTGGAGTGTGGCCCAGTGACAGGGTGCTCCCAACCAGGAGAGCCTGGAGGTGAGAGGATGGGTGAAGGATGTGGGGTCACCTGATGCAGGGCAGGGCCACATCAGCCACATCCTGGACACAGAGCAGCAGTTAAACCCTTCTGAGCTGTTCCCAGCTGAGCCTGGAAGCAGAAGTGACCAGAAGAAGGGCTCTGATGTCCGAGGGGAATCAGGCCCAGGGCTGGGGTTCATCTCCCCACCCTGCTCAGCCTCCAGTCCCTCCAGTTCCCACCCTGGGCCTCTGACAGGAACCTGTTTGTCACACACAGGTTGTGCACCCTGGGGACCTGAAGAACTCGGTGGAAGTGGCCCTGAACAAACTGCTTGACCCCATCAGAGAGAAGTTCAACAGCCCAGAGCTGAAGAAGCTGAGCAATGCTGCATATCCCAACCCGTCCAAAGCCAGTAAGGAGGCACTGGGAGCTTGGGAAAGTGGGGCCCTGACCACACAGGGCTGGGGGGGAGAGAGTCTCCCCAGGGTCAGGGAGGTTAGAGAGAAGTTCTGAAACTTCAGTCTCAGAAACAGCCCTGGGGAGCACTGGGAAAGGTGAGGAAAGCCAGTGCCAGGGCTGTTTCTGCCCTGGAGATGCCAGTGTGCTGCTCTGGTGCTTGAGAGGGCAGCACAGCAGAGGAGGGACTGTGCTTTCTGGTATAGAGTCAAGCAGGGCATTCCCTGCAGGGAGTTCTCCCCGGGGCCTGCATTTGGGGGTGACTGTGCTCCCCAGGGCTTGGCCAGCCCCCTGGCCTTATGCTGAGTGGTGTGACCATCCCCTTTGCACTGCAGAGCCTGGAGAGAAGGGCACCAAGAACTCCGAGCCAGAGGAAGTGATCCCGTCCCGGCTGGACATCCGCGTGGGCAAAGTGATCAGTGTGGAAAAGGTACGGGCACAGGGAGGAGGGGGAGTGACCATCCCACAGGGACACTTGGGGTGTGTGGAAGGGTCTGCCCCCTCCTCTGCCACCCCGTCCCCATCTCTGTGCCCCACCTTGGCCCTGCCTGGCAGCACCCAGACGCAGACAGCCTGTACGTGGAGAAGATCGACGTGGGCGAGGCCGAGCCCCGCACTGTGGTCAGTGGCCTGGTGCAGTTTGTCCCCAAGGAGCAGCTGCAGGACAGGCTCGTGGTGCTGCTCTGCAACCTCAAGCCCCAGAAGATGAGGGGTGTGGAGTCTCAGGGCATGGTGCTGTGTGCCTCCAGGTGAGGGAGGGAGGGAGGAAGGGGGGCACTGCGGTCAGACCCCTCCAGGGGGGCAGCCTGGACTGCCCTCTCCTGCCCCAGGGTGCTGAGGGGCAGGTGGGGACCACCTTGGGGTGACTCTGCTTTCTCCTGTAGCGTGGGGGAGCCCCGTCAGGTGGAGCCCCTGGACCCGCCGGCCGGGTGCTGCGCCGGGGAGCGCGTCTACGTGGAGGGCTACGAGGCTGGGGAGCCCGACGAGGAGCTCAAACCCAAGAAGAAGGTCTTTGAGAAGCTGCAGGTGAGGGGCTGGGAACACCTGGCATAGCTGGGGTTCCAGGCACTGACTGGGGCAGTGCTCAGAGCCACCTCTGTCCCCACCTCTGGGTGACCCCAGATTGGCCTTCTGCCCCTCAGTGCCCAGGGTTGTTACTCTCAGCAGAGCTGTGGAGGAGACACGGGCTGAGCTGAGCACTGCTGCCCCACTGGCAGCCCGGGGCTGATCCTGCCTCCCTGCTCTGCTCCCCAGGCTGATTTCCGTGTCTCCGAGGACTGTGTCGCGCAGTGGAAACAGAGGAACTTCCTGACCAAGCTGGGGACAGTCTCCTGTAAAAGCCTCAAGGGTGGAACCATCAGCTAACAAGTGCCAGGGCTGCTGCTCGTGCCTCCTGCCTGGCCCCCGCCACCACCTCAGTCTCTGCCATCTCCCCCTCAGTGCCCCGAGTCAGGGGCTCGGCCCTGGGGGCTCTGGGACTGAATTTGCTGCCTCCACCATCCCCCTGGGCCTGCTCAGCCCCTGGCTGGGCCTTGGCTGGGGACTGGAAGTGGCACCACACCTGAGGGACCCGTGTGACTTGTGCTCTATGCTGGGGCCGTCAGCTCCCTCCCAGTTGTGCCATGGACTGGACTCCCCACCCACTGGTCCTGACTGGGATGGCATGTGTGGGTGCTGCGCTGAGGGCAGAAGGGAAAGCTGCTTCTCAAACCTGTGTTGCTGCTACCAGAGCTGGGACAGCCCAGCAGGACCATCCCCTGCCCTGCGTGGGCACCCCCTGCTCCACCCTCAGCCCACCAGGGCTGTGGCCACTGGTGCTGCTCTTTGGCCAGGAGCCCAGGGAGCACCCGTGGGCCTGTTCCGAGCCCGTGGGCGGCCGTGGGGGGTGTGGGCCTTAAAGACTGACTCGGGATCCATCTGTCATAAACCCAATAAAACGTCAAGCTGAGTGCACACGGGTGTGCCTGTCTGTCCGGGGGACGCGGCCGAGCTGGCAGCCAGCCCTGCTCCTCAGCTTTAGTGGGCATTGGTGCTGGGAACCAGCCCAGTGGGGTCTGTGCCTGCCCTGGAGCTCAGCACCATCCACAAGTGGCCATAAGCCAGGAAGCACAAGAGGCAAGGAGCTTCGGTCATCATTTTTACCAGCCAGGTACAGAGCTCTGAGCAGCTACTCGGCGGCAGAGGGTCAGTTGCTTTTGGTTTGGTTTGGTTGGGCTTGTTGGTTTGGTTTGTTTTTTTTTTTTACAATCAAAGAAATCAAAATGTACCCGAGTTTACAGAAAGAATCGAGGCTCCACCCCAGAGCCCAGGGCCTGAAGACCAGCTCAAGGGGCGGCCAGGCTCCCCCTCACCCTGTGGCCAGCGTGGCTGCAGGGTGGCTGGGATGGGCAGTGGTGAGTGGCCAGAGCCAGTGCTGGCCACGAGCTCCTCTTGCCTCTCCATCAAGGGCCAAAGCCCTGGTCCCTCCCAGCCAGCGCCTCCATCTCATCCTGCTCCTGTTTGCATCCCCCTGCGCGCTGCTGTGGCCAAAGCATTCCCATTCCCTTGTCCAAAGTGCTTCAGTTCCTCGCAGGGAGCAGAGTGGTCCCATCTCTGGTGTCTTCGGTCCCCAAACTCCTCTGGGCTCCACGTGCCCAGACCAAGCAGCAGCTCAGCAGGGAGGAGGTGCTGGCTCTGGGCACAGGCCTCGAGTCCAGTTAAAAAAAAAGCAAAATAAAGCTGTAGTACTTAGGAAAGTGAAACCAACACGATTTTTGCATAAATATCATCAAGGCCGTGGAGGCTAAGGCTGTTTGCTTCCTGTATTAAGTTAGTTGCCAGTTCCACACTCGTCCATTGACCTGCCCAGGTCCCTGAGAGATTTGGATTCCTGTCCGTGGGGGCACCAGTCCTGCAGCATCGTCCTTCAGGCCGTCTCTCCCCGTCCATCTGCAAGGCAGGAGGGAAGAGCCTGTCAGCCACCCGGAATCCCAGCCTCCCACAGCCCTCCTGGCTTCTCCCTGCTGCCACCCCAGTGCCACCCCAGCCACCACACCGCCCAGGTGCTGCACTGGCAGCCTACGGCTCGGGAATGGACACCTTGGGAATGCAGTTTGGGAATGGACACCTTGGGAATGCACACCTTGGGAATGCACACCTTGGGAACGCACACCTTGGGAACGCACACCTTGGGAACGTGCAGCCCAGGATTCTGAGCACCCCCAGCCCCCCACGGCGGGGCTGAACCGGGCTGCCACCCCACGTACCTTGTGCAGGGAGGCTCTGAGCCGGTGGCTCCGTGGCATCCCTGCCCTCTGTGCCCGCGGGCGCCGTCCCTGCCGGCTTGCTCTTAGTCCTGCTCTCGTCCACCTTGGCACTGCCGTCCGGCACGGCGGAGCCCAGCGCCTCTGCCCCCGGTGCCTTGGGGCTCAGCGGGGAAGGAGCCGGCCCTGGGCCAAGCGAAGGCTTCTTGGCCACCGGAGGGGGGATCTTGCCGGGTTTTCGGGGCGCTTGTGCCTTGTTGGCAGGGCCCTGCGGGGCGGCCGCCGGGGCTGCCGAGCGCTGCCCCGAGAAACTCATCAGCTCGGCCACCAAGTTCCTCTTGAGGTCGGCCTGCGCCTCGGGGGACGAGGCCGTCTCGATCACCAGCTTCCTGGAGCTCTTGGCGAAGATGAAGCTGGCGGTGGAGGCCGGCGAGTTGTTCCTGGGGGAGAGCTGCCCATCCCCAGGGGGACCATCGTGCGGTGCCACGCGGCCGCCTGGCAGCTTCTCCGCGGCGTCGCCGGAGGCCAAGGCGGCCGCCTTGAGGTGCACGGCGTGGTGGAGCTGGTTGGAAGGCACCGTGTCTTTGGCGGGAGGCGGCGGCTGCCGCGTGGACAGGGACCGGCGGACGGGCTTCTGCGGCGCCGGGCGCTCCTCGGGCCCGGCCGGCGGCTCCACGCTGACGGAGCGCAGCCGCACCATCTGCAGCAGCGACGGCGTGACGATGGGCAGGCTGGCGTCCTCCTTGGGCACCGGGCCGCTCTTGCTCCGAGACACCGGCTCCTTCTTGGCGTCGGCACGGGGGCCATTGGCCGCCTTCTTAAGGCTGATGTGGGGCGGCAGAGCCGGGGCCGAGGGCGGTGGGAGAGGTGGCGGTGGTGGCACGGCGGCCTCGGGAAGGGGCTGGGTGGGACACGGGGGCTGCGCTGCCCCGGCCGGGGGGACTTGTTGGCTGCACGAGGAGGGGGCGGCTGAGGTGGATGAAGACGCAGCCCCCGGGCTCGGTGTCGCTTTTGGCCCGTCCGCCGGAGCCGAGGTGGCATCGGGCAGGCTGGAGAGATAGGATTCATCCGGAGGGGGGAAGTCTGCCATGGACAGGTCGTGTTCCTCGGGAGCCGGCGGAGGTGGTGGGGGCCAGGCGGTGTCGGTGGGGGTCTCCCCGGTGGTCTGGGGGCTCCCCTCCACCTTCTTGGCTGGCGGGGGGGGCGGGTGGTAGGCAGGAGGCGGCGATGGAGGTGGAGATTTGCTGCTGGGCTTGGCCGAGGGCTCCTGGCAGGCAGTGCTGGGCGCTGGGGGCTCTGGCGAGGGCAGGAGGGGTCCAGCGGGGGCCAGAGGCTGCTGGGGCTTGGTGGGCGGTGGGGAGAAGGGAGCAGGAACCTTGGGGTGCGGCGGGATGATGAACCGGTCCGAGCGGCCAGGCGGTGCCTCGGGGGGCGTCGGGTCCGAGGCTGAGGAGGAGATGGAGGTGAGGGAGGAGGACACGGAGAGCGCAGGAGACTGCAGGGAGCAGACCCGGTCCGGCTTTTGGGGCTGAGACTTGCCTGGGGACACAGACGGGGGTCCCAGCCCCTTGGTGGGCAGCGTGGGCGTCCCGCTCTGGCTGGAGTAGCCGCTGGAGGGGGACATGGTGCGGTCAGACCCATCCGGGCAGCTCCACTTGGGCTGGGCCTGGGGCTCCCTCAGCACCACAGTCACGCCGGGGCGGCCCCGCGAGGCCTCGGGGGAGCTGGCCCCGGCCAGGCTCTCGGAGCGGAGGCTGCTGGTCTCGCTCAGGGATGGAGAGAACACCTCGTCCTCCGCCGTGGGGCTGAAGGGCTCGGGGCGCGGGGACCAGGCCGCGCTGCTCTCCCGCTGGGGCCGCCGGTCGGGCTTGGGGGGCAGCCCCAGCACCTTGGGCTCCCCATCAGCCTTTTGGTGCAGCGAGTAGGTCCTGCGAGGAGGGGCCGGGGGCTTCTTCATCTTCCTGAGGGAGACGCTGCGGGCGGAGGAGCGCTCGCTGGCCAGGCTGGCCGTGTCCGAGCCGTCCGCCTGGCTGCTCATGCTGTAGGAGGGGGACACGCGGCCGCTGCTCCCCACGGCCAGCGAGGCCACGGGCAAGAGGCCCCCAGCGGGCTTGGGGCAGGAGCTGGCGAAGCTGGCGGAGCTGTAGACGCTGATTTGGTCGGTGTCCGAGCGAGCCGTGGCATCCACCTCGCCGTGTGTACCCGCCTCGGGCTGCCGGTGCTCGCAGCCACCCTGGGAGGAGATGGTGGAGCTGTTGGAGACGATGGTCTCCGTGGACTGCGAGTGGCTCCAGTTGTCGCTGGAGGAGGAGGGCTCGCGGCTGCGGGCGCTGCGCTCGGAGAAGCGGGACAGGGACCGCACGGAGGCCGGGCTGGACGACACGAGGCTGCAGCGGCTCAGCGTCCGCACGCTGCTCCGCGTCAGGGCCACCACGTCCACCATGGGCGGCAGGATGGCGTTGGGGATGATCTTGGACATGTATGTGCCCTGGGGCGAGATGGACATGACGGGGCCTATCACCACCTCCGGCAGGTTGGCGTAGGTGGTCATGCCCGGCACGGCCAGCGACTTCGGCCTCATCATGGGCGACAGCTTGGCCGCCGTCTTCCTCCCCACCAAGGTGTCATCGTAGTAAACCCTGTTGATGTGCTTCTGCAGGGCAGCGTCCGCCTCCTCCAGGGTGCCCAGGCAGACGCGGGCACCGCCGGGCACGGCCAGAGGCTGCAGCTTCCCGTCGATGGTGGGGATGCGGACGGTGTTGCCGGACACCTGCCCGCCGTTCAGCAAGGGCTGTGCCACCTGGCTGCCCCCGTGCCCCTCGGCGTGGCCCTTGGCTCCGTGGCTGTTCCTGAGACCTGCGGGCAGGGAGAGGAGACCTCAGCGTGATCCCAAGGCAGACGCTCCAAAGCCAAGGCAAACAGAGCCTGTGCAGCGGGACCAGACCCTAAAAATCCCCCCCATCGCCCAGTGCTTACCCAGCTCCTTATGGACATGGTGGGGAATGCCCAGCACTGTCGTCCTCCTGTCCTTCCTCTTCTTGCCAGCCCTCTCTGAGGATTTGGGAAAGGAGTCGTGCGGCCGGAAGGTGGAACCTACGAGAGGTGAGTGGGTCCAGCAGGTGTGAGGGGGGCCTTGGCCAGGGCATTCCCAGTGTCCCCGGCACACCCCCACTGACAGAGATGCTCCAGGATGAGCATGGAACAGCCCGGAGAGGCTGCAGCAGCAGGGAGGAGACACTGTCTGTCTGTCTGTCCATCCCCCTCGCCCAGCCCCAACGCTCTGACTCAGCCAGAGTTGCTCTCATTTCTCCCAAGGGCCCCCAAATCCCTGCGCTGGCTCGTGGCCACGCCAAGGCAGAGCCTGGCTTTCCTGCCATGTGCTCCAACACCCCTTGCATCCCCTTGGCTCGTGTCCCCCCACCCCACAGCCCCCCAGCCGGGTACCTTTCCGCTGGATCATCTCGGAGCGGATGGACAGGGCGTCCTCAGAGGTGCTGTCCGTGGCACAGGAGGCCGTCCGGCTCCGGAAGGACACACTGTCATCCTCCAAGGACACGCAGGACTGTAGGGACAGTGGGACGGGGGCTCAGCAGACCCCGGGCAGTGGGGACAGAGCTGCCCCAGCCCCGGCCAGGCCCCTTCCCTGCCGCAAACTGACTCCGCAGCCCAGACAAAAGCTCTTCCGAGGGCCAAAGGCTGAGTCAGCCACGCCAGCATCCAAAGTCCTCCCACCAGGAGCGGGGCTGGGAGCAGCCCCTGGGACCCCACGTGGCCCCGCAGCCCCCCGGAGAAGAGGACAGCTGGGGTCTGCCCCACTGCAGCAGCACCTGAAGGAACCACTGACCCCACCTCTGTGCCCAGCCAAAATTGGCCCCGTGGCTGCTCCCAGCCCGGCTGTGACCCGGATCCCAGGGCTGGAGGGCTGCCATGGCTGGGAGAGGGGCAAAGGCCAGGGACAGACAGGCCGGGATGCAATGAGGGTGGGGACCCCCAGCACTCATGTGCCACCATGGGCACAGCCAGTGGCACAGCCCCACACTGGGCACAGCCTCCGGTGTTCCCACCACTCCAAACCACCCCTTGGGACAGGCAGAGGTTGGGACGAGACACATCAGTGGTAACCTGACCCCTCCACCTCACCCTGCCAGTGGCTCTGCCCACCCGGGGGTTTCCAGACCTCACTTCCAAGGCATTAAGGGGACAGAGGGCCAGGGAGAGGCAGTGGCTTGAGCAAACACAGGCAGGTGAGGCACTGGCAGCAGGGTTAGAGCCTGGGGATTTGCCAAAGCCCAGCTTGGCCAAGAGAGTGGAGTTTCTCCTCATCAGCAACTTGGGAGGGACACAGACACTGGGCTGGATATGGCCAACAGTCCCTATTGTGCCATCCCATCCCTCCACCTTGCTCAGGAGCACGGGAACAGGGGGATGGAGGGATGCAGGAATGGGGGGGTTCCCTGAGAGAGCCCCACAGGGCAGGATGTGTCAAGGTACAGGACAGGGACAGTGGCTTGTCATGGGGACACACGGCCCCTTCCTGCCCAACAACCCTGCCAGCCATGGTCCTGCCAGCTTGGCTGGTTCCCTTGTCTGCCCCAAATGCCAGGCAGAGAACAGAGGAGCCATGCTGTGTCCCCTCACCCCCAGGGCACCCCAAGAGCACCGCAAGGCAGAGACAGCTCCTCAGCAGGGCTCACCTGGAGGCTGCTGGTGTCCCCGTGGTCCCAGGCACTTTTGGTCTGCTTCTGCTTCTCTGTGGAGGGAAGGCAGGAATTAAATCCCCCCGGGGAGCCGGGGGAGCCCCTGGACAGGGAAGCAGCTGCCGAGCTGGCAGAGCCCTCTGCACACCCCAGTCACCGCTGGACTCCGGTCAGTCCCCTCGCACCGCCCACACCGCCCGGCCAGCCAGCAGCTGGGGACAGCCAGCTGCCCTTCCGCCCTGTCCCCAGGGCTGGGGACACCCACCTTGGTGCTGCAGGGACTTCAGCCCCTGCTGAGCCTGGTTGTGCAGCTCCTCCAGGTGCGGGGGCCGCGTGCTGGGGAAGAAGACGTTGTCGGGACATTCCTCACCCGCCGTGTACTGCACACTCAGCCGCTTCTCACCCTCGCCCTTGGCAGCGCCTGCGGGGGCAGAGGGGTCAGCTCTGCTGGGGGGGCACGGCCCTGCTCCCACCAACACCCCCCCCACCCGTGGGATGCAGCCAGGAGAAGTGCTGGGCCATGACAACCATCCCAGGATGACGTTATCCCGCTCAGCCCCAAACTGAGAAATCATATCCCACGGCTCTGCCCGGCCGGTCGATGCGCTGGAGTCGGGCTGTCTCCACTCGTTTGCTCCCCACTGGCTGGAGCCGTGCTGGGCTGTGGGACCACCCTCCTCCCCAGCGCCTCAGTTAGGAGCAAAGGAGGCAGTGAGTTGTGCAGGGCTGGGGGAAGCCGAGCAGAGAAAGGGCAGCACAGGGGGATTAAATGTGGATGAAAAGATGATGACTTTCCCTTTGGAGCGTTGCGTCATTCCCAGGCCTTGCTCATCAGCTCAAGAGCAGGGACTCTCCCCATGCCCATCCCATGGCTGGGAACTGCACGGACGAGAGAAACTGAGGCAGGACCAGCTGCAGAGACCACACAGGACCCAAATCCCTGCTCTGAGCCCTGTGGGGTGTTGGACACCCCGTTTGCCACGCCAGAGGCAGCACAGAGCCCTCACTGCCCATCTCACAGCCCCCTCCCCACAACCAGCACCCACACCCTGGGGTGCCTACGAGCAGGGGCTGCCCTGGCATCACCCAGCCAGGGCACTGCGGCACCGTGGGCACAGCCCTGCCCGCTCCTGCCTGAGCGAAGCCTCGAACCCTTCCTGCCCGATAAAAAACAATCTGAGGCTGAGGAAGGGAAGGGTGAGCACAGGAAACCGTCGGGGCAGCACCCCGGGGGCGCGGGCACCTGCTGCTCAGCACCGCCGGTGCCACACACCCGTCCCTTGTGTCCCCCACATCTCCTCGGGGCCAGCCCGGCCAGGCAGCGAGCCTGCCGTGCTCTGACTCCGGCACACAAAGGAGCAGGCCCGCAACAATGGAGCTGCCTGCTCTGCCGCCATGCCGGCCCCTGCCTCTGCCAGCACCCACGGCACGAGTGGGCACAGCCAGCCTGGCACAGCCGCTGCTGCCATGGGGGTCCCCTGTGCTGCCTCCATGGGGGTCCCCTGCGCTGGTGCAGGGTCCCTGCAGGAGACAAACACACCCACAAGCCCCCCCAGCAACCACGTTCCTAAACCCTCTTCTCCCCCAATTTCGGCAGCCTCCCTGCCCGACACCCTCCAACCACCCCCGGCGCTGCCTTCCGGAGAGAGGAGCGCTGTGATTTATTCCATTAACTTCCCGGCGGGCGAGGCCAGGGCTGGGGTGACCTTCCCTGCCCTCCCCCGGGGGTGGCAGCCCCCCTGCCCTCTGCGGGTGACCAGCGGGGGTCCTGCCGGGCAGGGGTTGTGTAAGGACAAGGCGCTGCTCCCTCCATCCCTCCCTCCATCCCTCCATCCCTCCTCCCAGCTGCTCACTCACCCTTCTTCTTGAACAAAGCCAGAAGCGACGAGAGGTTCCTGCCCATGAAAACCACCATGGTGGCCGGGGAGAAGAGGGTCTGGTGCCCAGGCGAGGGGGGCTCTGCCACCCCCCGAGGAGGCTCAGCCTATTGTGCTCCGGCCTCTCCGTGTGCCAGCGGCGCCCACCCCGCTCCCTCCGTTCTCATCCGCACGGCCGGAGGATGCTCGGCCAGGCGAAGATGCTCCGGTGCAGCTGCCTGTGAGCGGGGACAGTGTGCCCGGCCCGGGGATAGCTGCGTGATGGCAGGAGGGGACAGTGTGCCCGGCCCGGGGACAGCTGTGCTGTGGCAGGAGGGGACAGCCCCAGCTGCGCCCACCGCGCTCCTCGGTCGCGGGAGAAGGAGAGCGGCCGCCCCTCCTCTGGCCTCCCGCTCGCTCCCCCAGCTCTCCCGCCTCCTCCCACGCACGGCACGGACCACAGGGATCTGTTCTTCCAGCCTCACGGCCAGGATTTCCCCGATTTCCCCCTCGTGCAGCCCTGGGACCCCCCCCACCCGCCCCCAGGGCTCTGCTCCCCGCAAACCAGTTGCTCGTTTCCACAGCTGTGCGGCCAGCTGGGAAGAACTGGGAGGCTTTTCCTCCAGCAAACACCGGCCTTTGGGATATGACACAGCACAGGCAGCAGGGCTGGCATTCCCTTTCCCTGCCCATGCCCAGTGCCCCCCGGGACATGGTGCCCACCACGGCCCCCCAGCCCTGCCAGGAGGGCTGTGCTCCTGGCACAGCTCGGGCCAGAGCAGGGGGACAGAGCCACGGTGGGGCAAAGGGTGTTTGTCCCCAGGGACAGGGCGTCTGGCACGGCCACGTCACGGTCACAAGGGCTGGCGGTGCTGGGGGAAAACCAGGTCTCAGACCAGTCTAACCAGTAGCTCCAGCTGCTGGCGCGGGGGCACACAAAGGCAGGGGCAGAAATGCCAGGCGGTCACGCACTGGCACAGGTTTCCCTGGCACTGACAGTCCCCACCAGGGAGCTGCTCCATGCTCCCAGGGCAGTGGTGCCAGGGAACCCTGGTGCCACCTCGGGAATCAGCCCTGGTGCCCAGCACCTCTGGGAGATCCTTCCCCCTCCATTTTTTGTCCAAAAAGGTGGAGAGCACCTGCCAGCAGGTAGCTGTGTCCTCATGCCAGCTGGGAGCCAACGTGTCAAATCCCTCGTTCCTTGCCCTGCCAGCTCCCCACGGGCCATGCCCAGGGTTTTTAGCAGCAGGACAGAGGTTGGGCTGCAGACAGAGCAGCGTCACCCAGCACAGGGTCCCAGCAGACCCCAGGAAGTGACTGTGCAGCCCAAGGCACAGTTTGACCTTGTGAAGGGCACCTTTGTGTTCCCAGCCTGGCACCAAGGATTTCTTCCCTGGAACTCCTCTGTGGCCACCACACCAAACACCAGCAGCACCCTGGCTATGCCAACCCAGCACCTGCTCAAGCAGGGGCAGGATGGGCCCCGCTGCCCACACGCTCAGCCAGAAGGTGCCGGTGGCTGCGGGCAGACGTTCCCTGGCTCTTTCCACAGCACAAGTGGAAAAGGGACATAATTAAAGGGCTGAGGATGCACAAAGCCAGAGCCACGTGCTGTGCTGAGCACTGCCCTCTCCACTCCGGGCAGCCCATCACGAGCCCAGCAGGGCCACGGCTGGTGGGAGCCGAGGGACACTGATCCCAGCTCCACAGGGAAGGGTCCAGCCCCTCCACCTCTGCCTGCTTGGCTGGGGCTGCATGTGGGGTGCCCCTTCATGGCACTGGGAGCTCTGGGAGCCCCTGCAGTAGAGGGGGACAGTCTGGACAGAGGGCCCAGGCACAGCTAAGTTCCAGCCCTGTGGGTCTGCCGATGGCAGCACACATGGAAGCTGCTCCCAGGGCTGTGAGGACATTCCCAGGTGCTGGCAGACAGCCCATTCCTGCTGCTCCTCCCTGCGTGCGGCCCATTGCCCATGGGGATACAAAGGAGCTCGAGAACATCCCCCTCCTGAGTGTGACACCGCTGCAGCTGGGGCAGGAGGAGCTCAGCATGGGTGCCTGCAATCTCCCAAAGGATAATCCAGGGTAGAGCTGGGATTATCCTGGCCACGGAGGAGCCTCGTGGCAGCGTGCGAAGAGCAGCTTCCACTCCTCCTCCCACTCCCTGCGACCTTCGCCACCACACCATCCTCATCCGGCCGGCCTCGCCCCGGCTCTGCCAGCACACAGTGAAACCTGCCACAAACAGGATGGGAGAAGAGGGGGAACCAGAGGGGGAACCCATGAGGAGGAGAGCCCTGATCCTGCGACAGAGGCTGCAGGGCTGGTGGGCTGGGGAATCCACTGCAGCTGCAGCTGGTGCCGGTAGCAACACGCCCGGTTGGAGCTCCTGTCCCGGCCCTTGTGTTTGTGCATTCCTTGCGATGCATCCTGGATCACCCTGTCCCCTCCGGGCTCAGCTGACACACGTGCCTCGTCCACACGTGGCAGTGGGGTTCTCCCAGAGAAGGAGCCAGAGGGTTCTCGGCCCCAGGTGCTCCATCAAGGTTGGCCTCCCTGACTCAGAGCTGGTATCTGCTGTGACAGGGGCGCTCTGGAGGGAGCAAAGCATCCCTGCAGCAAGGCACAGCAATAGGAAGGGACAGGGGACCCCAGGCAACTCACCTCCAGCTCTTCCTGCTCCTCTCTGTGCCGGCAGAGCAAGGCTGGAGGCACTGGGGTGGGAATGGGAAGGGCTGCACGAGGCAGAGACCAGAGCTGAGACCCCACAGGGACCAGCGATGCTGCAAGCGGGACACAGTGCCGGCCCAGCTCCCACGATGCTGCTCCTCACCTGGGGGGCACCAGAGGAGGAGAGCCCTGCTCCTGTCCCCCTCCTCGCCAGGCCTGTGCCTCCTGCAAGCAGCAGGTTTGGCCGGGCTCAGCTGCAAACATCCATCTCTGCCTGCTCGGCACTGCCTCGACTTGCCTTCTCCCTGCACAGCGGCGGGTCCTGCGGCAGCGGGAGGCAGGGAGGCAGGGAACAGGCAGCAGCAGGAGGCAGGGAACAGGCAGCAGCTCCTGCCCGCCCCTTCACCACCACTGACTCACCGGAGAAAAATGGGGAGGAGGGGGGAGCTGGCAGGCAGGGGGAAGGGGCTGTGAGGTCCCCAGGGGAGCCCGCCTGGGTCCTCCGGCTCAGGGGGATGGAGCCTTCGCCTCCCTTCTCGTGGAAGCCAGAGCAGTGCACAGGGCAGCAAGAAGCCCCCCTGCCCCATGGGTTTGGTGCTCTCCCACCACCCTGGGGCTCCTTCCCACCATGCTGCTCCCAGCACCGTCCTGGTGTGTGCCCAGGTTTTGGGGACCACCCTGATCCCCAGTTGCCTGCAGATGCCATGAGCATGGATAACACTAATGGGTTGCACTAGGAGCCCCATTCCAGAGAGTGCCATGGAGCAATCAGGACACAGAACCTGCCATGGCCACAGGAGCCCCCACACTCTGCTCCAGTATCACAGAATCACAAAATATTCCAAGTTGGAAGGGACCCTCTCCAGCCCCTCTGCTCCAGCACCTGGCCGCTCGCTGGAGCACCCCTGAAGACAACCAGCCTGGCCACTCTTGTTCCCCAAATCCTTGTCTCTGCAAAGGATCCACACCCTGGGATGCACCACAGGACTGTGCTCTCTCCAGGCAGGATAAGAGCACAATAATATTTACGGTGGCTGTGGCCATGCAGCCCCCCACTGCCAGCCTGCCCTCGGCCAACCTTGGGGGGCTGCTGCTCCAGCCAGGAAAACATCTCCACCAAGCAAATAAACACCACCCGACCCGCGCTGCTGGCTCGCCTCTCAAACACAATCCCACGCAGAGGCTGAACTAAAATTAATTCAGCTGGGAAAACAAACTTGGATCATTTGTTCTTCCTCTAAATCACAGTGTAGAAAACTGCCCAGTATTGCCTCGGTGAGCCAGCAGGCGCTGGTGAAGGAGCTGGCATGGGCTGAAATCCCGCTCGGAGCAGAGTCGGGGCTCCAGTCGCCTCCAGCCACGGCTGCTGCCATGGCAGGAGCACACGGGGTTGTGCAAGAGGCCCTGACCTCGCTGCTGTCCCACACTTGCCCCACAGCCAGCCCTGCAGTGACACACGGTGTCTCCTCCTCCCTGTTATCACAGACCCCAGGCAGGGGGCTGGGGAGGGTCCCAGTGCTGCAGAGCGGGGCAGGACCACCCCAATGCCCAGCTGTGCCTCCCTCCCAGCCCCTGTAACAGCCCATCCCACCAGATCCCCACCCCGCATTCGTCCCCTCCCCAGAGAAGCCACCAAACAGGTTTGAAGGTAAATAACAGCCTTCCCCTGCCAGGAGCCGGATCCGGGCGGGAACATCCCAGATGGGGAGCACGGGGTGGGAGAGGGCCACGGGCAGAACCTCGGAAGGGCCACCGGGCTGCCAGTGGCACATGTGGCCAGGGACGGGCCACCAGCACCTCCTCCCTCCAAAGTCCAGAGCTTTGTCACCCCCTGACCCCCCTCCCTCGGTCCCCAGCGTGGTGTTTGCCATGCCCGGCGTGTTTGGAGGGTACCCAGGTGCTCCTCGCAGGGCAGGCGTTGCCTGTCACAGCAGGAACTTGGCTCCACACGGGAGCAAACCCAGGAGACGGATTAAGGACAAGACGTTGCAGGTTTGCCCGTGTGTGGATGCCCCGTCCTGCGGGCAGTGCCCAACCCCGCTCCCACCCGCGGGGCTCTCCCGAGGAGACACCCAGGAGCTGCTGATCCTCCACTGGGGACCGACGTGGACATGTGGGATCACAGAGAAGGTGTCAGATGGCGACGGGGCTGCCACCAAAACGGGGTGCGGGATAACCCGCAGCCGAAGGGCAGGTCCCAGCCCTGCCCGTCGGTGACGGGGCACATGCCAAGCGGGCAGGGCACAGCATGTCGGAGCCGAGCGCTGCAGCAGCTGCCTGCTCAGGACACCCGCAGCTCTTCTCCTCCCCTGCTGCAGGAGCAGGAGGGGGCACCGGGAAGGGCTCGGATGTCCCGGTCGCAGCAGGATGCTGGCCGCTCTGCCGGGCCGGCGGTGCCTGGAGAAAGCGCCTGTGTAAACTTCGGCGTGGCCCCCACTGGGCTGGGCTCCTGCCCTTATCCGCCCCCCGGGTGTTTGCGGAGCCGGCCCAGCGTGGGGCTGGCACGGAGAGTGGATGCGAAGGAGAAAGAGCCCAGGATTGCTCAGCCCACCCTGGAGCTGCCCGGCAGGAGCCGGGGCTGCCCAGATGCTCCAGCGCTGGGGAACCTTTGGCCACACACCATCCCTGCCCCAAACCTGCCCCCAAACCTGCCCCCAAACCTGCCTCCCCTCGGCCATCCGGCTGCCCCATCCCTGGCAGTGTTCAAGGCCAGGGTGGATGGGGCTCGGAGCAACCTGGGCTAGTGGAAAGTGCCCATGGCACGGGGTGGAACGAGGAGAGCTTTAAGGTTCCTTCCAACCCAAAGCATTCCATGATTTCCACGATTTGCCCCAGAGCCCAGTGATGGGAGGCGGGTGCGGGGTGACCCCGCACCCAGAGCCGGCCGCAGCCGCATCCCCATCCCTGCGGCCACATCCCCATCGCCGCTGACTCTGCCGGGCACAGCCTGGACCAGCGCCACGTTCCTCCGCCCTGACTCAGCAGGGCCCGGCGGGGCGTCCCGATAAGGAGGTGATAAGAGGCTTCAGCCTCCCTGGTGCTCAAGGACCTTCCCCAGCAGCTCCTGCCACAGACAAGCCCGGGAAGGAGAGGCTGGGGATGCACCTGGAACAAGCCGGGCCCCTCTCCAGCATGGGGACAGGGTGCGTGGGTTTGGCACTGGTGGGGCTGAGTGGGAGGCTCAGGCAGGGACCATCACCAGAGCCCTCAGTGGGATCTCTGCTCCAGGTAGAGCCATCCCAGAGCCCTCAGTGGGATCTCTGCTCCAGGTAGAGCCATCCCAGAGCCCTCAGTGGGATCTCTGCTCCAGGTAGAGCCATCCCAGAGCCCTCAGTGGGATCTCTGCTCCAGGTAGAG
>JAWWMP010000063.1:4392139-4412528 GCA_035047865.1 Dendrocincla tyrannina | reverse complement strand
CACATCCCTGACCCCTCCTTGCCCACTATTCTGACCCCTCCTTGCCCACTATTCTGACCCCTCCTTGCCCACATCCCTGACCCCTCCTTGCCCACATTCCTGACCCCTCCCTGCCCACTATTCCGACCCCTCCTTGCCCACTATTCCGACCCCTCCTTCCCCCCACCCCAGCCCCTCCTTGCCCACCCCCTTGCCCACCGCCGTGACTCCTCCTTAAGCGCCACCGTGGCCACCTCCGCGGCCGCTCCTCACCTGGTCCCTCCGCTCCTCCCTCGGTGTCGCCGTCCTTGCTCTGCCGCTCCTCCCGCTGCCTCCTCCGCCGGCCCCGCAGCCAGCTGAGAGCCCTTCGCAGCGAGTTCTTCCTCCTGCGGGGGGGAGCATTGCCCGGAGCCCCGTCGGGCCGGGGGTCCGTCGGTGCGGCCGCCGCAGGTGCAGCCCCGGCGGACATGGCAGCGCCCCGCTCCGCCCCGCAGCGCCCCGCACCGCCGCCAGCCGCTGCCCATAGGGCTGGGCTCGGCTCCGGCCGCAGCCCCGGGATCCCGCCGAGGGGCCGGCGCCGACGGAAAGTTTCTTACGATGCGGGGCCGGGCTGCGGGAGCTCCGCCCGCACCGCCCGCACCGCCCGCAGCGGACCCCGCCTGTCCCCGCCCGCCCGCAGGTGGCCCCGGGGGCGGGGGGACAGCGGGCTGTCCCAGAGGTGTCACTGCTGTCCCCCCCGTGCCTGCCGGCGGGTCCCCAGATGTCCCCCCGGCCGCCCCGGTGGGTCCCGGCTTTGTCCCTCCATCCCCGCGGGGACAGCGGGGGATGGTCCCACCCCCGGGGACCCTCCGTGTGTCCTCCCCGAGGTGCTGAGCATCAGCAGGAGGGAATGGGGGAAAACAGGGAAAAATCCGCGCGGGACCGGAGCGAGGGATTTCAGCATCGTCATTCCCAGATCAGTGTCCCGCAGGTCCCCCGGGCACTGTCCCTGTCCCCAGGACAGCAGCCGTGTCCTGCCCTTGCCCTCCCACCCTGCAGCCACCAGCGGTTCCTACCCTGAGGGGCCGGGGGGTGACACTTCCCATGTCACCCCCGCTGGCAGGGCCCAGGGGGACAGGGCACTGCCCGACCTGGGCACACCTGAGGGCACTGCCAGGCTCCCTGCAGCCTGTGCCACGCTGCTGCCTGGTGCTAATAATGAATCAGCTCCTGAAAATGGAATGACACTGCAGGGAGGGAATTCATGGCTCTCCCAGCTCTGGGAGCTGCCTGGGAATGGCAGCGGCCCCTGGGAAAGATTTCACTGCTTGGTACAAGCTGGCATTGCTCAGGAGCATGACCACACAGATCTGATTTAGATTAGATCTCAGGAAAAAATCCTTCCCTGGGAGGGTGGGCAGGCCCTGGCACAGGCTGCCCAGGGAGCTGTGGCTGCCCCATCCCTGGGAGTGTTCCAGGCCAGCTTGGACAGGGCTTGGAGCAACCTGGGCTGGTGGAAGGTGATCCTGCCCATGGCAGGTGAGCAGAATGAGATGAACTTTAAGCTCCTTTCCAACACAAACCATTCCATGTTTTGTCATCCAGCTGGGAGGGCACAACAGGATGCACAAGAACCTGGGCCGGAGCTGCTGCACATGCCAGCAGTGAGCAGGTCGGGGGCAGGACATGCCAGGGGAACGATCCTATGAAGACCCCAGGTGGTTTCTGGTGCATTTCCACTCTCCTGGCTCTGCGGGGTTTGGGTGCCTGAGTTTCCTGTTGTGCAGAGCTGCGTGGTTGTGTTTCAGCCGCATCCTTCCCGGACGCTCGCAAGGGCCTGGCCCTGTGCCCGGAGGACTTTGCCAGCCACTGGAAATGACTGGAAGGATTTCTAAAGCATCCCACGGCCCACTGCTGTCTCCTGTGGGATTCAGGCACTGAGCTCTCCAATGGCACCTAAGGGTGACAAAACACATCAGCTGCTGCTGTGGCCTCACGTGTCTCAGCAGCCACGGGAGCTCCTGCCCCGGTGCAGCCGGTGCCTTGGGCTGTGCTCATCCGTCCTCTGCCCCCATTTCCGTCCCCTCACCGGGACACGGAGCCCTGGCTGCTCCCTCATTATTCATTAACACACAAGTGGCCGGGACAAGGTCCTCCTGCATCTGCCCCTGCTCCTTGGAGCCCCGTGGGTGCCGCTTCCCACCCCGCTGCACCCCGTGTAGGAGCTGCTCACTCCAAATCCCTTCTGCAGGAACCAGAGCCCGAGCTCCTGCTCTCTGTTTCTTGCCCCAGGATATGGAAAAACCCAGCACGGGCGCTCGGGCAGCAGTGACCCCGGCAGCGATCGTTGGGATGCGGGGACTGGGTGTTGTGATGCTGAAAATCAGCTCTCTTGTAAAAATGGGGGTTTCAAAAGGCTGGCTGGGATGGAAATGTCATGGGAAGAGTGAAGGCAAAGGGCTTCTTGCTCAGGTGCCAGGCACACAGAGATGGGATGAATAAACAGGAGAGGTTGCTCCCTGCCCAAATCCCTTGCCCTGGAAGGGATGGCTTTGTCACAGCCCAGGAGCATCACCCATGTCTGTGGTGTCCCAGCCTGGTGGCCACGAGAGGCATCTCCTGCTTCTGTGTGAGCATCCTGATCCAGAGGGAAAAGCCTGCAGGGAAGACAGCACAGCCTCGGTGCCAGCGTGTGGGATGTCATGGACACGGCAGATGATGTGCCCCATAAATGCCCCCCAGGCTGGAACAGGCCTGATGGGGCTGATTGCAAGTGGCAGCCCCAGAGCTGGGGTGTGACATCCCCCTTGGGGGCACAAGGACACACCGGGGTGCTGGGGGAGCTGCCGTGGGAGCTGCTGGTTCAGGCAGCCTTGAGGCAGATGTTTGATCGCAGTGTCTGGGCTGAGCAAAGATAAAGCAGGAGGGGCACAGTGTGGCACTGGCTGTGCTGGTGGGGGTTTTGGTGCTCAGTCCCTGCAGCCAGACCCTCCATCTGGCCCCACTCTGCTCTGCTGGCTGGGCCAGCGTATCCCTTGGGAGCAGCTGTGGCAGGAATGGTGCTTTCTTCACCTCTCCCACTGCTGGGAAAGCAGCACCCAGATAAGTGGGAGCTGCTGGCGCCTGTGGCACCAGAACACGGTCTGGCCCTGCTCCCGTGGAGCTCCCAAGGTCCCTGAGGCGCCTCTGGGCTCTCCCTTTCACCCCTGCCCCAGCTGGGCACATGCCCACACTACACTGCCCTCCTCCTCTTCCTCCTCCTCCATCCCTGCTGAGTGACCCCACCTCCCTCTCCAGGATCTCCCTCGAGCCTCCTCACCTGGGCTGGTGCACCAGGAATTTTGAGATGGGTCTAACACCTCCGTGGTGAGACCATGAGGAGCCCCCAGGTGCTCCCGGGGTTCAGCCACAGTGCTCACCCTCTGCTGGCTCCCACAGTGACACCCCCATGTCACCCTGAGCCCCCCGAGAGGGGGGACCCACTCTGAGGCGGGAGGAAAAGCGAGCCAGGCTGTCCCAAGAGTCCTGTGGTACCCAACCCACCAAGCCTGGGTGCCATCCTACACAGCCACTGCCACTGTGGCACCACCCAGGGACCCCCACCCAGCCGGGGGGAAGGGGTTCCTGTGCCAGGGCTGGGCAGGAGTGGGCACACGGTGCCCTCCGAGCCAGGATCCCTCCCTGGAAGTGCTCCCGGCTCCAGCGATGAATCACACTTTCCCCTGGGATCAGATTGCAGCTCCTGCACCTGAGGGGCCGGATCTGGCACTGCCCTCCCTGCCACAGCCGGACCCCTTGGCAAATAGAAAGGGCAGTGCCCTGGCAGTGCTGCCCGGGATCACCGCTGGCTCATCCCATGGGATTTGGGCGGCTTGGACACCCCACAGTGCCCCCAGCACTGCCAGAGCCTCTGGCTGAGGAGGGCCCGAAGTTGGGCAACTTCCCTGGCACTTCCAGCCTGTCCCTAAAGATTGGGTTTGGACAGAGCCAGAGCTGCTGTGGCAGTGCCACGGTGGTGGTGCCACAGGGGTGACACCGCAGTGCCAGCTCTGTCCCTGCCCTTGGGGCAGACCTGCCATGCGAGAAGGAAAAACCCACCAGAGAGGAAGACACAGGTCACCGGAGGGGAGGCGAAGTGCCCACGGCTGCCCTGTGCTCCCCACAGCCCCCTCAGCCACCTGCCAGGTCCGTGCTGGGGACACTCCATCTCCCAGACTCCCTCAGACTCCCTCCTGCCCTTCCCTTCCCCTCTGGCAGTGCCAACAACTCCCTTCCAGCTCTGTTTACCGGAGCAAAGTCCACGCTGCCCGGTGTCTCCCTGCACCGTCCGGCCCCAGCGTGTGCCCTGGACAGCCGGGCTCTGCCGGGCACCTCGGGGTCCGGCCGTGACACCGGAGCCACCCGTTGCCTGGTTATATCCACAAAACATCCCCGTGCCGGGGCCTGGGCCGGGGTATCCGCTTACTTCGGAACAGCTGAGCCTCTTCACTCCCCACCCTGCCCTTGGCAGCTCCTCACACAAACCCCAGCGCCGCTGCCATGGTCCCCTGGGTCCTGGCTGGACCCAGCCCATGTGGGACCTGCAGGTTTGTCCCCTTGGCAGTTTCAGCTCTAGGTATATATTTATTTATACACCCAACTTGTGCGAATTAACAGCATTCCTCTCCGATTGAGTCAAAAATAGAGGCGCTTCATGGAAAGAAAAAAAAAAAGAGAGAGAGAAAAAGAAGGTGTGTCGTGCTGAAAAAAGCAACAGGATCCAAAAAAAGATTAAAATAAACCCCCACTCGAATCTCCCTTTTCCTTTTAAAGCTCTGTTCCCGAAGGATGGACGGGCACTGTTATTTTAAACCTGATTTCAGCAGCCCGGTGGCCAGCGAGCCATGGGCAAGGTGGCGGTGACAGTGACGTGGGGACAGGGTGGCACTGGGTGCTGGTGCGAGCTGTGGTGTGTGTTGCTGGGTGATTTTGGGGCACGTAAGCTGGTGACTTCCTGAGAGGAGAGTGCTGACTTCCTGAGCGTGGCAGGAGCGGGCACGGGCAGAGGTAGGATGGGGGGCAACACCATGAGGGGTGGCTGGGCCAAATGGGGACTGCCCAAGGGCAGGTGCACCCGTGGTAACACAGCAGCGTATGTCTAAACTGTGTGGTTTGTATGTAAATATGTGCTGGTGGTGTGGGGGCCCAAGGGTTGGTTTAGGATCCGCACAGAGGGGAGGATGGGGATGGGCACCACGGGAGGGTGGGTGGGCAGAGGCAGAAAACCAGCTCGGTGAGGGCAGAGTCACTGTTGGACATCCAGGAGTGTGACCGTGGCCACCACGGGGCTTTGCAGAGTGGGACATCACCTTCTCCATCCCCGAAACAGCAGGAAAGGGGCAGCAGGGCTCGGCTGTGGGCGGAAGGGGAAGCAGAGCCCGCACCCTGCTATTGCTGGGGCGTTTGTAGGGCCAGCCCGGGACATCTAAAGAATCCTGAGACAGTGGGGTTTAGTACACGGGTACCCAACACCCAGGGGACTGAGGCACTGCGCTCCCAGCACCCCCACACACCCTGCTCTGTGTGCAGGATGAGGCCACGCATTTTGGCCACGTGCTGCATCCTCTGGCACTTCCCCTTCCATCACAGACAGACCCCCAGAGCCCCAGGGGACCCATCCCGGGCATCCCATTGTCCCATCGGGGGCATCCCACTGTCCCCTACAGGGCATCCCATTATCCCATCCCGGGCATCCCACTATCCCATCGCGGGCATCCCACTGTCCCATCGCGGGCATCCCACTGTCCCATCCTGGCCATCACACTGTCCCATCCCGGGCATCCCACTATCCCACACCGGGAATCCCATTATCCCATCCCGGGCATCCCACTATCCCAACCCACATCCTGCCCGGGACCCCGGCGGGATGGGGACCCGCAGATCCCAGGACAAGAGCCGCGGGAAGGGGCGGCTTCGAGGCCACACCAAACAAATAAATCACCCATAAATCACGGGTGGGAACAACCGGAGAGAGTGTGGGGCTGAGGGGGCTGCTCCCTGGGGCGAGGGCTGGCTGCAGCCAGTCCCTGCGGCTGCCTCTGCCAGGGATGCAGACAGCCTGGCCTTCCCCGCCCTCCTCCTCCTCCTCCTCCTCCTCCTCCTCCCCGGGGCGGAGGAAGGCAGCGCCCGCAGCTGGCACTGCAGGCGAGGCGGCTGCTCCGGGGAGTCTGATTTCCAGCCCTGTTTATTAATACCCACCCCCTGCCCCATGCGAAGCCCCTGTGCAGTGCAGAGCTGGAGGCGCTGGGCTCCGGGGGAGGAAGGTAAGAACCCACCCGGGCTGCGTGGGGAAGGGGCTGGGGTCCCTCGGGGGGTGCCGTGGGTCAGGGATCCTGGGGGCGTGGGGCAGGAGAGGGGGCTGCCAAAGCCTGGGCTGGGGGAATGGGGTGGGGGGATCTGAGGTTCGGCATTCCCAGCCCCTCAGGGGTGACCAGGGTGGTCCCTCTGGGGTACCCGAGGGTTCTGGGGTGCCCTGGGATGAGGGGTGGCCGGTGGGAGCGAGCCCCCCATGCCCCGCTGGGAAGGCAGGATTGTGTCCTCCCCTCCCTCCCTGCCCGCTCAGAGCGGAGCCGAGAACTTTGAAAAATAAGGGCTGGCACAGAGGAGGGCAAGGGAAAACGGAGCAGGGGAGCCCTTTGCCCACCTTTGCAGGCGCTGCCCCCTCTCCAGCCGGCGGGGCCGCCGAGCCCGAGGCTGCGATGTGTCATCCGTGCCGAAAACTGCCTTATTAGGAGAGAAAGTACCGGTGAAAATCAGTTCTTTCCTTAAAGCCGCTGCTCCGGCCGCCTGTGAGTGCCAGCCCGGGCTCATTCCTTAGGGAATGACTAGACATGAGCTCAGCGGCGTGGCCGGGAGGTGAGAGCATCCTCCCACCGAGCCCACCGGCCCCGCTCCCGGGGGCAGCAGGGAGAGCCCCGGCTCGTCCCCGAGGGTTGATCTCTCCATCCCACCCCACAATGCGCCCGGGAGAACGGGAGAGCGAGGGTTCGGTGGTGGCAGGTGCAGGTGCCGTGGCTTGGGGACAATGCCGGGGTCGGATGACTCTGCAAAGCGGAGCTCGCCGGCTCCTGCTGCAGGCGCTGCCTCTCGCCCGGAGCGCCGGCGGTGCGGGGTTTGCTCCGTCTCAGCCACCCCGCAGCCCGCCTGGGCTGCTCCAGCAGCACATTCCCTGGCCGTGAGGTTATGCCACATGGTTAAAACCCCGGGAGGTTTTGCGGGGAGTGCCCACACCGGTCACACCGGTGCCGCTGGGGAGGTTGGCCACGACTGCCCCGTGGTTTGGGGGTCTGGGTTTGCATCCCTCCCTCTGGGCACTTTAAGAGGGTTTTCTTCCCTTATTTTGGGTCCCAGTTGTCACCAGAGTGCTGAGCACAGCCCTGCCCAGTTCGTCCAGCCTGAGGGTGAGGTGGGATGGCCACGGCTGCAGCACCCCCAGCTCTGCCTGCGCCGGGGGTCTCACAGGGTGGGAGGAAGGGCTACAACCTGTTACTGCTCTGGTTCACATCTCCTCTCCTTTGCAGGGACCTGATGGCACAGCCCGAGCCCCCTCCAGAGCTGCAGCTGGATGAAGCTGGAGCACCCTCAGCCTCACAGGGAGCGGCTGCAGATGCTGCTCCACACCTGGACCATCCAAAAACCCCCACAGACCCATCAGGGGGTGTGGGGGTGACACCCCTGCTCAGGGGCAGCCCAGACTCCAGCCGGGAGCTGCAGGTGGCCAGCAGGGACACTTCCTTGGAGCTAAACATGCCAGGGACCCAGCTGGATGAGGATGCAGCCGGGGCTGGGATCCCCCTGGATGTGGACGTGGCAGGAGTCCCGCTGGATGGGGATGCAGATGGAGTGGGGATGCCACTGGATGTGGATGGGTCAGCGATCCCGCTGGATGTGGATGCAAGTGGGGCAGGAATCCCACTGGATATGGATGCAGATGGAGTAGAGATTCCACTGGATGTGGATGCAAGTGGGACAGGGATCCCAGTGGATGTGGATGCGGCAGGGATCCCTCTGGACTTGGACACAGGTGGGGCAGGGATGCCTCTGGACATGGACACAGACAGGGCAGGGATCCCAGATGACACAGACGGGGCAGGGATCCCGCTGGACATGGATGCAGAGGGAGCAGGCAGCCCTCTGGATGCAGATGCCACGGAACACCCGTGCCTGACCCTGGAAGAGCTGGGGAACTACTTCCAGGAGTGCATCGAGATCGTGGAGCAGCTGGAGAAGGAGAGGGACCGCCTGATCGCGGAGCTGGCCCAGCTGCGGGAGCCGGCGCTGCAGGAGATCCGTCACGCCCACGAGGAGATCCAGGCAGCCTGCAGGCTGCTGGCCAAGGTGGAGCTGGAGAGGGACAACCTGAAGGATGAGATCCGGCAGATCAAGCAGAAGCTGTTCAGGGTGACCAAGGACTGCGTGGCCTGCCAGTACCAGCTGGAGAGCCGGCGGCACGACCTCTCCCAGCACGCCGCCTACCAGGGCGAGCTGCAGACCCAGGCCGGGCAGCTCTCGGGGGAACTCTCCCAGCTCAAGGAGACCTGCGAGAAGGAGAAGGAGGCCTTGAGGCAGCGCCTGGAGGCCCCGCCGTGCCGGCAGGACAACCTGTACCTGCAGGAGAGCCGGCGGCTGTCGGTGGAGTTCGAGAGCTTCGTGGCGCGGAGCCGGCGCGGGCTGGAGGAGCACTACGAGCCGCAGCTGCTGCGGCTGCTGGAGCGGCGCGAGGCCGGGGCCAAGGCGCTGCAGGAGGTGCAGGGCGAGATCCAGGGCATGAAGGAGGCCCTGAGACCCTTGCAGGGCGAGGCGAGCCGGCTGCGGCTGCAGAACCGCAGCCTGGAGGAGCAGATCGTCCTCGTCAAGCAGAAGAGGGACGAGGAGGTCGGGCAGTACCGGGTACGTGCCCCGCTGGGCACCCCACGCCCGTCCTCTGGGCAGCCAGGGGGATGTGGGTGCTGCAGGTCGTGCTCGTGGGGCCCAGGGGAGCGTGAGGAGGATGGAGCATCTCCTGCTGGTTGGGAGCAGAGCTATCCCCCACCCTGGCACGGGCCAGGGCGAAGCGGCAGCCGCTGGGCATGAGGCAGAGCCAGGGATGTGGTGGGGAAGTTCTGGGGCTTCACCCGGCTCGGGGAATGGATTTCTCCTGAATATGTTCTCCCTTGGTCTTGGTGTGTCCCTTGGGAATGGCCCCAGCCAGCAGGGACGAGGTGGAGGGTTTTGGAGGGTCTGGAGGGCTCCTTCCCCAAGCTGAGTGATGCTGCCGAGCGCAGGCACCACACATTCCCCACACAGGGCTGAGCCGAGGCACTCAGAAAAGCCATTTTTAGATAAATATGGCTTTTCTTTAAAACTCGGTCTTGTTGGGGTAAATTCTGCCCTTCCCCCTGCCGGGAAGGGTCTCACCTCCCATGCCCACAGCCCAGGGGCTGGGCTGACTCCTCTGAGGGTTATTTCTGGCTAGGCCAGGTCTGTCCCCCACCCCCGGCACTTTGGCCTGAGGGACAAAGCAATTCAATATCTACAAGAGCACATTTGGCAAAGAGGCTCCACAATTAATCTCCCCCCTTTCAACGCTCTCTGTTCTCGGCTCGCAGTCGCTGCCTCCTCCCAGCCTGGCTCCCAGCAGTTTCTGGAAACTGGTGATCCCCTTCCTTGGCAGCTCCTCCCTGCTGGAATGGGGACCCATCACACCTTGCCTTGCATTTCAGGGGCCACTGCCCCATGGAGACAGGACTTTGGACCATCCCTGGGGTGCCTCCACATTCTCCTTTTCCCAAATTCCTCACTTATCTTCTTCTGACTCATGGGTTTTTACAGTTCTGGCAGCCTCTCAAAACACACACACACACAGAGGAGTTTAGGGGACAAAACCAAGCAGCTGGGAGAAGCCTAAGGACAAAAGGCATCCCAGCCCGGCCCAAACTCCCACCTTTGTAACTAAACAAAGCCTTTTTGCAGAGGATTTCAAAGAGGGTGGTTGGGCAGGGTCAGCCTGGCTGTGCCTGTCCAGACCAGCAGCATCCAGAGGCAGAACCCTGAGGAGAGTGTGGGCAGCAGGGCAGTGCAGGCACCTTCCTCCTCCAGCTAATCCAGACTCGTCCTCTCCCTCCAGGAGCAGGTTGAGGAGCTGGAAGACAGGCTGAAGGAGCTGAAGAACGGGGTCCAGCTCCAGCAGCGCAAGAACCAGGAGCTGGAGGAGCTGAGGACCAGCCTCCACCGGGAGCTCTCCATCTACAAGTGTGTTTGTGTCCTGTCCCTGCAGTGCAGGGGAGAGGAGGAGGATGGTGGGGGAGAGGCTGGGGTGCTGGAGGGGATCCCACAGCTGGGTAGGACACCACTGCCTTTTAGAGCTCCTGGGTCCTGGGGACAGGCTGGTGTGTGACCAAGGGGTGTGGTGGGGCAGCACAGCAGGAACTCCAGCCCCTTTGCCGAGCAGCAGATTGGGATTTGCTGGGAATTCCTGCACACGGAGGAGTGGAGCTGCTTCCCAGGGAGCAGGTGTGGCAGCTTAAGTGGTGGTTTCCTTAGGAACATGTGGAAAGGAGTTGAGGTTTAGGTTTGGGAAGCAGTGCTGTGGGCGCTCTCCCATGGGAGAGAACTGTCTTCTCAGAACTCTACTGCTGCTTTCACTCAGGACTTCTTTGCACGGGATTTTCCAAAGCTCCACAAAATGTCCTGGAGTTTGAGGACTGTTTTACTCCCCAAAGCTGGAGCTGTTCTGGGTGACTCCAGCCTCAGCTGGACACACTCTTAACCCTTTTCTGTAGCCTCACTGCTCCTTTAGCACTCCTTTCTCCCCTTCTCCACCCAAACCTCCTCCTGCAAACACACCACAGGATATTCCCTACCCCAGTTTTCCTTTATCCAGGTAAGACTTCAGCATGGCAAGCACAGGGAAGAGATCTCTGAGCCTGTGTTGTCACCCAGATGATTCACAGGAGAAACTGCATTTAGGACTCAGCCCAGCTCCCAACACCACCCTGTATTCGTGTGGGGTTCCCCTAAATCACAGACCAGCATTTAACCCTGTGGACTCTCTTAACTCCTGGAATCTACAAATTGCCATCCCTGGAAGCGATAACAGACGAGGCTTCTCTGGTGTCAGGTCACCTTTAATGAGGTTTCACATTTGCTCCATGGACCTCAGAGTTAAGTGCAGCTCTGAGCTGCCTTTTCCTGTAGCTCACACCAAAAATGACATTCCCTTCTGTCAAATCCTGTTTGCCAAGGGCTCTGCAAGGGCTGGGCCAGGCCCCCACACCCATGCACTGAGCCTCTTGAAGTGCTTCCCAACTCCTTTTCTTCCACACTGTGAAAAGAATGTTTTCCAGAACTAGCACCCCTTCCCTTTTTCCTCCTGCCAGAGCATTTATGTAAATATTCCATAGCCTAAATTTCCTTTCTCCCCTTACAGGAGCTGCTTGGAAATCTACGGCCACCTTTGCAAATCGGAGGAAAAAGCAGACCAGGACTGTTAGAACTCTGGAATTTTCCTCTTTGTAGCAAAAACAATGGACTGAGGATTTACAAGGGATGTCTCCTCGTGCTGCTTACCCTGCCTGCTGCACAGCTGCTGCCTGGAGTCGGGAATACCAGACCATCCTTTCCCTGGGTGTATTGCTCCAGGTGCTGCTGCTGCTGCTCATGTAGTAAAACTGCTTTTCCACAGAGGAGCAGAGCAAACAATCCTTGCACTGAATGATGAGGAATAACAGATTTGTGTTTTGCTGTGTTTGGGAAAATGTTATCTTGTCTCGTTCCATAGATGGACTGTTGAAACCTGCACAGATCGTTCTGGGGGGTTGACTTTCAAGGTTTACATGCAAGAGAAGCTTTAGCCTTTGAACAGGGTTTTCTTTTGTATTTCAAGGGTCTCTGCTGTACTGGGATGTGCTCCACAGAACGAGGTGGTGGGTAAGAGGTTTCCACTTTATACTGAGTCTCACACTGAAAATAAAGGTCAGAGTTTAAGGAGGCTTTTAATTCTCAAAGCTGTGTCTCGAAATCCCAAGTCTGCGTGTCAAACCAGGGTGTTTGTATCAAAGTATTCATGCTGCAGCTTAACCAAAACAGCTCTGGGGCAAGGGCTGAAGGCAGAGCCAAAATGCAGACAGGCTTGAGGGGGAAGGAACAGCTCAGTGCTTTTGTGGCTGCTTGGGGATTTTAGGTGCTCATTGACTCATTCCCCAAAGAAAACAACAAAAACGAGAGGGGGAGAAGGATCCACGTGTTAAAAAACAAAAAGCACCTATCCCAGCACACAAGTGCAGACCACACCCTTCCTTTCCCTGCTCCCTGAACAGGTCCCTGACAAAGCAGTTCATGCAGAAAGGAAGGAGCACAGAACTCCCCAAACTCCGCAGCGTTTACGTAGAAAAACTTTATTCCAGCTGAAGAACTTACACGCAATTAGTCATGAGGAGATGGAGAGGAACAGGCTGCTGGTGGCACGGGACACCCGAGTGGAAGACGTGCAGGAACCAGTGGTCAAGGACTAACTCCTAAAAAAAGCACTTCATCCACGTTTCATTTGCTCCACCCCAGCTGCCAACGCTGCTCAGGGCACCGGGCAGGACCACCCGCTGGTACAAACAGACACCTTTACAACTTGGGGGTCCCAAGTCTTAAAAACCATTTCACAGAAAGGAAAGAAACATCATGTGAAAAACACAGCTCAAGAAACACACAATAGAGCAAAAAAACAAAACAAACATGGGAGGTGACCGATGCTCTGCAGGAATAGCTAATGAATCCAAACTGCCGTCGCCCAGCAGGTGGGAGAAAAGGGAGAGGAAAGAAGGAATGGAAACCCCAGAATTACCAGGAGAGACAAAAAATAGAGATATTTCAGTTCAAGTCAGAACTGTTTTGTACCTGCAAAGGCAGAAAAATCCACAAGGTACAGATAACTAAAGGAATCCCAAAGCTTCTGAGCTGTACTGAGGAGGACAAGCCCGTCCACACCATTTCTGAGCTGCCAGTGGATTAACACTTGTATCATCTCCATTGGCTCAAGCCCACTGGGCAGCTCTGCCAATTTAACTTTTGTTTAAATTAGGAAAAAAGCCTGTGGCTGGAGCAAGGAAAAAAAAAACCCAAAGCCAAGCTTGCTCTGTGATGAAAGGCAGCTGAAATGAGCCAGCCAGCCTGACACAAGAGGTTGCTGCAGGAATTCTGACCAAGGAGCTACAGCACAGCCCTGGCTGAGCCCTTTGTAGAGGGGGGGGTCTCACTGTCTGGGTGAAAAAGCCTGTGATGGGACCTACAGGAGGATGGCTGAACACAAAGTCTACGTGTGTCTCAAAACCAGTGTTAAGTCAATATCAGGGTTGAGAGGGAAGAGAAGGAAAGACTAAAAAGAGGAAAAGGTTGTCATCTAGGATCCTTGACCTTCTGGATCCACGCTTCCTTCAGGATCTTCATCGTTATAGATGTTCTCAGCCTGCAAGACAGGGATGGAGGGGCTGAGGAAGCATTTCCCATGCTTTGGACAGGATTCCACCCCCTACAACACTTCAAAAAGCTCTGGCAGATTTTTCACCTGCAGGTAAGTGTCACCCACCCTGATCCCAACATCATTTAACATCAAAGCAGCAACACAAGTGACCTTTTCCCTGACAGCCATGCCTCCAAAACATTTCCTAAGTATCCTCTACATGATTTTAGTTTAGGAATCTGCCTTGCTAGAGCAGAGACTGCTGCAAGACTTACTTCAATCAACCACTCTTTTGTATGTATTTAGTAGATCCTCTACTTAGCTGCACCTTCCAAAAGAGCTACATGGAAAGCTGCCAAGAACAAAATTCATAGATAAACAAAATTAGGAGGTCAAGATTGTTTTCCAAAGCTTTCAACAGCTGGGATGTAGGGCCAGCAAACTGTTCCCATTCTCCATCCTCAAAAGGGCATTTGTACCACTTACAAATATTTTATTCTTCAGGACAAGAACTAACAGAAACCTCAATTTCATCATTAGGTCTCACACACTTTTTACTCAAGCCTAGAAGGAAAAATCTCCTTTTGCACCAGTACTTCCTTTTTTCATTAAATACAAACCAGCTTCTGAGTCTTTGGAAATCATTGTTCTGACCAAAGCTAGAGGGGATTTCACTGACCCTCTGAGATTTCAGCAAAGCTACAAAATGAGTAGCTCTGGGAGCTGTACACAAAGGCAGGAATGCTGAAATCCAGGCATTTTGACACCATCTCTCACCTGCCACTTCCTACACTTTCCCAAGCAACTCACCATTTGCCAGACTTGCATGATATTATCTTCTGATACAGAACAAATGACCCAGGGCTCGTTGGGATTCCAGGAGAAATCAGATATCTTTGCAGTATGACCACCATGAATGAACTGGGATTGGGGAAACAAAAAGGAGAGTGGTCACAAATCTGCACTGTAGAAGTGAGGAATTGGTCAAAACAATTAATGAGATTGAAAAGACTCACCAACAGCTCTGGGGGACCATCCTCAGCATCTTCAGGGGATTGCTCTTCTCCAATTTTACTGAAGAAAAGAAAAAAGTGAGGGAAAATGAAGAAAAGGTGGGGGTTGGTTTGTATTCTGAAGTGTGACACAACCCAATCCACAGCATTTTGTGGGGCCAATGTGGGTGATGTGGGATTTACCTCAAGTCCCAGACGTTTAGCCTGCGGTCTGTGCCACTGGAGGCCAGGATGGTTTCATTGTGGGGAGACCACTGAACCTACAGGCAAGGATGGAATTAGAAACTGAGTTTTGAGAAGCTGTAACGTGACAATGACAACAAACACCCCTTCATTTTGTACCCTGAAAGCTCTACAAGAATTCAAATTAACAATTATCTGGGGTAAAAACACACCCACTAATAACACTGGACACAGGAGGCAGTTTGGGAACATTCACACACCAAAAAGGCCTTTCAGCACCAAAAAAGGTGCCACCTGGAACCTTCTCCTCTAACAAAGCCCACGTGTTACCAAGTGCAAACAGCTCCCAAGGATATTGGCTGCTCCTTATCTTAATAAGGATTGCACAAGTATAACCCAGGGATTCCTTCAGCAGTAGGTGCAGTTCTCACATGAAAAGAAATCACTGTAATTAAGCTTAACTGCCCAAAAGCTCACATTTACTACTTGTGCTGGAGATAAAGCTCTCCAAAACACCTCACTTAATCGGATCACAGGATTAGAAAAGAACACAGAATTCTGCACACTAACATGGCAGTGCAAAATCCCATGTGTAATTTTATTTAGACATTACAGTCAGAACCAGTAATCCTTCCACCCAAAATCCCTACATATTTCTCCTCTGATTAAGGCACGAGCTGGAGATGGAAATCTTGTATCTGCTAAGCACGTGCTACCCATGAGGTGAACATTCTATATTTACACCAGTAAAATTAGCAGTTGTTTGTTGTCAGAGGGTGTTTCTGTGATCCTGTTAACGGGAACCAGTTAAACCTTCCTCCAGGACTGGGCTGAGATGGAAACACTGCAGCCATTTCACTGGGGCTCCTGCTTCAATCTGCTGCCATGAATAATTTAATGCCCTCTGCACTGCTACCATTTCATCCTTCTGCTGTGGTTAGAGCTCCACAGCATTTCCCAGCTCCACTCTGGCTTTCTGGGCACTTTTATACCTGCTGGAGCTCTAAAACTCCACAATAACCCAGAAAATGATAAGCAGATGAGAAAAAAGAGTTTTGAAGTGCAAGTACATTAAATAAAAAGGAGCAGAAAAGACTATTTTTCTAAGCATAACCAAGTCTGTGTGCATAAAAGATAAAGACATTTTGCTATACCTGGAATATTTCATCTTTATGTGATTCAAAGGAGTGCAGCTTCAGTTTTAGGTTCCTCAAGTCCCATAGAGCAACAGTCTAGGAAAAAGAATTAAAAACATATTTTGTTGAAGTAAGGAACATGCACATCCACACTTAGACATCAGAAACTGGACAAGGATGTCCCAAGCTCAAGGCAGATGTACCTTATCAGCTGATCCTGTGGCCAGGATAAACTCACTGTAAGGGTTGAAGGAAAGGCAGTTCACCTCAGCTGTGTGAGCATCCACGGAATGACTGGGTTTGGAGGTGTTGTTTGACCGAGTGTCCCAACTGTGAGGGGAAACCATGGAATTGAAACAAAGGTTTATAGCCCATTTCACCAAGGAAAAGCACTCCCTTTGTGAAGGGGTTCCCCCACTCACATCATGAGCTTCTGATCATCAGCAACAGATCCAAAAAGGGATTCATGGAGCAGGTGCCAAGATACATCTTCCACTACTGCTGTATGGCCCGTGAAGATGGTCTTTGCATCCACCACTTTGCCTTCTTTTGGAACAGCACTGATATCCCACAAGCAAATGGTCTTTAAAACAACAAAAACGTTCCCACATTACACCTTTAGGCAGATGCTCTCCTTAACCTCCTCCCCCTCAAAACCAGACCATTTCTGACCTTCCCCAGGCACACCAAGTGCAGGCTGCACCTCAGCTGTAAGGAAAGCACTCACATGATCATCAGAGGCACTAAGCAAATGCCCGCTGAGGTTTGGGTTCCAGGACAGCCCATACCCCTCCTTTTGGTGCCCACGCAGACGCAGGTCGGGGTTACACTCTCCAGAAGGATCTGTAAAGAGGCAGGGTAAGTTTCAAAAAACCCTCCCCTTCAACCACCCCAAATACCATCACACACAGTGAGGTGACAAAACAAGCAGGGAAAGAGCAAAAAGGAACAGGCTTGCCTTTCCATGGACACATTGGGATACATGAGCTTAAGCTTCATACCAAGTAACCTCATATTAAACACCCACGTTGCCCTCAAGTCCCAAATGCCAGACAAGCCACACAACTTTTCAAGCTCCTTTTCACCACATCAACTTTTCCTTTGGGAAGGGCTGGCTGGTATCTGAGGCACAGAATGAAGAAAGCAGCACACACCTGGCTTGGAAGGGTGTTTGGTGTAATCAAAGACCAGCACATCACTGGAGGGAGTCTTGGTGGCGATGATACAGGGGTTCTGGGGCATGTAACGGGCTCTGTTCACTTCTCCCTCATGGTTTATCTTGATTTCAATTTCAATTTTGCCACTAACTGATCCAAAGCCTCCAAACTCTAGAAATAAGAATTTAGGAGTTGTGATTAATAAGCCAGTTTCAAATCAAGACCCAAGGATTCAGACTCAATTACTGGTGCTGCCAAGCTCTTACTGTAGAATAGACTAATTATGGTAAAAACAAATTGCAATTAGGCCTGAAATACAATTTGCTAAAGCTCCCTTATCTTTATACATAAAGTTATAGTAACAGCATTTAACAAAATTGCACAGCACAATTCAGGCAAAAAGAAGGGGTTTTGGATTGTTTTTAAACTGGAGTGTGTATTTTTGAGAAATACTAAAATAGAATAGAAACCAAGCATTTATTAGACAACATTGTGTTCATGAATAACTCTTAAGAAGCCCAGAGATCAAAATACTCATTGCACAATCCAGACTTCCTGTAAAAGGAAGAGCAAACATTGGCTCATTAGGGACTTTCACCAGGTGGAAAGTGATTCCATCCAGTAAACATGAGAACTGTCTAACTCTGGCAGTGCTGACAGCCACCGAGGTTACAGAAAACATCAAATTCAGTCTGATACCCTGAGTAACACACAAGGACCTTTTACCCAGCAGGAGCTGGCACAGCTGTCAGGCAGCAGAACTCAGACAAATGACAAACAACATTGGAAGTGTCACACTCCTCTAAAATAAAAATAATCTTTTACGAGTGACTTTCTCATTGGAAGGGTTTATGTAATGCCAAAGTGATATTAAATTAAAAATACCAATAAGCAGCACTTCATGGAATTCAATGTCAATTCCTGATGAGAAATAGGGAGGGGTGAGGCTTTCCCACAGACAAATACTTTTGCAATAAGCCTCCACCTTTTTTTTTCATCATTAGAGTATTAAGACATTCCATACATTCAAAACACAGAGTGTTTATGCATTGAGGGGCATATTTGTCTATTAATCTCCCTATTAAGGGAGTAGCCCTTAGGAATAAAACATTCATTCTGGTGAGAAATCAAACATGAATCTTGCTGCCTGAACTTTAAGAAAAGACAATTTTTCCATTGAGAAGGGAAGGAAAATGTGGTGAACACCCAGCCCTTTGGGGCCTTACCTCCCTTCTCACTGTCATAGTGTGAGGCATCAAACTGGGCATCATCGTTGGGCAGCTGCACACTCGCTATGACCAGGTGGTTTTGCTCATCTGAGGTGTGAGTGCCCAGCACCAACCTGTGGATACTGAAATCTTTGCCTTCAGGTCTGCAAGGGAAGAGAAACAAAACTGGGGTCACAAACTTTGGGCTGATTGGAACATTTTTTTGTGACATTCTAACACTTATAAGGACCTCTAAATTTATTGCTGCTTCCTGTTCCAATACCACACTTGCTTCCTCCAGAGGAAACCACTTAGCACAACTCAAGATCTCCTACAGAAAAGATGGAGAGGGACTTTTTGCAAGAGCATGAAGGGACAGGACAAGTGGGAACAGTTTCACACTGAAAGCAGGACAGGCTATTGGGAAGGAATTCTTCTCTGGGAGGGTGGGCAGGCCCTGGCACAGGTGGCACAGAGAAGCTGTGGCTGCCCCATCCCTGGAAGTGTCCAAGGCCAGGTTGGAGCAACCTGGGATAGAGGAAGGATGATCTGTAAATTCCAAACCAATCTGGGATTCTGTGATCTCAACCTAAAACTCTCTCAGCACAACAGACCATCACTTCCCTGCCTTCCTTTAAGAGGCTTTAGCAGCTCCTCAAGCACAATTTCAAGGGACAGGAACAGTCCTCATGAGCAGAATATGGTTATGGAAGCTTAGGACAAAATGGGGATTCTTCAGAAATTAGATCTAACTCTGGTTTTGATCAGCTTTTCACTTATTAAAGGGGTGGGTGATGCTGGAAGAAGAGAAACATTAAAATCAAATGTGTGAAAATGTCTTCTCAATAACAGAAGACATCTTCCCAAACCAAAAATGTCTGTACTGATTATCTCTGGTGTTCCGTGTCCTCAACTCACTGTTTTCAAGGCATGACAAGGGTTATTAGGACAGAAAGGAATCACACACTGCCTTACTTTAACAAGAGATGATCCTGGATTTACCATTTGCTCTGCTTTAAACAGAAAGCAAAGGGATCAATTTACCTTGTGACATCAGGAAGCCACTGAGCAGTCAAGCTGGGCCACTCCAGGGCGTGGGTCATCACCAAATCATACAGGAAGGGGGTGTTCTTTTTCCATATTTTATACTCCTCGTTGATCACACGTTCTTCCACTGCATCATCAAAGGCTGCTGAAGTGGTTTTGGGAAAAAATACACACAATTAATTAGCCTTTATGAATTAGTATTTACAGACACACCATCAGTGTGAGCAGCCAATGGATTAGAGCCAACTACATCACACCCTGGTTTGCTGTTGGATGATCTATTGAGTAGTCATTAGATAATTAAAAAATCCCTGTTGCACATGCTAATCCTTTTATTCTGGATATATGGCTCGAAATTAATATTAACTGTCAAATTTCATCCCTGGAAGTGTCCAAGGCCAGGCTGGAGAGGCCTTGGAGCAACCTGGACTAGTGCAAGGTGTCCCTGCCCATGGCAGGGGTGGCACTGGGTGCACTTTAAGGTCCCTCCCAACCTAAACCATTCTGCGATGATGATGATGCTGCAGCACAATAAAATTCTGAAACTTCGTGCACAGGGTACCATGGAAGCAAACCCCAGACGTGCAAAGACGTTTAAAGGCAGGAGAACCAGCAGCTGCTGTTAAGCAGACCAGTCTGGGCGCAGCCTTGAACTACTCGTTCCCAAAATCCAGTTTTCCAAGGCTCCTTCTGCTCTCACACACGTCCTCATGCCATCTGCCAGCAGACTCCGCTGCAGGAGGAGGAGGTGGGCGGGCAGACCTGGGGGAGGTCACCCTCGGAAGGGGAACACCCCAAGGGAATGGGGACACCCCAAGGGAACGGGGACACCCCGATGGAAAAGGGGGGCACCCCGACGGAAAAGGGGGGCACCCCGACGGAAAAGGGGGGCACCCCGACGGAAAAGGGGGGCACCCCGACGGAAAAGGGGGGCACCCCGATGGAAAGGGGGCACCCCGATGGAAAGGGGGCACCCCAAGGGAAAGGGGACACCCCAAGGGAAAGGGAAGAGCCCCATGGAACGGGGGCACCCCCACGGAACGAGCCTACAGAACGCGAGCACCCCCACAGAACGGGCAGCAGTCGGTGCCACTCCTCTGCCTGCACCACCATGCCCTGCCCTCTCACGGCCCGGCTCTCCCGAGCCCGCCGAGGCCTCACAGCCCGCCCTGCCCGCGGCTCTCGGAGGGCCGCAGCCCGGGCAGACCCTCCGGGCGCC
>JAWWMP010000063.1:4356754-4367517 GCA_035047865.1 Dendrocincla tyrannina | reverse complement strand
ATCCCATACCCCAAATCCCCATACCCCGCTCACCGTGCGGGGCTGGCCCGGCCCCAAGCCCAAATCCCATACCCCATACCCCAAACCCCAAACCCCACACCCCATACCCCAAACCCCACACCCCGCTCACCGTGCGGGGCTGGCCCGGCCCCAAGCCCAAATCCCATACCCCAAATCCCCATACCCCGCTCACCGTGCGGGGCTGGCCCGGCCCCGCCTGGGCTCCGCCGCTCCCGCAGCCGCCGAGCCCTGCGAGGAGCCAGAAACAAAAGGTATTTGCTGACGTGGGCGCTGGGCAGAGACGCCCGAGGGCTGGGGACACGCTTAAAGGCGCCACGCACCGGGCGCCCGGCCGCTTCTCACGCTTTTATTCTGGTTTTTAACCCCAAAAGCGGCGGCCCCGGTGGCCCAAACCCTTCTGGGGCTGGCTGTCCCCAAGGGACATGCGACATGTTTGGTGTCCCCGACATGTCTGGGCTTTCTCGCCCCCCGAGCTCGGGTGGCTTTATTTGTTTAATTTCGCCTTCCTCTTCTCACCACCAGGGTCATTTCCGTGGTTTGGACGCCCCGGTTTTATGGTGGAAATATTTATTTATATTCCCGTGGAAGCCATTCTGCCTTAACAGAGTCCTTTGTGTCCTTCCTGGCCTTTCCTCCCATGAATTTCAGGTGGATTTGGGCATTTCCAGGGGTGGAGCAGCCACAGCTTCTCTGCCCAACCTGTGCCAGGGCCTGCCCACCCTCCCAGGGAAGGATTTCTCCCCCAAATCCAACCTAAACCTGCTCCCTGGCAGTTTGAACCCTTCTTTTCTTGCCCTGAAAAGTCCCTCTCCAGCTCCCTTGGAGGCCCCTAAAAAATAATAATAATAATAATTATTATTACCATAATCTGGTAGCCACTGTCAGAAAACCACAAGAGCTGCTGGAAGGAATTAATTCCTCTAAAGTTTGATTTCGCCTCTCAACTAAGTGGCATCTCTGTTTGTATCACATTCTTTTTTCCCCCTCCAGATCAATGCCTGAATTATTTCATCAGCTGAAAACTTGCCTTTGAAAAGAACTCTCTGTAGGTGTTTGTGGAGTTGGACTGACCTGCCATCTCAGGTAATTAATTGGTGCTCTGCTGGTATCAGTGTCCATGGGAGCTCAAGGGTTCTCTGCCTGCCAGGAACAGGCAATAGGATTTAAAAAAATAGGGGGAAATGCAGTGATATCTGGAGTAGCTTAATTAGAGTTATTAAAGACATTGCAAGTCTTTATCAGGGCACTTCAGAGCCCCTGCCCTGAGCCCAGGAACAGCCACGGGGCAAACCTGGCTTGTCTCACACGTGGGGCTGGTTTTGGCCTGTTCTGCACAACAACCCACCCCAAACAACCCGCTGGTCCCAGGAATGTGGCCAGGTTTTGGGGTCGTATTTTGGAATTTTAGGGTCATTCATCCCAGCCAGGGAAGTTCCCCTTGAAGCTGAGGTGCTGTTTGGAGAGTTTGTGCACTGGGAAGAATTGGCTGCCACGTGAGGGAGGAGCTCCAGCAAGAACAACAGGCTGCTCTTCAGAGAACAACTTACAAATGACTCTAAAAAAAAAATTACATTCTTCTCTCTGATACAAAAATTAATGTACATTTCTCACCTGGGTCATTTGAGCTGTGCTGACCAAATATAATTAAAGGGAGCACCAGTTCAAAGATTTCAGTTTTCCTCAAAATAACTGTTTCTCAGGAATTTCAGTGATGGTGTTTTTCTGCCTTTAAATAGCCATGGGTGTTTCTTGCTAAAGAAAACTCAAGAGCCTTCACTAGAACAACTTCAGTAGCTGTTCAAAGCCTGACCAGAAAGGAACTGAGATTACAATTGTCATCTAATCAAAGCTTGGATTTGACTTTCCTTCATCTGCATCACTGCAGATCAGCAACTGCTTCCCAGCATGAAAAATGAAAACCTTTACAGAGTTTAAAAAGTTAAATTAGTACAAAACTGTGATGATTTAAGAAAGCCAAGTCAGTGTTAATAATATAAAACATTTTCCAAAAAACCCTCTTGGCTGGGGTGTAAGTGGACAGGATCCTTTTAGTCCTTTCCTGTGGAGAACCTTCTTGCAAACTGCCTGTCCCTAGAAATGGATATATTCATTTTTTAATTGGATTAATTAAATGGATATATTCATTTTTTAATTTTGAGAAATTGAAACGTGAGCCTTAATCCAGACACTCTCAGGTTTACTCAGTCAACATCTGAATGGTAAAAAAATCAAAGCAACCCTCTCAGAGAGTTTTATTTTCTAGACAATCAAAAAACTCCAGAATGCTCCAAGATCCACAAATATAGTTCAGTCACTTCTACAAATAAGGTTCAGTTTATAAGAATTTGTCATTGTAACTGGACTAAAGGACTTCAGTTATGAAACTCTTACAAAACATCAGGAAATTAAATGACCACATTTGGAAGATTTACAAGGGGTTGCACCAAGAGGTTAAATGAGCTACAAATACCAGTGCAGCATGTATTCCTTCAGTGAAATACAGTGCAATTATGTGCAAAAATACATGAAAATGTATATTCCTAACCAAAGTCAAGTACATCGAGCTAAGACTTGAAGATGTGTCGTCTGCACGGCCTTTAAAAACCTTTGAGAAAGAGATGATTTCAGAAATGACTTCCCTAAAAACATCGGTTTTGATTCTTCATCAAGCACCGTTTCCAAACAGCCACGTCCTTTTCTCAAAGCTCGTAGAGGCTGGACCTACAGTGGGAGATTTCAGGGAAAAACACCCAAAGAACTAAGAGGAAAGCACAAGGAAACAGATTCACGTGAACACCCGCTCACAAGAATGTGGATAAGCTACATCCCCTCCTACACACAAGGGCTGAAGGACTCCACAGAAAACAAAGCAGCACAACAGGACAATTCCAACAGGAAACACGAGTTTGGTGGTGACTTTCCACGTGGAACCCCCCACCCCTGACCCCTCCCAGCTCCCTTCTCTAGGCACAAGACACACAAGAACATCTCTAAGACCAAAGACAGCAGGTTGAAGGGAAAGGTCTCTGCAGACATTCCTGCAGCCCTTCCAACACTCAGACCTTGCAGGCCTGGCTGATACTCCATGTCTAGTGGCTTCTACCAATATTTACAACGAGGTGGCACCTTCGTGACCAGAAATGGGGATGTCTGGTCACTAAACATCATTTTGGATCCCTATTTACATTCCATTAGCAAGGGAGTCCCCCAGCAAACACAGATCATCCCTGTCTCTTTTTCACGTGCTCTCACATGCACAAGTCCCTCCCTTATCAGACAAGCAGATACCAAACAAAAACCCCTCTGATGTTGGATGGACTCACCAAAAACTGAGCAGTAGCCCAGAAGTCCAAAAGACAAGCCCTGGGAGGCTGGAGGAGGCATTTCCAAATATTCCAGCCAGATTTACAAGCCCACGTTTTGCTCAGGCTTTCAAGAGCACCAAGGACCCAAAACCACAGCAGGATTTTCAGAGGAGCTCAGCTCCAAATCTGGGACCTGCTTAAGTTGTCCCTGTGATGGTTTGAATTCAGACTGACTCAAATAGGGTCAAGAGCAGTGAATTTTGTAAAGGTCTTGTCCCAGTGAGGCTCTTCTGTGATGATGTGTCACTATGAGAGTGTTCAGCTACTACAAACTCGAATTTACAGGTGACCTGGAACAGGAATGACTGAACCTTACCCAGATTAAGGGGCAGAAATTAAAAGTGGCACGTGGTGGGGGGATCTTGCAAAGGTGACACTCATCAAGGCCTTGGACTTCAAAACAAGTCTCTTTATCTTCTGCACTTTTCAGCAACCACCAGTGAAGTGATTGGTTTAAAAAGAACCTTGTTTCTTCTTTCCTCTCCCTGCCTGGTGGGGCAATGAACCCTTGTGAGGGCAGAATCCCCTTCACAAGTAAATCCTGACACTGTGATGGGCCTGTTTCCCTCAGGATGAAGCAGGCAGAGAAACTCAATTGTTCTTTTTCAATATGTAAAAGAAAACCAGGCAGAAAAAAACCACAACCCAACCTGGTTAAATCAGAGGGCTCTTTGTCTTTTAGGTTTGCCAAGAGTAAAGTCTTTACCCCCCAAAACCCTCAAGAAACACTGTCTTAAGTGGGAGGAACTGCTCATTCTTTGTCAGCCAAACCTGTCTACAGATTTCTGACCCACTCTGTGCTCGAGAAAGACTCATCAAATTTGCGTTTTCATGAAACCCTCGTGAACAGCAGAGTAAAGAAGCATTAACAGTCTTATTTCACAGTATATTTGTTTTGTCTCTTCCTTGGGGAACAGGAGGTCACCCCTAAGCCAACAGGCTTTCTGCTGCTGGTGTTTTCTTCTCAAGCTTCCCAGCCTGATTTTTGACAGCTTATCTCAATTTGCTACTGGAAAGGAAACAAATCTCACCTCCTCTGAAAACCTTGAGCTGTCCCAGCAAAGAGACAGGAGGCCCACAGTGAAGGATTTTTTCTATAAAAATAAATAGATGCTCAGATAAATTCACACAACAACATAAACCATGAGAAGGATCCCCAAATTCTAAAAGAATTTACAGTAAAAGAGAAAGAAAGGGATTCAAAAAGGATGTTCAGAGCTCTTTTCTAGCATAGCTCAGATCTTGATAAATCACTGCTCCTCAGCTACACCAGCTGTGGAACTACTTTTTAATCTGGCAGAGTCAGAATTCCCAAGGAACCTGCTCCACAGCTTTTAACTCCTCCTGTAACAAGAGAATTTGGGCATTTCTCTCAGGCTAAACTGAGACCAGGCCACAAGACACCCTAATTTGCTTAATATTTCTTAAGCCAAGACTACTGATGTCTAAGTGACATTAAAGACACATCTGAAGATCTGCAGCCTGAGCTCTCTGAGAGAGGAAGATGCAATAAAAAATCAGGAAGAGAAACTTGATCTCCACATTCCTGCAATTAAGGACACGTGAAATGTAACTGTTCTTACTGTCTCTCCTTTCAGCAGCAGCACATTTTTGTCATCCTGGTTTTTCTGCCCCAGTTTCCGGGTCAAATCCAGTCTAAGCAAACACTTCTGGTTTACAATTTAGAGAATACTGTCCTGATGCAGAAGGCTCACAATTGAAAGTTTTAGAAAGTCCCAAGGTAAGAGATGTAAACTACATTTCCTGTCATCTTCAGAGAGAAGGTGGTGCCCCCTTCAGATCAGGGATTAAGGACCACAACAGCACTATTTGAAGAAACCTGTTACCAAAACAACACACAGATGTTCCACCTGCAAAACCAAAACCAGGAGGCAGAGAAATCACTCCAGTCCGACCTCTGTGAACCCCAGAGAGAAGATTCTTCACAGATTTCTGGTGCACAGCACTGAAAACTTAAAAAGTACTAAAAAATTCCAGTTCTCCCCGCTGTTCTGTTAAAAAAAGGAATAAAAACCAGCACAGTGTCACTAAGTGGGCAAATGTGCAGTTTTCTGTTGCAGACTGGCCACTGTCAGGGAGGCTCCCAGTGCTCCCTGTCCCCTCTCACTGCTACATGAGTGTCTCTCTGTCTGACAAACTCCTGTGGATCTCCTGCTTGTCATCCCCATCCTCATCCTCAGCTGGGTCGTTCTCCTCCCCAGACTCCACGTAGATGGGCCAGTCGTTGTCAGCATCCCCCTTCTCTGGGCCCTCTGAGGAGGCTTCCACGAGGCTGAGGTTGATGGGCATGGGGTCCTCGTGGGTGGTGGTGACACAGGTACAGCTGTCACACAGCCCGAAGCGCCGCAGCCCCTGGGACAGGCTGTTGGTGAAGGTCCTCCTGCAGCCTTTGCAGATGATGGGCTTGTTGGAGCGATGCACCTGCAGGGAAAAGGCAAACAGTCCAGGGAAGAAAAGGCAGCCTGCTGGTTTGTAAGGATTCCCAGAGCAGGAAAACAGCTACACTCGAGCCAGAGGGACAGTGATCTCCTCGTATTTCCAGCCACGAAGATTTGGGCCATGTAAGTATGAGAATCATGGAATAACAGCATGGCTTGGGTTGGAAGGGAACTTCTGTTTATCCAGTTCCAGCCCCTACCATGGCAGGGACACCTTCCATTATTCCAGGGTGCTCCAACCTGGCCTTGGACACTTCCAGGGCTGGGGCAGCCACAGCTTCCCTGGGCAAACCTGTGCCAGGGCCTGCCCACCCTCCCAGGGAAGGATTTCCTCTTCATATCTAATCTCAGGAACCAAATGTCAAATATCTAATGAACCCAATATCAAAAAATTAATGAACCAAATATCAGTGCTTAAAGATATTAGTAGAATAATAATGATAGGAGCAATAAAGCTTTACTCGCAGAATCCTGGAAAGCCCAAATAAGGAACAATATCATCTTGGAGAAGTCCTTGAGAGTTAGATAAGGGATGTAGCTGAAACAAATAGGATGCAAACTAAGCTCTGTGTACCCAGATAAAATAAAGCACAAACGTTCCAGTCTGGGGTGGTGGAACACAATGAGTGTGCCTGCTCATGAACTGGGGTTAAGGCAACCAAGAAGATCCAGAAGGACCAAAGATCTTCCACCAGGGGTGTGACCATGGAAAGCAAACTAATGAATATGTATTAAGGGAGAACATCTAATGAATGTGCAAACTGTGTGTAATAAAAAGCCCTGTCCATCTGTCCTGTGGTCAGAGGAGCTCTCCTCCCAACACCCAGCATGCTGAACAAAGAATGCCCCTTTTAACACCTACAAACTGGTGCCAACAAGTTCACCTCTGCCACTTTTTGGAGTCAGTAACAACTAAACCTCCCTAAGTTCATCTCTCATTGGCAACGCTCATTTCACCCGCCGTATTTCGGGAAACACGAGTGGAAAAAGCCAAAATAACCCCCATTTTTGCCCCAACTCTCCTTTTGCTTCGCCCCTCTTGGCCCCAGGCAGGCCCCCGACTCACGCTCAGCGCGTGGCTCCGCAGGTGCTCCTGGCGCGTGAAGCGCTTCCCGCAGGTCTCGCAGGGGTACGGCCTCTCCCCGGTGTGCGAGCGGATGTGCCGCTTCAGGATGCCCTTCTGCTTGGCCGTGTAGGGGCAGAAGGGGCACTTGTGCAGCTTGATGGGCACCACCAGCACGTCACCTTTGGGGGGAAGCACACAGAGCACGGGGTCAGGCAGTGCAGCGCCACTGGGAACTGCCGTGTCCCACCCGCGGTGAATCCCAGCCAAGGGGGATGCTCTGCCCCTCTCCCTGGGCTTGCCTTACCTGGGATTTCCTCAGGCAGGCACTGGTGCAGCTGCAATGCCCCAGGCAGCCTCACACAGCTGATACTCACCACAGGAAAACACCCATTTTATTGTAAGGAGCCGTTTAATGAAGTGCCCCCAGTCTTTCAGTGCAGTGGGGTCTCTGCTCCATCTCAGCCACAGAGTTTCCTACCTCATTTTTTTTAGTATTAAACCATTAGCATTAAACAGCATCAGAAACTAAAAGCTTTAACACAGGTTGCAGGTAGGAACAGTGCACTATGTCCCATGTGATTTTATATTTAGATGTAGGGAACCCATCTCAAAATATTAGTGCTTGTTTCTACTGCTGCTCATTTCAGCCTTCCTGTTGGGAACAACAAAGTAAAGGGCTTTTCACTGTTCCTAAAATCAGAGTAATACCCAATTTATGAAGTCAGGTGTGAAAAGAGAACTAAATTTGAAGATCACATTTGACATAAACATGGGCATTGCCAAGTCTGTAGCATCAGCCAGGTGTGAGCTTCCCTTCCAGCAGGAGGGTGGGGATGTGATGCTAAAGGATTAGTTTTCTCTGCTTCAGGCACTGATTCAGTGTTTGCATGTCAAGCCTTGAGCCCTTCCACAAACAGGTGAGGCTGCAGAGCATCCCTTTATTAAGGTTTATCCAACCCACTATCAAAAGGTGTGTCTAATATTAATGACATGTGAGTGAGAGTCACCCCACCCAACTCTGGACCTTCACAAGGTATTGCGAATCCCTGCTGGCCTCTTTAAAGCTCCACTAAAAATAAAACCCAAAGCCAGTTCTCAGTCCTGACTTGCTTCCAGGCTCCCTAGAGGTGCCTCTTTACCCTCCATCTGCTGTGAAGGGGACGAGGATGGCAAGGACAGATGTGGCCACTTGAAAACATAAGTAGCATTTATCTCATGTGCCAGCCTGAGCACAACATTCTTCTGCCAGGACTTTGTATTTCTCATTCCTGCTGTCTTGTGAAAATGCTGAGGCAGCAGCACCAGTGAAAGCTGAGAAGAGAAACTCTCACTCTGCTCCATGCTTACAATGTCCTGTTTTAGCAGAGAAACATAAGGAGTGCACTGATGCTCTCTATGAGATTCTGAAAGCATCTCCCTTTTAATGATTTATTAACAGTCTGTTGATTTTAAGAGAGGAAAAAGAGAAGTGAAGTTTGTGTGTTTGATGCTCTTGCCTTGCTACATGTCAAGAACCACAGGCATGATCTGTGGCAGCTCTGAGAGCTTCTGGTGACAGTGACACTGGATTTGTGATTTTATCAGTTCCTTATTTAAAAGCAGTGAGAGAATATATCAGTTTTATTGGCCTTAGGATCACACAGGCAGGTTTGAGCTGGAGATGACACGACTGCAAACTTGCTGGGTACAGCAGAACCCTCAGTGCTAGCCCTGTCTGTGCCCACAGCACTGTGGCATTTGTCACATCCTCCATGGCTGTGCCACTTGCAGCTTGTCAGAGCCACCTCCCGTCTTCACAGGGCTGTTTGGATGAGGCAGTTATCAAAAACAGATAAAGTGCCCAAATCTTTAGTGTCCACTTGAGGAGAAATGCATATGGAGATGACTTTCTTCCTCTCCAGGTCTCTGAGACTGCTCCGAGGAGATATTCCTGAGATATTGCAACAGGAGCTGGGCTTGGGACAGCAGTGGAACCTCGGTGACCAACAGCTGAAAAGTGAGTTTGCCCCTAAAAAGTCTCCTCTTTATGCAGTACCGCAGAGTTTAAAGCTTTTAAAGGACTTGCAGGTGCCCCTTAGTATTGGATTAAGCTGCTTTCTGCCTTTTGAAGTTGTGAGCAAGGGCAAAGAGACCATCACCCAGCAAATGTGCTGGCAGGAGCTCTGGTGGGATGAGCTCCTTCTGCTGTGCCAGGTCCTGCAGCAGATCCCTCCTGTGGCAGCTCAGCTCCTTCTGGGTTGCTCCTTAGGACACGGGCATCATGAGAGAAAAATCCTCTTTAAAAATTCACCTGCCATTCAGAGAGGTCTCAAATGAGTTTGTTTATTAGAGCAGAATCACCCACACCGAGCTCCAGGTTGTGTTCCAAAGGGGCTCTGGGGAATACTCACCTCCCACGGGCTGCACTGAACAAACAAGTACAGCTGCTTTGGAAGTCCACAACAAGAGTTTATTTCACTATGCCATAATACTCAGCAACATATTCCTGAACAAGAACAAGAGCAACAAAAGGAGTCTGGGCACCACCGAGCCGTCTCCTCCTGCGTCACACAGCCTGCACACCCGCCCCGAGTCCTCTCACCTGTGTCCTCACCATACCAGTCGCTGTGAATGTCCACCATGGAGCTCACGGCCACCCCTGCGTCCTCCGTCCTGCCCTCCAGCCCCCTCACCAAGTGCTGCACCACGTCCTCCTTCCTCTGCGCCGAGCTGTTGCGCAGCAGGGCCTCCAGGAACTGCTTCATGTGGTAGTTGTTGCAGGCCAGGTCCACGGGCTGCCCCTCCTCCATGTGCTCCAGGGCCAGCGGGGCCGGGAACTGCGGCAGCCGCTCGCCCGCCTCCCCCTCGCCCTCGTCGGGGTCGAACTCCACCTTGGGCTCCACGCCCTTGGGCAGCGACGAGTTGACGCCGTCCGCGGGGTCTCCGCCCAGGGGGTCCCGCACCACCAGCTCCAGGGGGTGGCAGCTGCTGCAGCCCCCGCACGGGGGGTCCCGCTGGCAGCCCACAGCCCCCTCCTTCTCCTGCAGGGCCGAGCCGGGGGCAGAGCCCTGGTGGCCCTTGGGCCCGAAGGACGTGCCCTCCCGCGCCGAGCTCCCGCTGTCGGCCTGGTAGAAGGCGGCCTCCCGCTCGATCTTCCTGCAGATGTCCAGCGAGGACCTGATGTAGGCCTTGCAGAAGTTGACCACGTCGGTCATCTGCAGGTAGCTGGCGGCCGACATCACCTCGATCACGTTCTCCCCGCACAGGTCCAGCTTGCCCGAGTAGAGGAAGTCCAGGATGACGGAGAAGGCCTCGGAGGTGACGATGTCCAGCGAGGCCGTGCTGTGGCGCCCGCTGTCCTGGATGTAGTGGATGAGCAGCGCTCGGAAGTAGCCGCTGTTGGCGAAGAGGATGTTCTTGTGGGCCTTGAAGATGCGGCCCTCGACGATGATGCTGCAGTCGCAGAAGAAGTCGCGCTTGCGCTGCTCGTTCAGCTCCCCCAGCAGTTTGGTGTAGTAGGACTGCACCTCCATGGCTGTGGGGACACGGGGCAAGGTCAGCACAGAGGCCAGGGGGGACACAGGGACTGCCACCACCCCACCGTGGGGCAGAGGGGATGGGGGGACACGGAGGGGACAGTGGGGACAGCAGGGATAGGAGGGACACAGAGGGGACAGTGGGGACACAGAGGGGACAGTGGGGACACAGAGGGGACACAGAGGGGACAGTGGGGACACAGAGGGGACACAGAGGGGACAGCAGGGATAGGACGGATACACAGGGGACAGTGGGGCACAGAGGGAACAGTGGGTACAGCAGGGACAGGGGGGACATAGAGGGGACAACGGCGACATGGGGACACAGAGGGGACAG
>JAWWMP010000063.1:4311725-4340954 GCA_035047865.1 Dendrocincla tyrannina | reverse complement strand
ACAGGAAGAGCAAGTGAAAGTATTTCTTAACTCTGAGATGTATTTGTTTTACTTGAAGGTCTATGAAAGCACAAGGTGATGTGTGTGGGACTAAATGTTTCCTCTGTTGGAGCATCCCCTATAAGCTGCCTTTTGCCCAGTTTCCCTGACTTGTTAGATCAAATTCTGCAGTGCCTGTACCAGTGTCTGAGTGACTTGGGCATTTGCATATCTGAGGGCAAGACTTAGCCTGTTTTATTGTTGGGATTTGTGTGCCAGACTAGTCCTGAAAGTTGTTATTAATGATCCTTTTTATTCAGGTTACCTTCAGTCTTAGCTGAAGCGATCTTGGTTGAGGAACAAGAATGTCTAGTTGTGGAGCCTGTTCATCATTGCTTTCTAATAACAATTCCTGTGCTTTGTTCCCCCCCAGCTCTTTAAAAGGAGGAATGTGGAGTTGATCAATGAGGATGACTCCATGTTTGATAGTCTCCTTGTGGATTCCTACGTTAGTTCCACAACATGTGGGGTAAGGTGCCTTTCTCTCCTTGTTCCAGCTGTGCCTTCACATTTAATGCTTTGGGGGTGGGCAGGCCCTGGCACAGGTTTGCCCAGAGAAGCTGTGGCTGCTCCATCCCTGGAGGTGTCCAAGGCCAGGCTGGAGCAACCTGGAATAGTGGGAGGTGACATCTAGGACAAGATGATCTTTGAGGTCCCTTCCAACCCAAACCACTGTGGGATTCTGGGATGGCATGGACCTGACAAATGTCCACAGTTTTGTTTTCTCACTTGTGAGAACGTCAGTGTAAGTCGTGCAGCTGGAACAGCCACAAACCCTTGGCTAGAATGCAAAAACTAAATTTATTCCCAGTGGAGCCTTGTAAAGCTCAGTCCATGCCAGGGGATCACCCCCCTGCTCTTCACACTGGGTTATCAAGGGTTGTTCCCAGCTGCAAGGTCACTGCAGCATTTTCAAAATCCTCCTCCAGAGGTTTCCATTTTAACCCATTCTTCCCAACAGCATTGCAAGTGTTACTGCAGTGAACTGGAAAAGTCTATCAGGAAGTAATTAGTGTGCTGGGATCTCAAATTTGGAATCTTTGGCTCACTAGCTAAGCACAAATCGTGGCAGGATGTCGTGTGTGATGCCTTAAATATGAAATTGGACCGTTTTTCTGTCTCTGCATCTTTTCAGGAGGGATTGATCACAGGAGAAATGGTAGAGATGCTGTTCTCAGATGACCCTGACCTACAGCTGGCAACCACTCAGAAATTCAGGAAATTACTCTCCAAAGGTAAAAATAACTCATCCCTGCCCTGGGATCTGACACAGCCTGTCTTTTGCAAGAGTTTGTGCAGATGTTCCTGTACAGAAGCTTTCTTTGGGGCAAGAAATCTATAAACTAGATGTGATAATTTATTGCTAATGATTGACAGTTGTATGAATTGTACAGAAAGTGATTCTGCAGATCTGTCCTAAATTCAGTCCAACTTAAGATAATTAAATTAACCCTTCCTGCTTGTTACTCCCCTGCATGAGGCCTATGCACTGCTTTGACACTGCCTTGCCCTTTGCAGAGCCGAATCCTCCAATCGATGAAGTGATAAACACTCAGGGAGTGGTGGAGAGATTTGTTGAATTCCTGAAAAGAAGTGAAAATTGCACACTACAGGTATTGTGTTATGAGTTCTTCATGGCCTGTAGCTGTTCAACTTTGCTTAGCAATGTGAGCCCATAGATTCTGTCAGGGGAAAGTGATGTTTTGAACCCAAAAAATGCAGGTTATGTGATCTGGAGGAGAAGACAAAGGTAGCCTGTAATGCTTAGGCAAAAAAAGGAAATGATAAATGGCTCCAAATTAAATTCTTGAGAGAATGCTGGCAAAAATAACCCAATTCAGCTGCAGCAGAAGGGAGTTTGGTCTTCCTGTATCTGACATTGCTGGGAGCTGTTGGAGCCATGGGATAAACGTGCAAGGAGGAATTATGTGAGGAAAAACCTCCACTATTGGAGGCTTTTAAGTAGAGGCCAAGAGACTGTTAGAAATGGGTTAGGCAGGGCTGGTCCTGCCCGGGGCAGAGGGATGGACAGGGTGGCTTCTTGAGATTCCTTCCAGCTTGGTAATAAGTCTGGTCACTTTGGAGGGGTTAAAGATACTTCCATACATGGAATTTGATCCGAGTTGATGATTGCTTTGATCTTTCTTCCTGCCCTCTGGCCCTAGGCCATGTGCCATAGGGGCTTAATTTCCAGAACTGAGTGGAAATCTGTGTTTAAACCAGAGAGAGGCAAAACCAGGGAATTGCTGTTCAGCTCCTCAAGCACTCGAGATGTCTTTGGGGTGTCAGATGAAATGCAGATGTGAAAACTTTCTGCTTTGTGTGTTTGTGCTCTGTGTGTCTTCGTCTCTCTTGCTGGGAAGTGGTTGTAGAGGTGAAATGACGTGACTGGTGGTGACATCTTCACTTGCTCATCCTTTGAGCAGCTGCAGCCTCTGAGGGGGTTTTCAGCCCATGTGGTTCTTTTATTGCTCAAGAAAATAAACCCCTTGGATTCTTTAGGTGTTCCTTTGTGATATGCTTCTTTCCCTCACAACCTCTTCAGTAGAAGTTGGAAGAATTGTAGCCAAAATGTAAAGATTTTGCTCAATCAAGCCTGTTTGGTTTATGCTTTTGTCTGTTGTTTGCTTGTTGCAGTTTGAAGCTGCGTGGGCGCTGACAAATATTGCATCAGGGACTTCCCAACAAACAAAAATAGTCATTGAGGCTGGGGCAGTTCCCATATTTATAGAGCTGTTAAACTCGGACTTTGAGGATGTTCAGGAGCAGGTAAGGATCCCTCCTTCCTTTGGGGCTGGGGGAGAACCACAGTGGGTTGCACACCACAGGCTGCAGTGTTTAAAATGAGTGACCAGTGTCTCACAAGTGGCTCCAGACCACAGATGGAAGTGTTGTTTGCCTGGAATTAGGGGACAATTCTTTCTTAGCACACTGCCTTGTTCTTCCTCTGTTAGGAACTGTGAATGCTAAAACTGTTGCTGTTTCCTTTCAGGCTGTCTGGGCATTGGGGAACATTGCTGGAGACAGCTCTGTGTGTAGAGATTATGTCCTTAACTGCGCTATTCTTCCTCCCTTATTAATGTGAGTAGCCATGAACACTTGCCAGTGCAGTTCCTGGAGTCCCATTGTACCACAGCAGCAATGCTGGAGCTGGGCCAGTAGATTCCCTGGTGGTGATCACTGGGAATCAAACCACTGGCACCAGATTAACTCTCAGTGCAGACAAGGATCTGACAGACAGAGTGGGACTCGCTGCACAACACGCCTTCTCACAGCCCTGCACACTGCTCTGCCTGCACAGTGGGTGCTGCTGCAGTGTCTGGTCCTTCTGGGGTCACAGGGTGTCCCTCAGCTCCTGCTCTCTGCTTGGGGTGTGATTCCAGGGGCTTGCAGGGGGGCAGCACACCCATCACAGTCAGATCCATCTGTCAGGCTCTCAGAGCTCTGGAAGGAATTAATCTTCATCCCATCATCCCTGGCAAACTGAGGCTGTGTCCCAGTGAGCTGGTTCTCCTGTCCCAGGGGTGGCTGCCTGACTCCTCATCCCACAGGACTCTCCATCCTCCTCAGAGCTCAGACACTGAGCAGTTCGTGTCACTCGGTCTCTGGTGGGGACTGGGAGTGTCTGGGCTGAACTGGAACTTGGAGCTGCACTTGACTGATGTGCCCTTCCTTTTGCAACCTTTCTAGAGTGGAAATTGCCTTCCTGCTCCCTGTCCCTTGGCACTGTTAGGAATTACAGCTGTTTATCCTAATGAGTAGTCTCAGGTCACTTCTCCTTTCGCTTGAGGACAAGCAGCATGGCTTGACCTACACCCAGTGAAACAGTTCTTTGATTTCCTTAAAATCCTAGTAGTTTTAATTCTTTTGGTTCCCTTTACTTCCACATGAGGATTATAATTCTTGGCAATTCTCTCTTTAGGCTCCTTACGACATCCACCAGGTTGACAATGACACGAAATGCTGTCTGGGCTTTGTCAAACCTGTGCAGAGGAAAGAGCCCACCACCTGAATTTGATAAGGTGAGAATAAATGCCCTGTTGGCAGAACAGGTGGTGGGGGGACACCCAGTGAAGGTGTTTGAGTTATTTTGGGCTGTTGGACTCCTGTAAGTCACTCCAGGAGGGAACAGGGCGAAGGTTCTTCCTGCTGAGGTTGATCTGCTGCTCAGATTTTGAGGGCCTGTTTAATTTTCTGCCATCCCTTCCCTGCAAGATTTCTCTATCTAAACCCTTTTCTTAGGAACTGTGGGATTTTGAGACTTCACTCAAAGGGTCACTAAAAACTATTCTGAGACCTTAAATGCCACAAACCAGGACTCCTGCAGCCACATGGGAGCTGTGGCAGCTTCCCCTCTCCTGGCAGCCTAACAAAAGGTCCTGCTGGCCTTTCAGGTGTCTCATCCTTCTTTGATGGAACCAAAATGTTTTAAATCAATGTGTTTTCACTTTTTTTAAGTGAAAGCTCACGTGTCAAAGCTGGGAAGCCTGTGGTGAGGGGTGAAATGTGAGTTGAGTGTAAGTATAAACCCACTTATAAATGATTGAAGTCCTCAGGGGTGTAACTTGATGGTTGCTTCTTTGAATTGGCAAGAAGAGAAGTGGAACAGAGCTCTCTCTTCCATAGGAATGTAAGGAGCTTCCAAAGGGTGACCTGCACAACAACACTTGTCTCAGGAGTCTAGAGCAGGTCTGGGAGGAAGGGATATAATTTGAATGTAGCAATGTTAGCGTGGCTTTGAACACTGTGATTAGGAGGTGTGTGAGCCAGTGGGAAGCTGCTGACTTGGGAGAAGGAACCTGTGGCCACTGAGGAACCTGTGGCCGTGCAGGCCTTGTCTCAGCAGGCAGCACAGCCCCGTGGTGGCCCTGCACGGGTGACTGACCCAGCTGGTGGCTCTTGCTGCAGGTGTCCCCCTGCCTGCCCGTGCTGTCCCGGCTGCTGTTCAACAGCGACTCTGACCTGCTGGCAGACGCCTGCTGGGCCCTCTCCTACCTGTCGGATGGGCCCAATGAGAAGATCCAGGCCGTGGTGGACTCGGGAGTGTGCCGGCGCCTCGTGGAGCTGCTAATGTGAGTGCTGCAGGCTGGACAGAGCTTGTGGGAGAGGTGGCTCTCAGTCACTGACTCCCTTTTCCATGATCCACTTCCATTTGCACGGGGAATTCTGCCATTAGTGGCTGGGGTTGTGCAGCTGCACTAAGTTTTCATCCCCAAGCCCTTCCAGATCCTGCTACCAGTCTAATCTGCAGGAAAACAAATTCATGAACTTGTATTCCAATTAAAAGGAGCTGGGTTAGGATAAATCTGATATTCTGATACATCTTCCACCGAACAATGACATGAGGAACTGCCAAGTTTTACCAAATGTGGGAAAAGGAACCTGCAGAGAGAGAGTGGGGAAGGAACAGAGATTCCCTGGAGTTCAGAGCTGTAGTTTGCTGGTTTGTCTTCTTGAGCTGAGTGTTTTCTAGTTATATCTGACACTGGTGAAAAGACACCTGTGTTGGTCTCAATGTCAGTCCCCAAAACTGCAAATTCACTGATAAAAGGAAACCTCATCCCTGTAAATCTCTGAAATTGGAGCATATGGGTGTGGGCCAACTACACACAGAGCAGGGAAGAGCTTATTATGCAAAGGTCAGACTGACACTTCTGTGAAGGGAGAGAGGATTGCAGGGTATTGCTGTGTGCTCTCAACCTTCACATGTGCTTATGGAAGCCTAGTTATGAGGCAAATCACCAGTGGGCAGCAAAAGTCAGCTTGGCTTTGTTTCTCCCATTTATTAATGTGGAAAATGGATATCCATGTGAAAAAGAGGGTTGAGTTGGGATATGAAGGATCAAACTGTATTGCAGTTTTGTTTTCCGTGGCAATAAAATCAATTTACTGTGTTTCTAAGGAAAAAATGCAGAGGAGATAAATGGGGAGAGAATATTCTGGATATCCCAGTGATCTGATGGATTTGTTTGTGTCCTTGCCCCATTTCCCTGCAGGCACAATGACTACAAAGTGGCCTCCCCAGCTCTGCGAGCAGTTGGCAACATCGTGACAGGGGATGACATCCAGACCCAGGTGAGAGGAGAGGCCTTTCCTGCAGGGAATGCCGTGTCCCTCAGCTCCAGAGCTGGCACTGGTGATCTCATTCTGCTTCCTCTCTCCAAAGGTCATTCTAAACTGCTCAGCCCTGCCTTGTCTCCTGCATTTATTAAGCAGTCCCAAGGAATCCATCAGGAAAGAAGCGTGCTGGACTATATCCAACATCACAGCTGGAAACAGAGCACAAATACAGGTACTTCCTTCTCCCAGATTCCAAGCTCAGCATTAAGGATTTGCAGCTTTCTCCTTATCTGACATTTAGAGGCTGGATTTGCTCACCTTATTCTGCAGTAATTTGCAAATTTGCTGTTCCCAACCATCTGCCAAACAAGCTGAAAAAGAGCTTGGTAATGGCACCGGCCCAGACCACCCTGAAATGATTCCCACACGTTTGGATCCTTGGAAGAAGAGGAGATCCAGCCCCTTTATTTCTCCATTCTCAATCCCTTTGAAGAGCTGGAGCTCGATGAGTTTTAATTACCCTTTTCCTGCCTACGTGGGAAGGCAGATCAGTGCTGAAAGCAATCCCACAGTATTGATGCAATACCAGGGATTGTCTGTCGTGCCGCCTATGGAATATCTTGTGTTAATAGGATTTAGCTGAGGAATAAACCAGAGGAATCTCTGGGGCTTGGGAAGTTCTGTGGTGTTGGGAAACGGAGGTAGAGGTTTCTTTCAGGTGCTGGGAGGCCTTTTAGGAATGGTGTTGCCAATGCCACCCCTGTCCCTGCCCTCTCTCCCCAGGCAGTCATAGATGCCAACATTTTCCCGGTGCTGATAGAAATCCTGCAGAAGGCAGAATTCCGCACGAGGAAAGAGGCAGCCTGGGCCATCACCAACGCCACCTCAGGAGGCACCCCTGAGCAGATCAGGTACTCCCTGGGGCTCCTCCTGCCTCAATTCCTGGGAGCTTTGCCTCCATGGGAACTGTGAGGCAAGGCAGGAGTCTGGGGAACCTCTGGAGAGCACCTGAGACAGGCAGAGCTGGGGCTGGGTCATTTACTCTGCTTTCTCCATCCCCCTTTGGATAGTTTTAGGGAAAGCTGAATGTCCAAACCTGATGACAGATTTAATTCCAATGTGGGCTTAATTGTAGCAGCACCTGAATTTTCAAAATAGCTTTTTCTTTCTTAAAAAAGGAGCTTTCTGAAAAGAGGGGTTGGTGTATACAAGTACAAAATAAGTGTATAAAAATTAACCTTGCAGAGCAGAAAATGTATATTTTAAGGTAAATTCCTGTGGTTTAGTTTGACTTATTCCCTTTGCTCCTCCAAATGGAGCAGAGGTGCTGCTTCCAGCCCCTGAACTCCAAGTGTGGTTGCTGGTGCTCTCTCTCCAGGTACCTGGTAAATTTGGGTTGTATCAAGCCTCTGTGTGACCTGCTGACTGTCATGGACTCCAAGATTGTTCTGGTGGCCTTGAATGGGCTGGAGAACATCCTGAGGCTGGGAGAGCAGGAAGCCAACCAGAGTGGGACAGGGATCAACCCCTACTGCAGCCTGATCGAGGAGGCCTATGGTAGGTGGGGCCTTTGGCCACTGCAGGAGGCTTTGAAGGGGTTGCTTTTCTGCAGTGTTCAGGGGTTTAGTATATTCCAAAATAGCCAGGATTTGTTCCAAAGTCTTTTCAGACTTGTGATTGGGTGAGGAGAAAATACTTGGAAGTAAAAACTATCAGAATTCTGATCCAGGCTTCCAAGACCTGCAGGCCAAGCTGACACTTGTGGCTTGCACCAGCTGGGAGTGTTTACTCAGCTCATTTCTAGTTAAAAGTGGTAATTCTGGGCCTAAAACTGCTCAAACTGTACCCCGTTGAACACTGGAAATCCAGGGAGACTTTGCTTTTCCCTGGAGCACCTTAATTTGGTGGGGGTGGAGGGGGTGTTCTCCTTCTCTCAGTGCTTTGAGGAGCAAGTTCTATTTTGGTCTGGAACTCCCTGTGTGCTGGCAGTGTCTGCTTTGCCCTCTCAGGCTGTTCCTCTGCGTGTCCTGATTCTCCCTGTAAGAACAATTCCTGGAATTCTTGGGGGTATATTGTGCTTGGATGTGCAGCAGTGGATTTAACTAGGGCAGCTAAAGCTGCAGGCCCTGCTCCTGCCCCTCACAGCTCCCAAATTCCTCACAGCCAGTTGTTTTCATTTCATGGGGATGTGGTTTGCTCTCCACATCTGTATGAGCTCAACCTGCCAGTGGAAGGACATTAATGCTGCCTGACAGAGATGGGATCCACAAGCAGCTCTGGAATAAGCTGGGTTTAGGTGTCAGAGCTGCCCCAAAAAAAATGCAAACCTCACCCAAAGCTCCTGCAGGGCAGAGGGATGAGGGTGGGAGTGGGAATAAGTCTCAGGATAAAATACCAAGATTTCTTTGTTTCATCACATTCCAATTTTTTCCCCTCCAAGGTTTGGATAAGATAGAATTCCTGCAGAGCCATGAAAACCAGGAGATCTACCAGAAAGCCTTTGACCTGATTGAGCACTACTTTGGAGTGGAGGACGACTCCTCTGTGGCTCCCCAGGTGGATGAGAACCAGCAGCAATACATCTTCCAGCAATCCGAAGCCCCCATGGATGGTTTCCAGCTATAATGTGCCCTGGGGAGAATAAAATACACCACAGACTTTCTGGAAAAGCACCTGGGAGCAGCTGCTGGTCCTTGCTGGGAAGGCTGAACAACACCCTGAGCTAGGAAACTCTTCTTCCTTCAAACAAATACAAACAGCGCTCGGCCCTTGCGGAAAGAAGGGGATTTTTCTTATCCTTGTTTCTTTTGGCTGCTGCACACGTGTCTTTAATGCAGGAGGGACATGGAGGTGACAGGTGGCACCTCCTGGTGGCTTGTTCTTTGTGGTGGTCCCTCCCAAATGCAGTTCTTACCTCGGGTGCTCCCGGGAGGCTCCGGCATTGGGTTGGGTGAGGACACGGATCAGAGGGAGTTTTCTGACCACAATAATTCTGGAAAACGTGGGTTGATCTATTTAATTTTTCTTTTTTTTTTTTTTTTTTTTTTGCACATATTCCTCTATTAAAGACTCTTACTTGGCCAAGAGCAAAGTTTAACCCTGGCCTTCCTCCTTCAGTGGACAGTCCTGGTGAACCCAGGCCGAGTTCCCTGGAAAATGGACAGAAAAACAGGAAGTTCTCCCACTCTTGGGAAGATTTTTTTTTTCTTCTTCTGCTGCTTCCCTTTTGTCTTGATTTTATTTTGTTGTTTTTTTTCTTTTTTTTTTTAAGAACTGCTAGTGGTGTTTCCAAGGATTAAAAAAACAAAAAAACAAAAAAACAAACAAACAAAAAAAGCACCAAGAGCCCAAAGATGGGAAACTGGGGTGGATTTTTTTCGGAGCAGAAAGCACAGCTGCCGTTGCACAGGTTTGGTTTGCATTGTACTGACTGACAGCAGAGCTCTGAAATGCTGAAACCCACCTTCATCTTTACTTGAAATACTTTGTTTTCCATGAGAACATGGTCTGAGTTCTGGGGTGGGTGTTTTTTCCCTGCCTCGGGGTGGTTCGATGGGTTGGAGGAAGGCTTGGTGGTGACAGTGGTGGTGGGAGCTCCAGCAGCACCAGGTTTCCAGGTTCCCCTCCTGCTCACGGTTTGGATAATGTACATTTTACTTCAAAAAGAGATAAAAAAGAGAGGCGAATATCTGTATTTTTTATATTATATATAGGTAGATATTTGTCTAATTGGGCCACAGAGTAAACTCTATCTGGAATTGTTGTGACTCTGCTAAAGGAGCACTGTGAGGCAGGAACAGCCTGGAAACCCTGGGGCTCGGGGGTGCTGCTGCCTCCGCCCGCCCTGCGAGCCCCGCGAGTGACTTTGCCACGATTTCATTAAAAACACAGGAGAACACGCCGAGTTCTGTGGTTTTGGGGGGTGAGTCCCTGCGAGCTGCACTCCGCACTTCCCTGCCTTCCTCCTCCTCCTCCTCCCACCAGGGCTGGCCCGGGCACTGGAGGCTGCGATTTCCCTCCTTCCTTGCCCCTCTCTCTTTCTGTTCTTCTCTTTATCGACCGACACACCCCCAGCACGGGGCACGCCGGGAGCTGCAGTCCCCAGGGCCGCCATTCCCGGGCATGCCAAGATTCGTTTGCCCTTTTTCCTCTTCCTTTCCTCCTTTTTCCCCCTCCTTTTCCCCCTTTCCCCTCCCTTTTCCACCCATTTCTCTTCCCCTCCTCCCGCGCGGGGCACGCCGGGAGTTGCAGTCCCCATCGTGGCCGCCATTGCTGTAGTCCCCGTGGCCGCCATTGGTGTGGCATGCCGGGAGTTGCAGTCCCCATCATGGCCGCCATTGTTGTAGTCCCCATCATGGCCGCCATTGCTGCACTGCCCGTCATGGCCGCCGCTCGCGGTGCATGCCGGGAGCTGTAGGCGGTTCCGCCCTCCCGCCGCGCCTTCCCGGCGTGCCCCGCGCGGCGCGCGCTGATTGGCTGCGGGCGCGGGCGGGCGCAGGCGCGGCCGTTGGAGGGCCCGGGGCCGATCCGCTCCCTCAGCGCCGGCACCGGGAACACCGGGAGGATACCGGGAACACCGGGAATACCGGGGGGATACCGGGAGCACCGGGAGAGCCGGCACCCATGCACCGGAGCGCACACCGCCCCCCCAGGAGCCGGGCGGCGCCTGCGTCAGACCGCCGGCGCTGACGTCACGGGGGTGCGCGCGTGACGTCACGGGGTGAGGAGGGGGGGGACCAGGGGTTGGTTTGATGTCGGGGGATGGGATTGGGATGGGATGGGATTGGGAATGGGATTGGGAATGGGGATGGGATGGGATTGGGATGGGAAGGGAGGGGGGTCACGGCGTGGGGGGAGGCACCGGGGGCCGGGCCGGGCCCGAGGGGATAACGGGGAGGGGGACAGGCCTGGGGAGCGATGGGCAGGGCCAGGGCGGGGTGCCGGTTAAACCCCCCCGGCCCCGGTTAAACCCTCCCGGGTTCTGGTTAAACCCCCCCGGCCCCGGTTAAACCCCCCCCGGGTTCTGGTTAAACCCCCCCCGGGTTCTGGTTAAACCCCCCCGGCCCCGGTTGTGGCCCCGGGCCCGCGCCGGTCGTTGCAGCAGCAGCAGCGGAAAAGGAGCGCCCGAGGCGCGGGGCAGGTGCGGGTGAGGGCGCTGCGCTGCGGATCCCGCACGGGGGCGGTGACACGGGCTGGGCTCTGCCCGCGGGGCTTCTTACTGGGAGCACTGGGAGCGCTGGAACCGCTGCGAGGGGGGCACGGGGAGGGGCTCTGCCTGTGCTGGGAACAGCCCTGAGCTCCAAACTGGGAGCAGCCTGGACTGGGAACAGCCCCTGAGCTCCAAACTGGGAGCAGCCTGGACTGGGAACAGCCCCTGAGCTCCAAACTGGGAGCAGCCCCTCCCCTCTAGCCCAGGAGCATCAGCATCCTCAGCTCATCTTTAGGGTCATATCCAGAGCAGGAGGGTGAGAACATCCAAACCCTGCAGAGGGAGAGGGGATGGGCACGAGGAGCTGGGATTTTGGGCTCTCGAGCAGGATCTGGTGGGAATTGACCTCCCTGCTGGGGATGCTCCAGTCTCTGCGTCCCCACCCCAGTGAGGGGGTTTCTCTGGCACTTCCAAATTCCAAAAGTTGGGACAAGTGGGCAGGTGACCGCGGGCTGAGGGGGTTGTGCCCACCTGAGCAGGGGAGCTGTGCTGTCTGTGGGTCTGCCTTGCTCGAGTGCAGGTGGAAGAGGAGTTATCCTGAGACAGAGAACTCTGTGGTGGGGGACAAACTGGGAACCAAGCCATGCTCCCCTCGTGGTGGGACCTTCTGCTGGGAACAGGCTCCTTCCCAGGCCAGGGAATGACTCCCCAAACCCTCCAAACCTTCCTAAAGTCGCTGTTTGTTTCTGCAGAGCCTGAAAAAGCCCCAAGGCTGCGATGAAGAACCAGGGGGTGGAGACCAAAGGAGCCCCACGTCCCTCTGGTGCTTCCAAAACGAGCACGATGGGGCTGGAGGAGGGAGACTCCCCAGAGGCTGCAGCACCCTCAGAAGGTGGGGGATCCTTGGGGAACGGGGGGACGGTGGCAGTGCTGGCATTCCCTGCAGTGTGGGAGGGTGGGTTTGAGCCTGGAAGGAGTCAGGTTGCTGCTTTCTCTGCGTGAGGCTGTGCCCCTGTGTCCAGCTCTTTGTGTAAGAGCAGCTGTGTTTTCCAGGACAGAAAATCCTGGTTTTTTTCCCCTGTTTCTGTGTGTGTGCAGCCCTGGAGGAGTTCCCATCTCCTGGCAGAATCGTGGAGTCTCTTCTCACCTGGAAGCAAAGGGTTGTTTGTTGTTGCTTTGACCTTAAGGGTCTCCCATTCAGAAAATGTCAGACAACTCTTTCCTGTTGCTGTTGCTTCATCCAAATTATCCTCTGGAATACAAAATCCAGGTGTAATGGAGTAGGAGCTTGGTTAAAATTAACCCTGCCTGCTGTTCCTGTGCCTGGGGATGTAGGAAACAGTGAGAAAAATTATTTTAATAACCAGCTACCCCAAGCCTCTTGTTTGGAGAAAGTTTGGAGGCAGGATGTGCTGCCTGCTCCGTGCCTAAGTGCCTGCTGAGTGGGATGAGGGATGTTTGATCCCAATACAGCTGCTCTTACAGTGAGGAGAGAGGCTCAGCCAGGTTTAAAATCCATTGTCATGCTAAAAAGCCCAGCCCTGGGGATCTGAGCTGTCAGTTCCTGTGGGGGGAAATCTCCCACACAGCCTGCTTTCCTTAAAGGCTTGTGGTTGGGAAGGGGTTGGGGAGGGGGGAATTTTTGCTCTTGACAGATGTCAGGGGCTTGGTCATGCTCTGGTGATCAAAGGAGAGGCTGTTGGGAATGCCCTGCCATTGTCAGGGCAGCTGCTGGAGACGCAGCAGCCGGAACAAAGCAGCTTATGCTGCTGGAAGTGCAGCCGGGGAACCCTCCCCTTCCTTCCCCGAGCCCCTGCAGGGCTGGGGGAGCCTCACGCTCTGTGTCCCCGTCCCCCCCAGCTCCCCTCACTCGGGACGACCCCAAATCCTCCCGCGACGTGTCGGAGGAGCTGAGCCGGCAGCTGGAGGACATCCTGAGCACCTACTGCGTGGATGCCAGCCAGGAGGGCCCGGGGGAGGACGGCGGGCACGGCGAGCCCCCCGAGGCCGAGGAGCCCGAGAAGGGGCGCAGCGAATCCCCCCGCAACGGGGAGCAGGAGCCGGGCGGGCCCGAGATGAACGGGGAGAAGGAGAACTCCAAGGGCCCCGAGGAGGGCGGGGAGCGGGACCAGAAGAAGGCCCAGGAGAAGAAGAAAGCCAAGGGTTTAGGTAAGAGGTGCTGCAGCCCGAGGGGGTCTGCTCAGAGCTTGGGTTTGTGCTGCACTGATGAAATCGGTGCTCTGGGTGTGTTTGGGAATGGCACAGCGTCCTGTTCGAGGAGGGTGAGGAATGCACCCAGGGCACTGCCTGCTCCTGGGGCTGCCACAGCTCTGAATTCCATGGATTTCTCGTCTCCTGGACACAGCTGGTTCTGGCTAGCCCAGTGGTGATTCCTGCTCTGAAAATCAGGTCTCTCCCCAGCTGCTGCATTTCTTTTCCCGTGAAATCCAGGGGGCAGAGCCCTGAGAAGACCCCGGGAACAGCAGCTCTGCCCCAGGGCTGCAAGACCTGCTCAGTCCCTCCTCTCTTCACCTTCCCGGGCCAGAGCTCTGTGTAAGCCATTTTATCCTGTTTATTGATTCATTTCCATTCCCTGTCTCATTCGAGGCAAGGAAATCACTTTGCTGATGCAGACACTGAACACCCTGAGCACGTCAGAGGAGAAACTGGCAGCGCTGTGCAAGAAATACGCTGAGCTGGTGAGTCCCACTGGGGCTGAGGGGGGACAGGGCAGCCCAGGGAGGCAGGAGGGACATTCCAGGAACACCCTGGAGCTCTGCAGTGTTCTGGAATTTGGGGGGAAGAGGGTGGGTGTTGCTGGGTCCAGCCTGGTGGTGTTTGTGAAGTGTAAGTGTGGACAGGAGGGATTTTGGCAAATCTGGGTGTAAGAGGAGCTCAGGTCTGTTTTCACACAAAGCCTGACCCCACGTTTAAGCAGAGTTGGTTCTGGACACAGGTTTAGTTCCTTTCCTGGGTGTGGAGCAGGGGAGCTGTGGGGGGGCTGCCTGTGCATGTCCAAAGTGTCCCTAGGTGGGTTTTCCCTGGGCTCAGGGCCCTGCTCTGTTGGAGCAGCACATGGAGGTGCTGGAGGGATGTGCAGGTCTCTCAGGTTCCATCAGGGTGGGAATTTGGGAAGGAGAAAGAGCCTGTCCAGGGAGCCATGGGCTCTGTGTCACGCCTGCTCTGCTCAGAAGTGTCACCCATCTCTGCTCCCCGTGTCCCTCAGCGGGCACAGCACTGCCCTGCCCTGCCCTGCCCTGCCCTGCTGCATCCATGCCCTTTGCTCCCCTTCCCCAGCTGGAAGAGCACCGGAACTCCCAGAAGCAGATGAAGATCCTGCAGAAGAAGCAGACGCAGCTGGTGCAGGAGAAGGATCACCTGCAGAGCGAGCACAGCAAGGCCATCCTGGCCCGGAGCAAACTGGAGAGCCTGTGCCGGGAGCTGCAGAGGCACAACCGCACCCTCAAGGCAGGTGTCTCCCAGCTCTGCTCCCGGGGCTGCTCCAGCCCGACCACGTGGATCTCCCTGCATTGTGGCAAGCTCCCCTTGCCAGTGCTTGCCCACAGTCTGCCCTCAGGGCAGTGCTTTAATGGTGCTGTTAAGCCACTTTACCTGCATTGTCCGAGTGTTATTTCAGGGTGTACCCCCTGGGGAAAGGGAAGGGAGAGGCCCAGAGTGCCCTCCTGGTGGGTACAGGGAGCAGTGGGAGGCTGGGTGGGTTCAGAGCACGGATCTGGGCAGTTTGCTGACGTGTCCCTCCCACCCCTGCCCTCCCGTGCAGGAGGAGGGTGTCCAGCGAGCACGGGAGGAGGAGGAGAAGAGGAAGGAGGTGACATCCCACTTCCAGGTGACACTGAATGACATCCAGCTGCAGATGGAGCAGCACAACGAGAGGAATTCCAAGCTGCGCCAGGAGAACATGGAGCTGGCAGAGAGGCTCAAGAAGCTCATCGAGCAGTACGAGCTGCGGGAGGAGGTGGGTCAGGGTGTTCCTGCTGCCACAGGGGGGTAAAACCATCAAATGCCTCCTCCTCACATTCCTGTGGCCACAGCCCAGTCATGTGCTCTCATGGAGTCAGTTTTTACTGCCCCAAGAGACTGTGTTTTGCAGAGTGAAAGGGGCATTACTTGTACAAATGGAGCAAGGTGGAACAGAGGTTTTCAGAAACAACACTCAAGTGGTAAAGGTTCATGGGGGAAGTGCAGCACACACTCCCAGCTCTAGCAGAGGAAAGGCCCAGTGTGCATGTGTCTGAATGCACATACAAACACCCAGCTACCCATGTTTTATTTCTTCTGAAACAACCAGTAAAATGATATTTTTTTAGATTGGTTATGCCCTTGAGATTTACCCCAATTCAACTGCTACATTTAATGCAAACAATGCTAAGATTTACTCATGCCTGTAACAACATTAGACACTGCTTATAAATAACCTGCAATAAGCATATCTGTTTGTCTGGGATCTCCTGAGCCTGTGGTGTTCTCTTGGCAGCACATTGACAAGGTGTTCAAGCACAAGGAGCTGCAGCAGCAGCTGGTGGATGCCAAACTGCAGCAGGCCCAGGAAATGCTGAAGGAGGCAGAGGAAAGGCACCAGCGGGAGAAGGACTTTGTAAGTCTTGGAGCAGCTCTGGGGTGGTTGTGCCCCTTGTTGCTGCTGGATCTCTGAGTGCAGAGCCCGGTGTGTTATCCCACATCTTGCCATGCCCAGCAGTGGCTGCTTCCTCAGCAGCCCCAGGAGCCAGACTGGAGCCCTGCTCTGCTCCTTGTGCTTCTCCCAGCCCGCTCCCATCTCCAGGCCCAGCACCAGCCATGCAGGGATGTGTTGAGAGCATTCTCAGGTAACTGCTTTTGCTCTTCCCCAGCTGCTGAAGGAAGCTGTGGAATCACAGAGGATGTGTGAGCTGATGAAGCAGCAGGAGACCCACCTCAAGCAGCAGGTGAGTTACCTGCTCTGTGTGCTCAGCCTGTTTTGTTTGGGGTTTTTTCCTTCCATCCTAAGCAAGGACCAACCCAAAGTTCCTTCATCTGGAAAACACAGGGACAGGATCTCTCCTGGGTTTGGTATTGGTGAGCTGGGACTTCCTTCTGCAATTCTCCCTTCTGGGAGAAAGGGGCCTCGGTTTTTCCCAGTGCTGGGAGCAGTCACGGGACCATCCTGCACTGAGTCAGCCCCAGCAAGTGCCTCCTGCCCTGGCCAGGAGGTGTTTATAGAACACATCACTCTGGGGGTGTTTCTCTAGGACAGAATTCCCCCTTGGCACAGCAGCTCTGTGCTGCCAGTTTGTTTGTGTCCCAGGACAAGCAGCTCAGCCCCTGGTTGGCCTCATCCCTGCCTGGGTGAGGCTGTCAGGGGTGCCCTTGTGAGCTCCCTGCCTGTCCCCACAGCTGGCTCTCTACACAGAGAAGTTTGAGGAATTCCAGAACACCCTTTCCAAAAGCAGCGAAGTGTTCACGACGTTTAAACAGGAGATGGAGAAGGTGGGTAACCCTTCTGCTGTACTGGCTCTCCTGCAAGAGCCACAGCTCCACAGATTTATTTAATGTTGGGTCTAGACCCCGGGGACTGTGCCAGGGGAGGGGGTGGCACGTGAGGACATGTGGGATGTCACTGCAGTGCTCTGCCTGGAGCTTATTTGGGGCTTATTTATCTTGGGTGTCCTGTGCAGGGCCACGAGCTGGACTTTGGTGGGTCTCTTCCAACCCAGGATATTCTGTGATTCCCTTTGTGTTTGTTTTGGGATCCTGTAGATGACCAAGAAGATCAAGAAGCTGGAGAAGGAGACCACGATGTACCGGTCCCGCTGGGAGAGCAGCAACAAGGCTCTCCTGGAGATGGCAGAGGAGGTGAGGAGGCTCTGGGGGTGGGCTGGAGCTGGGGGGGACAGCACAACTCCTGCCCTAGTGCAGGACAGTGAGGTCTGAGGGGCAAAGGGAGGAAGAAGCCGTGATGCAGCTTCAGGGGCTTTGAATGTTTGCTTGGTCACAAGGATTTTCCCCTTGAGCCTCCCTAGAATCAGTCATGGAATGGTTTGGGTTGGGAGGGACGTTACAGATAATCCAGGTCCATGGGCAGGGACACCTTCCACTCTCCCAGGGTGGTCCAGCTTGGCCTTGGACACTTCCAGGGATGGGGCAGCCACAGCTTCTCTGGGCCATGTGTGCCAGGGCCTCACAGAGAACAATTCCTTCCCAAATTCCCACCCAACCCTGCCCTCTGTCCATTCAAAACCACCCCCCTGTGCTGTCACTGCCTGCCCATATCCCTGTGGGGTTTCATCCCTCCCTTTCTGCCTCTCCCTGCAGAAAACCCTGCGGGACAAGGAGCTGGAGGGGCTGCAGGTGAAGATCCAGCGCCTGGAGAAGCTTTGCCGGGCGCTGCAGACGGAGCGCAACGACCTCAACAAGAAGGTGCAGGACCTGTGTGCCCACACGGCCCGGGCAGACACGGAGCTGCCAGAGCCCCTGAGGGACCCACCCCGGGACAGCTCCGAGTGTCCCAGCTCGGGAAAGGCCACGCACAGCCCGGACCCTGCGGAGAGCCTGGGAGAACTGAGCCCTGGAGCTGCGGGGCAGAGCGGGACTGAGGAGGGGCCAGGGGGCACCGAGTGAGCCCCTGCAGGGCTGGGCACAGGGAGGGGGGCCCGGGCCTTTGGGCACACTCCCACCTGCTGCCCCTCTGCCCGTCCTGGGACAGGTGGAAAAGGACAGGACAGCCCTCCTGGGGGATGTGAGATTTCCTAGCTTAGGGTTTTTTAAAATTTTATATATATATATATATGATATATAAAATTGTGCAGGGCAACGTACACTTTATATATGGATATCCATGGAAAACCAGAATGACCCACCTCCCTGCGTGTGTCAGTAACTAATATATGGAGCCTCAACTGATCGTCCCTCTCACTAAAAGACCTTGTCATTGGCAGGGCTGCGATTCCCCAGCTGTGTCGCAGCCCGGGAGAGCAGGGCCATGGATCTGTGTCCCATGGGATGCACCTCTGCCATCACAGCGACTCTGGAGTGAGAGCAAAGGAGCAGAGCTGGGAGAGCCAGAGCATTCCCAGCGCTGGATTCTCCTGCTTCCCTCCACACCAGGCAGGAGGGAGCCCCGGACTTGCTCCTGTGTGAGCTGGGGGTGCCAGAGGCTGTTCCCCTCCTCTGTTTTGTGTATGGAATGGGGACAAGGAGAAGCAGCAAAAGGGTTCCCAGACCTCTCCCGTGGGACGTTTGCTCTTCCCAGGACGTGCCAGTGTCTCAATCGCCTTACGATTCACAGTTGCCTCTTTGCTGAACGCACATGTGCACAAGTGTATTAAACAGTTAATCCAAAGGTCTAATTCCCAAGTGTTTTGCACAAGTGGGTCATCGTTGTGCAGGGGGATGGGGCCCCCCAAAGCTCCTCTGCCCCATCCCTGGGGGCATCCACAAGAGCTGGGGCTCCAGGAGGATTAAAAAACCCTGTGACTGCTCCAGGATCGCCGGGACCAGCTCCAGGACCGTGGGCCCTCCAGCCTGGGGGTACCTGTGCTATCCCAGCCCCCCTTTTCCTCTCTGCTTGCTTGGAAGAGCATCTCTCCAGTGCTGCCTCGCCCCAAGGACCCAGCTATGCTGGGAGCGTGTTTAGGGACAGACGTGGGACCTGCTGGGCTTGTGGGATTTCTCCTTAGTTTTTCAAGACTTTCTCTTTCCACTGTCCTTTTGGAAGACTTGACTTGCTTCAACCCTCCTCGCTGCAGCTTCTCTGTGACAGACTTCCTTCCCAGCATTGCCTTCTTTCTCCTGGGAGCTGGAGCCAGCTGGCTGCAGGTATTTCCCACCATGGATGTGCTCAGTGGAACAGCTTTGGATCCTCTCCTGCCAACACAGCTGCTCTCGCATCTTCTCTCCATGAAGGACCTGCCTTTTTGTCCCCCTTCCCTCCACAGGGACTCCAGGTCTAAGGAAGGGGCTGTCTGCAGCAGGGATGGGCTCTAACAAGTCTCCACAGAGCCACGCTTGGACATCCAAACTGGGACACGTTCGCTGGAGCTGAGCGTGGCTTTGCCTTCCAGCGTTTGCCTCTGGAAGGAGCCCCCGAGCGAGTGAATGTAGCGCTGGCGTGGTGGGAGCCCCCCAGCCGGGCTGAGGAGGGGCTGCAGCCGGGACGGGGTCTGGGCTTCTCCTCCTGCTCTTTCAGTGAAAGGAAAACCCCTTAGCAATTCACCAACCCCGCGTTTTTCTGTCTTTTCCCTGTTGTGGAACAGAAACCTCCGCGGGGGCTGTTGTGTGCATCCTGTACCCAATAGAAACGCTCCCAACCTCGCTGCTGCCGCCCCTGCTGCCTCTGCTGTCTCTCCTTCCTCACCGCCGTGGGCAGTGAAGATTTGGGGCCGTGGGGTGGCTTCGGGGAGGCCACATCGGCCTCTGTGCGACACAACCCCCGTGTCCAGGGGCTCCAGCCCTGCCTTTCCCAGGGGATGAGGTGGGGGAGGTTGGGAGGGACGGGATGTCCCTGCCCAGGGGAGGGTCGGGTGGGTCTCCAGGACCCCCAGCACTCCCCTGTGGCTCTCCCCACCCGGGATGCCGCAGCCCCCCCTGTCACCTGCCCTGGGGGTGTCGCCCCCTCCCCGTCCTGCCCAGCCCCTGCTGTCCCCATTGGCTCCCAAATGTCCACGATCGGATTAAAATCCTGGCGGGATTTACACGAGCAGCTGCGCTCGGGCTGTGCCTGCGGGGGGGACGCGACTCGTCTAATCCCGTCCCTGCGCCGGGGCTGGAGGCCCTTCCCGGCTCCTTCCCAGTCCCTTCCCAGCCTCTTCCCGGTTCCTTCCCGGCCCTTTCCCAGCCCCATCCCGGCTCCTTCCCGGTCTCTTCCCGGCTCCATCCCGATTCCACCCCGGCTCCTTCCCAGCCCCTTCCCGGCTCCATCCCAGCTCCTTCCTGCAGGGACCGATCGCGCGGCCGCGGCGCTGCGGGGACACCGGGGGACAACGCGGGGTAAACGGGGGTACGGAGGGGGATAGGACCGACCCCGGGGCTGCGGGAGAGCGGGATCGGGGGGGGACGGACGGATCCCGCCCCATTCCCGACCCGGGGGTGCTGATGCCGGGGATGGGGCCGGGGATGGGGGTCCCGCAGCGGCGCCCGGCAGAGCCTGGAGGAAGTTCCCTTTCCCTTTAAATTCAAATCCCAGGCTGTGCGGACGCTGCCCGGTGGGTTTGGGGTGTCCGGGGGCTTTGGGGTGTCCGGCGGGTTCGGGGTGTCCGGCGGGTTCGGGGTGTCCCTCGGGCTCGGGGACACGCCGGGTCAGCCCCACGGGCCCGAGCGGGGCCTGGCACGGGTCAGTCCCCGGCCAGGAGCTCCGGACGGCGGACAAAGGGGCTCGCTGGGCAGGGCCCGGCGCTCGGGGGGCTCGGCCGGTGTCGGTGCCCGCACGGTCCCGGTCCCGCTCCCACCGGGGGCAGCCGTGATTGAAATTGAAATCTTCCTCTCCCGGGGCGGGGGACACGCCGAGAGCCGCGGCCAGGCCGGAGCTCCGGCTGCGAGCAGAGCCCGAGCCCGAGCCCGGGTGCTGCCGGCCGGGAAAGCGTGTCCGAGCTCCTGCTCCAGCCCCGGAGCGGCTCACGGGGACCGTGGCTGTCCCCCCAGTCCTGGGGGTCCCGGCGCCCGTGGCTGTCCCCCCTATTCCTGGGGGTCCCGGCGCCCGTGGCTGTCCCCCCTATTCCTGGGGGTCCCGGTGCCCGTGGCTGTCCCCCCTATTCCTGGGGGTCCCGGCGCCCGTAGCTGTCCCCCCTATTCCTGGGGGTCCCGGCGCCCGTGGCTGTCACTCCCGGGGGTCCCGCCGGGGGTCCCGCAGCCCCTCCGCTGTGCCCCGGGCAGTGGCGCCCCGTCCCCGAAGGAAGGGAAGGAGCTCCGTGTCCTTCCCCGCAGGAGCCGCGGGATGGAGGAGCGCAGGAAGAAGCGCAGCCCCCGCACCTGCCTGGCCCAGCCGGCTCCCCCCGGGGCGCCGCGGCCGCTGCCCCCCAGCAAGAGCACGACCTTCGCGCTGCCGCTGCCCACCCTGCCCTCGCCCCGGCAGCGCGCCCGGCTCCGCAGGTCGGTGAGGGCCGGGGGTCCCCCCGGCCGCCCCCGCCGCCCCCCGAGCGGTGCCGAGCGCTCTGTGCCCCCCAGGACCAGCAAGGAGCGGGCGCGGGCGGGAGCGGGGGCGGCGCGGGGGGCTCCGCTCCAGCACAGCTTCCTCACCGACGTGTCCGACGTGTGCGAGATGGAGGGAGGGCTGCTCAGCCTCCTCAGCGACTTCCACTCGGGAAAGCTGCAGGCGTTCGGTGAGGGGTGGGATGGGGGGCTGGGGGGATGAGAGGGGTCCTTCCTGGGGGTGTGGGGAAGGAGTGGGGAGGGAAGGGATGGGATGGATCCCAGGGAAGGAGCGGATGGGATGGGATGGGTTAGGGTGGGATGGGATGGATGTGCTGGATCCCAGGGAAGGAGCGGATGGGATGGGATGGGGCGGGGTGGGATGGGATGGGATGGGATGGGATGGGATGGGATGGGATGGGATGGGATGGGATGGGATGGATGTGCTGGATCCCAGGGAAGGAGCAGGTTGGGATGGGGTGGGATGGGATGGGATGGATGTGCCGGATCCCAGGGAAGGAGCGGATGGGATGGGATGGGATGGGATGGGATGGATGTGCCGGATCCCAGGGAAGGAGCAGATGGGATGGGGGGGGATGGGATGGGATGGATGTGCCAGATCCCAGGGAAGGAGCAGGTTGGGGTGGGGTGGGATGGGATGGGATGGATGTGCCGGATCCCAGGGAAGGAGTGCTCCTTCGAGCAGCTGGAGCACGTGCGGGAGATGCAGGAGAAGCTGGCGCGGCTGCACTTCGGGCTCGACGTGTGTGTGGAGGAGCTGCCCGAGGAGCAGAAGAAGGCGGCGGCCGACAGGAACCTGGACCAGCTGCTGGCACACGTGAGTGGCACCCCTGTCCCCTGCCAGGGCCCGCCGCCCCCGGGCCCTCCCCCAGCTCCTCTGCCTTTGCTCCCACAGCTGGAAGAGCTCAGCAGCTCCATGTATCCTTGGGGGGGGACAGGGGGTGGCAGGGCGGGGGTGGCAGTGGGGACAGTCTGGCAATGGGGGTGGCAGGGCCAGGGATGGCAGTGACAGTGACAAAGGTGACGGTGATGGAAGTGAAGGCGGTGGCAACGGTGGTGGTGGTGATGGTGGCAGTGACAGCAGTGATGGAGGTGGCAGTGACAGTGGGGACAGTGACAGTGGGGACAGTGGCGATGGGGACAGTGGGGATACTGAGGACAGTGAGAATGGGGACAGTGGGGACAGTGGCGATGGGGACAGTGGGGATACTGAGGACAGTGCCAGTAGGGACAGTGGGGACAGTGGGGACAGGGACAGCAGTGGTTCTCCCCCTTGACCCGCGCTCAGACAGAAGCTGCACCTGGCAGAGACCTCGGACCCCGAGGATGCAGCGGCCTGACCCTGCCCCTGCCCCTGTCCCTGTCCCCGGCCCTGACCCCAAACCAGACCCCCCAGCCCAGACCCCAAACCCGCCGCCCCCCCGGCCGTGCCACCGGCCCCTGGGGGACCCCCGTGGTGGGAGGGGGTGACACAGCCTCCCCTCAAGGAAAGGGGGGACCCTGTCCCCCCCGCTGTGACCCCCTGGGATTGGGAGGGGTCTTCCTCTGCTAGGCATGTGAGGACCCCCCATGGACATGGGGACCCCCCCACGGTCACAGTGACCCCCCGTGTCCCAGGGGGCTCCCCTACAACCACAGTGACCCCCCTGGGGCCCCAGGGACAGTGGCACCCCCACAGACACAGTGACCCCCCTATGACCTTGGGGACAACCCCACGGCCACAGTGACCCTCCATCCATGTGGGAGTTGGAGGGACCAGCCCTACCCCCAAAGTGACCCCCCCAAATCACGGTGACGCCCCACCCATGGCCCTGGGGGCACCGCTGTGATCGCAGTGCCCCCCCCTCTCTGTGGCCCTTGGGGCCCCCCTTGAGCACAGTGACCCCCCCATGGCCACAGTGACCCCTCCATGGCCACAATCCCACCCTCATGGCCACAGTTCCATCCCTGTGACCAGAGTGACCCCACCACGTTCACAGTGCCCCCCTGCCGTGACCTCAGTGCCACCTCTGTCACCACAGTGACCTCCCCTGTGACCACAGTGACTCCCCTCACAGCCACAATGTCACTCGCACGACCACAGTCCCCCCGCCTCATAACCACAGTGCCCCCCCCATGGCCACAGTGCCACCTCTGTCACCACAGTGACATCCCCCACACCCAAAGTGCCACCCCTGTGACCCCATTGACGCCCCCACGTCCACAATGACACCCCCCCATGACCACAGTGACCCCCCCCACACCCACACTGGCACCACAGCGAACCCCCCATCACCCTGGGGACCCTTCCCACGACCACACCCCCATTCCCACCCCCCCCACTGCCCCTCCGTGCCCCCCAACCCCCGCGGTGCCCCCCGCCCACGCTGCCCCGCTGCCCGCAGCCCCCCCCGCGCCCGCGCTGACGATGCCGGTGGCCACAGTGACGCCTATGCTGGCCGTGACATCCATGCCCATGGTAATGCCACCGTGCCCAGGGTTGGGGGGTGGAGGGGGATGCCCGTGGGGAGGTCCCTGTGCCCACCGGGGGGGTCCCCGTGCTCACCGAGGGGGTGGTCACTGCAGGCCGGCCGCGAGTACTCGCCCGCGGCCACCACGTCCGAGAATGGCGGTGGGAAGAGGAAGCAGAAGGAGAAGGAGCTGGATGAGCTGAAGAAGGAGGTCAACTTGGTGAGGAGGGGACAGGGGGACACGGGGACAGGGGGACGTGGGAACAGGACAGTGTATGGGGAAGTGGGTGTGGTGAACTGGGTGTGGGGACGTGGGTGATGTGGATGACGTGGGACTGTGGGGGCAACTGACCTGCCACCCTGGTTGGGGGGACATGGGTGGCATGTGGACATGGGGACAGTGGCTGTGCCATCCCACCCAGGGCATGGGTGACATGAGCCAATGGGGACAGCTGAGCTGCCACCCACAGCAAAGGGGACATGAGTGACGTGGCTGATGCGGGACTGTGAGGACAGCTGGCCATTCTCTCGGGGCGGGATGAGAAGCGTGACGAGGGACCATGGGGATGGCTGGCCCTGCCACCCTGGATGAAGGGGACACAGTGACATGGTGACATGTGTCCCTCAGGATGATCACAAACTGTCCCTGGATGAGCTGGGCAGGAAGTACCAGGTGGACCTGTCTCGGGTGAGATGTCCCAGTGTCCCCATGTCCCCATGTCCCCGTGTCCCTGTGTCCCCATGTCCCCATATTCCCCTGTCCCACCCTCGATGCCATCCCCAGCACCCCCATCCCTGCTGTCCCCACAGGTGACATCCAGCTGTGTCCCCCATTCCCTCCTGGCACCCTGTGCCCCCTGTCCCATGGGGTGTGCCCATGCCCCCCACGACTCCCAGGTTGTCCTGCCCATGCCCCCCACCCCCTTGAAGGGTCCCAGGGTGACACCGTGTCCCCCTCCCCTCGCCCATCCAGGGCCTGACAAATGCCCGGGCTGCCGAGATCCTGGTCCAGGACGGTCCCAATGCCCTGACGCCCCCGCCCACGACCCCCGAGTGGGTGAAGTTCTGCCGGCAGCTCTTCGGGGGCTTCTCCATCCTGCTCTGGATCGGGGCCATCCTCTGCTTCCTGGCCTATGGCATCCAGGCAGCCATGGAGGATGAGCCTGCCAATGACAACGTGAGGGGCACGGGGGGCATGGGGGGCACGGGGGGCATGGGGGGCACGGGGGATACAGGAGGCATGGGGGGTATGGAGTGGCTCAGGCAGAGGGGACAGGGGCAGCAAGGGGGACAAGCACATTGAGGGGGACATGGGCGTAACAGGGACATCATGGGGGGCATGGGTGACATGGGGACACTAGCATTGGGGTGGGGGGAGGCACAGACTCTGGTGCCCCTCCCTTCCCAGCCCACACCTACCTTGGGTTGCCCAGTTATGGGGGTCAGATGCTCTGGGCTCGCATTGAGGGGGGATTCCCTCCCTTGTGTCCTGTGCTGGGGGTCCCCGGGGGATGCCAGGGTGCCCCCCAGGTGCTGAGGTGCCCCCCACCCTGTTCCAGCTATACCTGGGGGTGGTCTTGGCTGCTGTGGTCATCGTAACTGGCTGCTTCTCCTACTACCAAGAGGCCAAAAGCTCCAAGATCATGGACTCCTTCAAGAACATGGTGCCCCAGGTGGGCACTGGAGGGGCACTGGGGGGGTCCCGAGGGGGGTGGGCACCCCCTGAGGTGCCCTGTGCCCCCCCAGCAAGCGCTTGTGATCCGTGAGGGTGAGAAGATCCAGATCAACGCGGAGAATGTGGTGGTGGGAGACCTGGTGGAGGTGAAGGGCGGGGACAGGGTGCCCGCTGACATGAGGATCATCTCCTCCCACGGCTGCAAGGTGGGCACGGGGGGCACAGAGGGCACTGGGGGGATGGGGTGGGCACTGGGGGACACTGGAATGGACACAGGGTGGGCATTGGGGGCACTGGGGGTACAGGAGGCACTGGAGGGAACTGGGGGTACGAGGGGCACTGGGTGGGCGTTGGGTCAGGTCCAGGGTGGCCACCGGTGGAGACATGGGGTGGGCACCAGTACTGGCACTGGTGGGCACCAGGGGACATCGGGACGTGCCCTCTCCCTCCCCCCAGGTGGACAACTCCTCGCTGACAGGCGAGTCGGAGCCACAGACCCGCTCGCCTGAGTTCACCCACGAGAATCCACTGGAGACGAGAAACATCTGCTTCTTCTCCACCAACTGCGTGGAAGGTGGGCACTGCCACACCCCCTGGGGGCATGGGGACAGGGGACACACACCCTGGGGACACGGGGACAGGGTCACACTGCGGGGAGAGGGGACACACGCGTGCCCTGGGGACATGGGGACAGGGTCATACGGGGAGACGGGTCACACACACACTCACCCTGGGGACACGGGGGGACAGTGCCACGCGGCGAGGGTGCCTTCCTCACCCTCCTCCTCCTCCTCCTCCTCCTCCTGCAGGCACCGCGCGTGGCATCGTGATCTCCACGGGGGACCGGACCGTGATGGGCAGGATCGCGTCGCTCGCCTCGGGGCTGGAGGTGGGACGGACCCCGATCGCCATGGAGATCGAGCACTTCATCCGCCTCATCACCGGCGTCGCTGTCTTCCTCGGCCTCTCCTTCTTCATCCTCTCCCTCATCCTGGGCTACACCTGGCTCGAGGCTGTCATCTTCCTCATCGGCATCATCGTGGCCAATGTGCCTGAGGGGCTGCTGGCCACCGTTACGGTGAGGGGCTGGGGACACTGGGAGGGCACTGGGAGGGCACTGGGAGCAGCATGGGTAGCTACACATGGCTTGAGACCATCATCTTCCTCACTGACATCATCGTGGCCAACACGCCCAAGGGGCTGCTGGCCACTGTCATGATGAGGGGGGCACTGGGAGCACTGCAGGGGTGCACTGGGAGTGCAATATGGGGGGCATATTGCCCCGACCCCCATGGGTGCTCCCAAATGTGCCTGGCATAGCCAAGCACAGGTAATGGGGGACTGGCATGGCCAGGAGCATTGAGTGGGCTCTGGGGACTGTTTTGGGGTCCCTGCACTCCATGGGGGATCCGTGCACCCCATTATGGGGGTCCCACCACCCCCTGACACTCATGGGTGCCCCCCAGGTGTGCCTGACCCTCACAGCCAAGCGCATGGCGAGGAAGAACTGCCTGGTGAAGAACCTGGAGGCCGTTGAGACCCTCGGCTCCACCTCCACCATCTGCTCGGACAAGACGGGCACCCTCACCCAGAACCGCATGACCGTGGCACACATGTGGTTTGACAACCAGATCCACGAGGCCGACACCACTGAGGACCAGTCGGGTGCGTGGGGGGCACCCTGAATCCTTGCCACCCTAAATCTGTGCCACCCTGACCCCCTGGAGCGCCACCACCCTGATCCCCTGGTACTGGGACCCCCTGGCACCCCAAATCCTTGGCACTCTGACCCCCTGGAGCTCTGACACCTCACTGTGAGGGGCACAAGGGGCTCCATAGCGACCTGAGGGTGCCCCTCACGCCCCTGACAGTGCCAAGTGTCCCCTCAGGTGCCACCTGGGACAAGATGCCCCTTCTCCGAGTCCCCCCAACCTCAGGACCACTCCCATCCCTCTTCTCCTGTCCCCCTCCCACTGATGGGAAGGTGGACCCCCCATGACCTCCCTGTGAGAGCACTTGGGGGTCCCTACCGACCAGGGGGCACCCCCCCACCCCTGAGTGTGCCCTGTGCCCCCCACCAGGTGCCACCTTTGACAAGCGCTCGCCCACCTGGGCGGCCCTGGCACGCATCGCAGGGCTCTGCAACCGTGCTGTGTTCAAGCCGGGCCAGGAGAACGTCTCCATCTCCAAGGTCAGGGGGGTCCCCGAGGCCTCGGGGGGTGGTCAGAGATCCCCAGACGCCCCCGTGACCCTCCAATGTGCCCCCCAACCAGAGGGACACGGCTGGGGATGCCTCAGAGTCGGCGCTGCTCAAGTGCATCCAACTGTCCTGCGGGTCCGTGAAGAGGATGCGGGACCGGAACCCCAAAGTCACCGAGATCCCCTTCAACTCCACCAACAAGTACCAGGTGGGGCACTGGGGGGACTCTGGGAGGGCACCGGGGGGTACTGGAAGAGGTGGGGGCACCGGGAGGGGTAGTGGGTGCAACTGGGGAGGTGAGTGGGTGGTGCTCATGGTAAGTGAGGGGTCCGGGTGGTGCTGGGGTCAGTGGGGGACACTGGTGACACTGAGCTGTATGTGGGTGACACTGGTGGCCCCATGGTGCCTGTGGGTGACACTGGTGACACCACGGTGCCCAAGGTTGACCCCGGGTGCCCGTGTGTGACATTGTTGTCCCCGTGTCCCAGCTGTCCATCCACGAGCGCGAGGAGGACCCCCAGGGGTACCTGCTGGTGATGAAAGGGGCCCCCGAGCGCATCCTGGACCGCTGCTCCCGCATCCTGCTCCAGGGCCAGGAGCAGCCCCTGGACCAGGAGATGAGGGAGGCCTTCCAGAACGCCTACCTGGAGCTGGGGGGACTCGGGGAGAGGGTCTTGGGTGAGTCTGGAGGGTCCGGGTGGGGTCCAGGATATATTGAGGGAGGTTGTGGGGGGCTGGAAGGGGTTCCAGGGGGACTTGGGAGTCCCTGGGAGAGCAGCACCTGGATGAGGAGATGGAGGAGCCTCCAGAACCCCTACCTGAAGCTGGAGGGGCTCGGGGAGAGGGTCCTGGATATGTCTAGGGGGGCTTAGGTATGTCTTGGGTGCTGGGGAGGGGTGGGAGTTCCCTGTGGGGTCCCTGTGGATGCCCGTAGGTGCCTTGGAATTCCGGGGGATCCTGCATTCCATGACCCCTCCGGTGTCCCCCATGTTTCTCCCCCCCTCTCCTGCCCCCCTCCTATGTTACCGCGGGGGTCTCTGGGGGTTCCCCCCTCACCCCCCGGTGCCCCCCAGGGTTCTGCCACCATTACCTGCCCCCGGACAAGTTCCCCCGCGGCTTCCGCTTCGACGCGGACGAGGTGAACTTCCCCACGAGCGACCTTTGCTTCGTGGGGCTCATGTCCATGATCGACCCACCCCGTGCCGCCGTCCCCGACGCCGTCGGGAAGTGCCGCAGTGCCGGCATTAAGGTGGGACAGCCCGAACTCCCTGAAACGCCCCCTGGGACCCCCAAACACCCCCCAGACCACCCTGTTCCCCTTCACTCCCTGTCCCTCCCTGAGCATCAAGGTGGGACCATCCCAAAACACTCCGTGCCCCCCTGTACCCCTCTATCCCACACACCCCCATATCCCCCTTAATTCTCTGCCTCCCATATTCCCCCATCCTCCATCCCCCTGTCCCCCAAATCCTCCCTTACCCCCCCCATCCTCCTTTGTCCCCCATCCCCCCAATCC
>JAWWMP010000063.1:4284635-4304893 GCA_035047865.1 Dendrocincla tyrannina | reverse complement strand
GGGATGGTTTGGACAGTCTCAGGAATGGCTTGGACACTCCAGGGATGGTTTGGACAGTCTCAGGAATGGCTTGGACACTCCAGGGATGGTTTGGACAGTCTCAGGAATGGCTTGGACAGTCTCAGGAATGGCTTGGACACTCTAGGGATGGTTTGGACACTCCAGAGATGGTCTGAGCACTCCCAGGGATAGTTTGGACACTTCATGGTTGGGATTGTCCAGCCTGGAGAAGCTTTGGGGTGACCCAATTGTGGCCTTCCAGGACCTGATGGGGCTACAGGGACCTACTGACAAAGGGCCTGGAGTGGCAGGACAAGGGGAATGGCTTCCCACTGGGAGAGGGAAGGTTTGGGTGGGATGCTGGGCAGGGACCCGTCCCTGGGAGGGTGGGCAGGCCCTGGCACAGGTCTGCCCAGGGAAGCTGTGGCTGCCCCAGCCCTGGAAGTGTCCAAGGCCAGGTTGGAGCACCCTGGGCTAGTGGAAGGTGTCCCTGCCCATGGCGGAGGGTGGCACTGGATGATCTTTATGTCCCTCCCAACCCAACCCATCCCACCCCTGTTTACCCGCGGGAACCCCACCATTCCTCCCACCCCCATTCCCACCCTCCCACCGCCCCCTTTCCCCCTCCGCCATCTTCCTCCCCTCACCCGCGGTCGCCATGGCAACGCCACCCTCACTTCCTGCCCCGACCGGAAGCGCCTTGCCGTTACCACGGCGACCATGACGCATTTCCGCCGCGCCGTCCCACAACACGGAAGTGACCGCCCTCCTCCCCCAGCGTGGCCGCCATGGTGAGACCGGGAGTCGCGGTAGCCCCTCCGGTCGCGATTTGCGGCCGCCACCGGCGATTTATCGTCTCAACGCCCCCGGTCCGGGGCTCCTGGGGCGCGGGGGGAGCGGCCTCGCCCCTCTCGCCTCACCCCCCCCTCCTTCATTAATTAATCACTTAATTACAGAAGCCCATCCTGCTGCAAGGCCATGAGCGCTCCATCACGCAGATCAAATACAACCGCGAGGGAGACCTGCTGTTCACCGTGGCCAAGGATCCCGTGAGTTCCTTCCCCCCCCCTAATTAATTAATTAATTTTTGGGGGGTTCATTAACGAACCCCGCGCCTTTCTCGCCCCGCAGATCGTCAACGTGTGGTATTCGGTGAACGGGGAGAGGCTGGGCACTTACAACGGGCACACGGGCGCTGTGTGGTGTGTGGATGCCGACTGTATCCTTTGAGCCTTGGGGACCGGCTGGAGCCCGGGGTGGTTTTTTGGTGATTCGTTCCAGGCAGTTCCTCCAGCCTTTAATTCTTCTGCTTTTTCCCCACTTTTTTGGGCGTGTTTTTCCTGCCGGGTTGTTGCTTGGAGTGCCACATGTGGTGTCTCCCGGGCCTTGTGCTGCTCAGGGGATCTCTTGCATGCCCATGAGAGCAGAGACAGAAACGTGCAGAAATTGTGTTAATGCAACAACTGGAGCCTTTTCCTTTCAGTCTCCTGGGATTGTTCCCTGGGAGCTCCTGGGCAGGGTTAAGTGTTGGATCCCTTCCAGCTCAGAATAACCTGAGCTTCCTGGAATTGCCCTGCAGAGAAAGCCTTGCCAGTGGGGTGTGGGTGTTGAGGGGGTGCTTGGGCAGCACTTTGGGGTTGGCATTCCCTGACTGTGCCCCAGGGGACACACGGCACGTGCTCACGGGCTCTGCAGACAACAGCTGCCGGCTCTGGGACTGTGAGACGGGTGAGGCCCTGCCCAAATCCCTGCTGGGGCTCTCCAGGGCACCCCCGGGCATGGGGGGCAGCCAGGCTGGCAGGGCTGCGGGTGCCCAGCCTGGGGAGGGCATCATGGAGCCCCTTCTGGGGCCTAAAGGGGCTCTGGGGGAGCTGGGGAGGGATGTGGGAAAAGGGATGGAGGGATTTGGGACAAGGGATGGAGTGGAGGGACCTGGGGCAAGGGATGGAGGGACCTGGGGCAAGGGGTGGAGGAATAGGACACAGGGAATGGCTTTAAGCTGGAAAAGGGGAGATTTGGGTGGGATATTGGGAGGAAATTCCTCCCTGTGATGAGCGTGGGGAGGGGCTGGAATGGATGTCCCAGACAAGCTGTGACTGCCCCATCCCTGGAAGTGCCCAAGGGCAGGTCAGGACACCCTGGGATAGGGGAGGTGTGAGGACAAGATGGCCCTTGATGCCCCTCCCAAGCCCAACCACCTTCACCCCATGATGAAGGCTGGCAAAGCCCTCCAAAATGAAGCCATTCTGTGGCTCCCCAGTCAGGGATTCCCTGGTGCTCCCACTGTCCCTGCCACCCCCTCCCCTGCCCCACGCCTGCCCCACAGCCCCCTGTGCCCCCTGCAGGGAAGCAGCTGGCCCTGGTGAAGACCAGCTCTGCTGTGAGGACGTGTGGCTTCGACTTTGGGGGCAACATCATCATGTTCTCCACGGACAAGCAGATGGGCTACCAGTGCTTCGTGAGCTTCTTCGACCTGCGCGACCCCGCCCAGATCGGTGAGGGGCTGCCCTGGGGCTGGGCAGGGGGGGCACAGCTGTGCCACCTCACCGTGTCCCTGTCCCCTCCTCCCCTCCCTCAGAGAACAACGAGCCCTACATGAAGATCCCCTGCAGCGACTCCAAGATCACCAGCGCCGTGTGGGGCCCGCTCGGGGAGTTCATCATTGCTGGGCACGAGAGTGGGGAGCTCAACCAGTTCAGTGCCAAGGTGAGGGGCAGCAGCCCCTTGGAGAGGGGGGACATGATCAGAATTTGGGGATTTTGGGCTCCAGACAGCAGCTTTGTGGAAGGAGAGTTAAGATTTGTGGCTCCCTTGAGTGAGGCTGATGTGCCAGCTCAGGGCAGGGGTGATCTTTTTAAGTTCCCTTCCAACCCAAGCCATTCCAGGCTTCTATTCCGTGACCTCCTAAACTGTTTGTGATGGGAAGTCACCTCCCAGCTCCCTGAAACTGCCTCTTGCCCTTCAGTCAGGGGAGCAGCTGTCGACCATCAAGGAGCACACCAAGCAGATCAACGACATCCAGACCTCCAGGGACATGACCATGTTCATCACGGCCTCCAAGGACAACACGGCCAAGGTGAGTTGGCCATCACAGGGTATTTCCTGGCAGGATCTCTCCTCAGATCTATCACAGGGGCTTTTTTTCCTCCTTAGGGGTTTGAGTAAGTGGCAAGACAAAGCTGAGTGGGAAAGTTCAGTGAGAAAGGGGTGACATCGAAACCAGAACTCTTTGGGCACTCCCAGAGCGTGTTTGCAGTTTGCCACCTCTGGAAGGTGACAGGTTTACCTTAGGCCGGTATTTTGGCATTCTGGGGAAACATTTCTGGGATTTGAGCGCCCAGGAGTGACTGCAGAGGTAACACCTGCCCAGGTGAGGGCCAGCAGCTGGATTTGTGTGAGATATTAAGGAGCTCTCCCCCTTTTGCCTCGTAGCTCTTTGACTGCACGTCCCTGGAGCACCTGAAGACGTTCCGCACGGAGCGGCCCGTGAACTCGGCTGCCCTCTCCCCCATCTTTGACCACGTAAGGATGAGCTCCCTCAGTGTGAGGCTCTTCCTGTGACCCCACAGTTGTGTCACCAGTGTGGGTGTCCCCAGCCCAGCTGAAAAACCAGGACTCTGGAATGGGGCTGGGGAGTTTTGCTGGGCCTGGCACAGGGAGATGAGGCTTTGTGTCCTCAGACAAGGGTGGCTGCGAGGTGGGGGTTCTCTGGTGGGTTGGTGGGATCTGTGGGATTAGTGGGAAGAGGTTGAGGGAGTCCCTGTCCCTGGAGGTGACCAAGGAATGGCTGGACATGGTACTCGGTGCTCTGGGCTGGGTGACAAGGTGGGGACAGGTTGGGTTTGGTTTCCAACCTTGATGATCCTGGGATTTCCCAGAGCTCTGCTCCCTCCTCAGCTGCCTGTGATACAAGCAGCATTTCTCTCCTTTGCAGGTCGTGCTTGGTGGTGGGCAGGAGGCCATGGATGTGACCACGACCTCCACCAGGATTGGCAAATTTGAGGCCAGGTTGGTCCTTTCCCTCTGCCAGGGCTGGATCCTCACCTGGAGCACTCGTGACAGCCCAGGGCTGCTGTTCCCAGAGCATCCTGCTCCAGGAGGAGTCCTTGCTTGAGGAATCCCTCATTGTGTCCCTTCCAGCCCCCTGTGACAATTTAAATCTGCCTTCCCCAGGTTCTTCCACTTGGCTTTTGAAGAAGAGTTTGGTAGAGTGAAGGGTCACTTCGGTCCCATCAACAGCGTCGCGTTTCACCCCGATGGGAAGAGGTGAGGGGCTCTGGGGGTCTAGCAGCGTGTCCCAGTCCAGCCAATCCCACTTTTTAGTTGGGATATGGCCAGACACACAGGATCCCTGTGGTGGGAGTGGAATCAGCACCTTATTCTCCCATCCCAACCTCCCCCAAGCCGGCCTGGGGGGTCACTTACACCCTGTTCCACACCTTGGCTGTGTCACTCAGCCTTTTCTTTGCCTTGTGACTCCTGTATTAGTTTCAGGAGGAGCTTGTGAGCCCAGACTTGCCACTGTTTCCTCCTGCAGCATTCCTGACTCTCCCTTTGTCCCTGCAGTTACAGCAGTGGGGGTGAGGATGGCTACGTCCGCATCCACTACTTCGACCCCCAGTACTTCGAGTTTGAATTTGAAGCCTGAAGGAGGATTTCCCTCTCCTCTCCTCTCCTCTTCCTCCTCCAACCCCTTGCCCAGTCCACTGGCTCTGTCACGGGGCTGTTGTAAGGCCTGAAGTTCTTCTGCTGTGTTTTGGGGGCTGTGTGAAGGTGGGGAAGTGGAAACTCAGCCAGCTCCAAAGGGCAGGAATGGTCTTTATGGGAAGAAGAGTGAAGGGAGCTGGGTTGGCTGCCTGCCCGCCCCAGGGGCTTCCTGCCTGCTGGGCATATTTATACATCAGGGGAGGGAAAAAATCATCAGGAAATAAATAGAAATCTTTTGTAAACACAAGGAAAAGCACCTCTGTGGCGTTTTCTTCTGATCCAGAACAGATTTAACCCAAGGACTTTGTTTTCCCAGCTCTGTTGCCTTGCTCCACACCCATGGGCAGAGAGACAGTGCTGCTCCTCCTGGGACCTCTGCCCTTAACCCTGGCTTAACTCCTTCCCAGGGAGTGACCCCTATCCTTGGGTGCAGCCCTGAAGTGTGAAGAGGCTGGAAGAGCAGCAGCCAGGAATTGTTTTCCAGCTGACACGCACGCGCCCGGCTCGGCCGCTTTGTTTGCCTGCTGGGCTGACCCTGAGCCAGCTTTCCTCATGGAACAGTTATTTCCTGCTCTAGGAGCTCGTGCTGCAGATTCTCATCCTTCCCCCCCTCTCACCCTGTCTGTCCAGAGGGGTGGTTTGTTTCTCTTTCCTTCCTCAAATCTGGGTTCAAGGGCACAATTCCCAGCTTGGAGCGACTGGTGGAACGCTGAGGCTGCAGCCTTTGTGGCTTCTGTGGAGAGGGGGGTGTTTTAGTGTGATCTGCTGGTTCTGCTGTGCCAGGCAGGCAGGTTGAGGTCCTGCCCCCACAGCCATCCTCAAGTGCTGCTGAAATCCCACTGGGGAGGAACAGCTTCCTCCTGCCCCTGTGGAAGAGCAGAATGCAGGTGTGGGCTGGGAGAGAGACTTTACTGAAACAAGCTCAGCCTGGGCAGCCCAAAGGCTGGGAAAGGGGGTCTGTTCCTGCTCCCAGAGCTGTCTGGGGGGTCTGTGTCCAGCACAGCACTTCCCACAGGAAGCTCCAGTGTTGTCCTGGCATCCCATGGCACTGAACTGCCCGTGCTGCCCTTTATCTGTCCCCCGACCCGGCAGTGGGGTCAGAGGGGGACTGGCTCAGCCTGTTCCCTGTGCCCTCCTTGGCAGGGGGCTTGTTTTCCTCAACCAGCCGCTGGATCTCTGCCCAGGCCTCATCCAGGTGCTGGGATGGACGGATCCAACGGAGGAATAAGCCTAGGAGAGAAGGGCTGGGTGTTATTTCAGCCCTGCCAGGGAGGGAAAGGCAGAGCAGTTTCCCCTCAGGCAGCCCAGCTCGAAGCTGAGGATGGGTTTTGGGGCTGAGGATGGGGTTTGGGGCCGAGGAGGGGGGTTTTGGGGCTGAGGATGAGTTTTGGGGCTGAGGAGGGGGGTTTGGGAGGATCCCACTCACCCTGCCAGAGCTGGATGCTCTGGGGCTCCACGGAGGGCCAGATCACCAGGGCGTTGTGCGAGTAGAGTGGGTTCAGGAACTTCTGCTGCTCCTCGGGCTGGCTCAGCCAGGCCCAGAGCGAGTGTGTGTTCTCCTTCACCTTGCACAGGCTCCTGCGGGACACGTGGGATGTGTTTTGGTCCTGTGTGACCCCTGGAGTTGGGGACAGCGCTGTTCCCACCCCTCTCACCTCTCCTTCTCGTTGTTGCAGAGGAAGGTGCCGTAGGCTGAGGCGTAGGCATTGTCAAAGAGGGTGAGGAGGAGATGCTCCCCAAATTGCAGGGAGAAGGGGAACTGGCGGCTCAGCTGCCACACGCAGTCGAGGAAGAGGAGGAAAATGGGTGCCTCCTGCTTCAGCCGGGCGTGGGAATAGGCAGAGTGGGCGCAGCGGAGGTGGAAGGGGTGACCGGCCTGTGGGACCCCAAAGGGGGGGAAATGGGGGTGAGGGTGCCCAGCCAGGCTGGGACCCCTGACCCCCTCGGGGCTGCCGCTCTCACCTCGATCCACTCGCGCTGCAGCAGCCCCTGGAATCCCAGCAGCGTGCGGCACGACGGGTCCAGGATCACCTGGGCCAGCGCCGTCACCAGCAGCGTCGTGTCCGTGCCCTCCGCCCCGTGCACCAGCACGCTGCACTGCTCCCTGGCAGGGGAACCCGGGCTGGTGCCACACTGGGAGCTTGGGCAGCGGGGAAAAGGGCGCTTTGGGGTGCCCTTACCTGTCCATGCACTGGGCAGCCAGGCAGGCCGTGCTCAGGGCTGCCTTGACGTGGCTGAGCCAGCGGCTGCTCTCCAGCCGGCCCAGCCACCGGTCCATGCTGAGGGAGGGGTCGCTGCAGGCGTCCACCAGCCTGGCAAAGCTCTCCTGCAGCGGGCGGCCTCTGGCAGCGGGGACAGAGCCATTGTGGTGACACGGTGACACGGAGCCCCCACGTCACCCGTGCCGTGAGAGCGCCAGGGCTCGGCACAGCCCTCACCTCTCCAGGGGCCGGTGCAGCCTCCGCCACTGCGGGTAGGAGGATTTGGGCTCGGTGCCCCCGCCGCTCATCCGGGCCTGCTTGGCCGCCTGGGCCGAGCGCGTGTCGAGGATGAAGCCCCGCTCGGCCTCATCCAGGATGGTGCCCAGCAGCGCCTCGTCCTCGCGGCACCGCCTGCGGTTGGGCCCCGGCAGGGGCTGGCTGCTGCGGAGCATCACCTGTGGGGACGGGGATGGGGACACTGCGGGACCCCACGGCACAGGGGGGGCTTCCAGCCACCTGTCCTGGAGTGCTGGGACTGGGTGGACTCACGGTGCTGTTTTTGGGGTGGAAGTAGCTGAGGACGGGGAATCTGCCGCCCTGCCGGAACCGGGCAGCCTTTCTTATGGCATCGTCGTCCACGGCCGCCGGCACGATGACGGTGGGAGGGTACGTGGGGCACGTGCTGAAGTCCCTGTTCACGGTGCTCAGGCGCCACTGGCTCGTCTGGGGGGACACGAGGGGTCAGTGGGAGCCCCGGTGTGGGGACAGGGGGGTCAGGTCTGTCCCTCGCAGGCTCACCTGCGAGGAGATCTGTTGGAAGTACTGCTCAAGGGGGAACAGGTGCCATCCGTCCTCGAGCTTCAGGCTCGGGGGTCTGTAGAAGAACGGGTACATCATCATCACGGAGTCCACCGAGGAGAGGGCCTGGAGTGGGAGCAAAGGCGGAGCTGGTCATGGGCAGGGAATGTCCCCACCGTGTCCCCAGGGCTCTGCAAAGCCCATGGCCGTTCCCTGCTCCTGGCCACATCCCAACATAAGCCAGGGCTGGGCAGCAGCACCGGCCCCACGGGCACCCGGTGCCAGCGCTGCCGGAGCCGACTGTTTACCCAGTTAATGAGAGACCCAGAGCAAACACTGCAGGGCCGCTTTCCCCTGCCCACCCTTTGCTGCCCGGCCCCGGGGCTCACCTCGATGGAGCTGGCGATGTTGAGACACTCCTCCATGCCCGGGATCTCCAGCTGCAGCACCTGCAGGTCCTTGCAGCGGAGCGTGATGGTGCCGGAGGAGCCGGAGAGCCTGGGGGAGGCAGGAGGGGGGTCAGGGCTGGCTGGGGGTCCGTGCACACAGACAGACACACAGACAGCTCCCAGCTGCCCTCTCCCCCCGGGGCTGTGCTGCTGTGGGTGCCAAATCTCTGGCTCTCCTCTGCCGCCGGGATTTCCACCGTCTCCATGCCCTGGACGGGGCGTGGCGGGCACTGTGGTGGTTGGCAGAGCCAGGAGAGCACTGAAAGCCAAACCTGGTGTCTTGAGCGCAGCTGTTAGTCCGGGAGGGCTGGTACCAGCCTAAATTCTGCACTCTGAGGAGAAGAGGAGGTCAATGCCTGGTGCTGCCCTGCGTGGGCCCCGAGGAAGAGGAAGGACAAGGCCAGGGGTGGCCGTGCTCTGCTCGGGAATCCTCCAGCTAAGGGTGACGGGGCTGGGAGAGGGCGCAGGGCACCCACAGGGAGAAACCAGCACACCCACCTCTTCTCCACGGCGTCCACGTTGCGGATGAGCAGCCAGAGCTCCACGTCCCCCCTGGAGCAGGAGGAGAGGAGCAGGTGGTGGCTGGTGACACACAGGGTGCCCTTCACCTTCGCCGGCAGCCCCGCGCTCGACAGCAGCACGTTCTCCACCGTCGCAGTCTTGATGAGCTCCGAGAACTCCATGGCTGGTTGTGGGGCTGGGGAGGGAGAAAGGGGAAATCCTGCAGCGCAGGAAGGGCTGGAAACCTCTTCTTCTACTTCTTCTTCTTCTTCCCTGTGCGTCACGACGGCCTCAGCCCCGTGCAGTGTTTGTTTTGTCACCTACAGCGGATGGAGCAGCAAAACGCAGCGAGGGGACCTTTCCAGCCCTGGTGGCAAAAGGGAAACTGAGGCAGAGGGCACGGGGGGCTCAGCTGGCACCCTGCTCCCACCCCGAGCTGTCCCGTGGGGAGGGGATTTGGGGTGGAAAGGGGAAACCAGCCCCGTTACCGGCCCCACAACCCAGGGGCCCTGTGCCCACAGTCACCCCCGGGCCTGGGGACGGGGCAGGGGCTGCTGCCAGGGGCCCTGGGCGAGGAGGAAGAGGAGGGTGGGCACCTGGGAGCGCCCCTGCCACCCCTCTGCTTACCTGCTCGGGCTGGGGGGCAAGCAGGGACCTCGGGGGGCAAGAGGGAGGACAGGGGGGTGCAAGCAGGGGACCTTGGGGTGCAAGCAGGGAGACTTTGGGGTCAAGCAGGGAAACTTGTGGTGCAAGCAGGGGACTTTGGGGTGCAAACAGGGGAACCTTGGGGTGAAAGCAGGGGACTTTGGGGTGCAAGCAGGGGACTTTGGGGTGCAAGCAGGGGACTTTGGGGTGCAAGCAGGGGACTCTCAGGAAGCAAGTAGGAGGCTGTGGGGTGCAGCAGGGACCCGGGAGGGGGGTGGTGCAAGCGGGGGACCCCAGAGTGCCACCAGCAGGGAACTGCTGGACGTGAGCAGGGGGGATCTCGGGGAGCAAGAGGGGGAGCCGGGGATGGAAGGGGGACCCCGGGGATGGGAGAGGGACCCCGGGGATGGAAGGGGGACCCCGGGGTGGGAGCGGGGAGCGGCGATGTCCCGCACAGCCCGGCCGGGGCGGCGGATGTCGGGTTTAAGGTGGCCCCGTCCGGAGGGACGGGGGTGGGTGGGGGGATCCCGGGGTGGGCTTGGGGTGGGGACACAGGGGGGACACGCGAGGGGACAGGGAGGGGACACGCGAGGGACACGGAGGGGACACGCGAGGGGACACGGTGGGGACGTTCGCAGCACGGGCGGGACCCGCGGGGTATTTGGGGTGGCTGGAGGGGTCCAAGGTGGGCGTCCACGGGGCTGGTGGGACCCGTGGGGCACAGGTGCGATCCAGGAGACAGCGGCGGTGCCCCTGGCAGCCCCCCCGGGGCAGGGAGGAGGCGGCAGAGCAGCGATCCCCGCGCGGTTCCACCTTAACGTCCCGTCCGGGTGCGGGACCCCGACTGCCCCCTGTGCCCCCCCCCGGTCCTTCTTCCTTCCTTGGGCTTTTTTTGGGCTCCCCCCGGCTCTGGGAGGGGGGCTGTGCCCGGGGATAAATCATTCCCGCTCCTCCGTGCCCGGGGAAGGCTCAGTCCGGGAACGGGGAGTCTCCTCCCAGCCGGAGACAATGATGCTAAAAAAGAAAAGGAAATGAAAACTATAAAAAGAGAAACCCACACAACAACATCGAAGAGATAAAAAATAAAAAAAAAAAAACAAATCACCTCCTCCTTTGCACTTCTCTGGATAAGGAAATTCCTGCCCATCGGAATTGCCCTCGGGGGGCGGGTGGATAAATAGCCGGGAATCGGGCACAGCTGGGGCAGTGGGTGGTGGGTGGTCGTGGCTTCATTTCCACGGGGGAGGGTTGAGTGGGTAGAGGTCACCCCTGGGTTTTTTTGGGGGGGGCTGTGGTTGGGTGGGTGGTCCACGGGGGAGGGTTGAGTGAGCAGAGGTCTCTCGGGGTTTTTGGGGGGCTTTAGGTGGTCCACGGGGCAGGGTTGAGTGGGCAGAGATCACCCCAGGGTTTTTTTGGGGGGCTTTAGGTGGTCCACGGGGCAGGGTTGAGTGGGCAGAGATCACCCCAGGGTTTTTTCGGGGGGCTGTGGGTGGGTGGGTGCCACCATGGCCTTCAGCCAGGTGAAGTTCAAGGAGCTGGGCGAGGAGGAGCCCACCTGGGAGGAGGAGAACCTGGACAGCGTGAAGGCTCTGACGGCCAAGCTGAAGCTGCAGACACGGAGACCCTCATATCTCGAGTGGGAAGCGCGGGTGAGGGGGCAGCGCTGGGGCACTCGGACCCCCGGAGGGGCACGGGGGGCTGAGCAGGGCGCTGGGCACCCCCAGGACCGGCAGGGTGGTGGCATCTGTGGCTTTGCCAGCATGGAGGCGGCTCTGGAGTGGCTGAGGACGGAGCTGGTGAGTAGCTGGTGGTGGGACGGGTGGTGGGCAAGGGCTGAGATGGGGCCACAGGGCTCCCCTGTGCCCGACCCAACACACCAGTGAGGGGGCATGGCAGGGGCAGTGGGGGCTCTGCTCCTTTGCCCCCCTTGGTGGGGACTTTTGCATGGCACATGTGGCCACAGCTCTGTCCCCTCCCAGCACTGGGGGTCACAGCTCTGTCGGGGTCTGCATTTGCCACCCCCCTGCCAGCTCTGCTGGTGGCAGCGCAGCCATGGGCTCCTTGATGTGGCACATGGTGGCTTTCACAGGGTGGCACCCGAAACCCCTCAGGACCCAGGGCAGGCAGAGCTGAGCTGTGGTGCTGCCAGCCCTGCTCCCAGGGCAATGCCATGGGAAATGCCACCATCCTCAGGGGGCACAGGGTGTTTTGGGGCATCCCTAAGGCAGCCACAGCCCTGTGGGTACAAACCCACGGGTGTCTGACCCCTGGCACAGACATTGTACCCACCCCAGGACTGTGTGCGTGGGCTCTGTGCTGTCCCAGGGTGGTCCCCGGTGGGTTTGTTCCCTGCCCAAGCCCCCTCCCTGCTGCCCAGGCAGCTTCTCTGGGGTCCATCCCTCTCCATCCTGACTCCGTGTCCCCCCCAGAGGGCCATGCAGGCTGTGGACCAGAGCCTGGCACAGCAGCTGCTGCGCCTGCGGGCACGGCTGCACCGGCTCAAGGTGGAGCAGGCCTGCCACCAGCACAAGGAGATGCTGGACGATGCCACCTTCGGCCTCGAGGGCTGCGAGGAAGACTCGGACCTGCTCTGCAACATCCCTCCCAAGGCCGCCTTCCTGCTCTCCACGCCCCTCAAGCACATCGGGGTCACCCGCATGAACATCAACTCCCGGCGCTTCTCCCTCTGCTGATCCCCGTGGGGGTCTCGGGGGAGCCCCACAGGCACCCATGGGTGCACCTGCACCTGGCAGGGCTCAGGGATCCCTCCCAAAACCCCCCAGGACTCAGGGCAGGGGGAGCTGAGCCGTGGTGCTGCCCGCCCTGCTCCGGGGGCAGTGCCATGCCCTGGTGACATGGGAAATGCCACCACCCCCCGTGGGGCACAGGGGGTTTTGGGGGCCTGTCCCTGGGGATGGGGGGGTCAAGCGTAGTGGAAAATGTTGGGAGCAGCCCTTTGAGGTGGAATAAAAGGACGTGAAGGTGAGAGCTGATATTTTATCTCTATTTTGTACCCAGGCACCTTCCTGTACCCGCCAGATGTGGCTCCCGGGCTTTTGCTGTGGGGACTGGGGGGTGACAGCACAAAGTGCCACTTGGGATGTGACTTGCACAGAACACAGTGAGCAAGCAGTGCCAGGAGTGATACAGGGAGACCCAGGGAAGCTGTGAGATGCCACAGGGATCATCTTGGGGGCCGCTTCTCCTTGCCACGACAAGGGTAGAGGCTGGTGTGCCCTCCAGGCTGCCACAGTCCCCCCTCCCCAACACAGCTGGGCTTCCTGTGCCTTGCCGAGCAGGTACCTGTGGCTTCGCGTCTGATCTCAGAAGCCAAGACAATGGGGTTGTGGTTGCTCTGCTCTGAGCTGCCTCCAAAACACAGGGCTGGCAGCCTGGCAGGACCACCACGTGTCCCCTCGGGGTCAGCCCATGTCCCCGTGGTGCCAAAGCCTGTGGTGACACAGCGGTCATGGCCAGGCCAGGGGGCTGTGGCGTGCAGGATGAGTCCCACAATGGTATTGGGGTCAGGGGCAGCTGGTGCAGGGCACTGCCAACCTGAGCCCTGGAGAGGGGACAGCACAGGGGACCGGGGGGCTCGGGCAGCAGGTGACACCCCCCTGCCTGTCTCTGACCCCTCTCCCACCCTGTGGGACCCCACTCTCATGACTGAGGGTCTCAGCATCCCCTGGGCAGGGACCCTCGTGGTGGGGATGGCAGGAAGCCATCGGGGTTTGTCACTCGCTCTTGTGGTTGGGCGCGAGCTGAGAACCAGCTTCTCGAGAGTTTGCTCATGAGGCAGGAAACCGGGGCAGGCGGGAGCAGGAGCGGCTGGTGGGGAGCACAGCCCACACCTGGGGGGCTCCTCGCTGCTCCCGGGAGGGTCCCGGCGCTCCCACTGGGATGGGGAGCACGTGAGGAGGGGCGGCAGAGGATCCAGGGCATGGGGGTCTGACAGAGGCTGCTCCTCACCTCGCTGCCGACAGGTAAGGCCTGGGGGTCAGAGGGTCTGCAGCATCCAGGTGGGAGGTGGGGACCACCCAGGTGGGAAATTGGGGGGTCCACTGTGCTCTCCGAGTGCTCTTTGGGGGGATGGAAATTGGGCTCGTGGGTGTGTGGGGGGATGCCCGTGCTGGTGCCTGGGTGAGGGATGGGGGCAGTGAGCTGTTCTCCCCATTCCTCTGTGCCCACCCTGTTGGGGTGAAAGTCACTGTCCCAATGTCCTCTGCCCGCCTGAGGGTCCTGCCCAGGGTGGGAGCACCGGCCCCCTTAGAGAGCTCTTCCCAAGTCCCCATTTCCAGGGGATAAGGGGGAGTTTTGTCCCCAAAGCCGTGGGTGAGGGCAGTGTAGGTACAGGCACCAGCTTAGTGCTGGTCCAGGGGGGGCTGCTGCCTGTTTTGGGGGTTCAGAGGCTGAGATGGACCCATCTCTGGTGCTGCCTCCGTGCAAACACCTTCCTGCTGCAATGGCAGCATCGGGGCCGTGGTCCTTCGTGTCGCTGCGAGGCTCTGCCAGCGCAGGGCTGGACATCCCGTGGGTCACAGGTGGCTCACAGCTGGCTCGGGGACACTCAGGTGAGCCTTGGAGAGCATCGAGGACAGGGTCAGCCCAGCCTTCAGCAATGCTCACACCCGCCCACACTGGTGAACAAACCAACCTGACCTGGCCAGAGCAGTGTGTGTGGAAGGGCTGGCACGGGGGAGGGAGCTGGGGGGGTCCAAACCTGCTCCAGGGCATGGCCAGGGGGAGACACACGCAAGGACACACATGTACATCCATGCACACGCATGCACACCTGCCAGGGGACACACTGAACACGGGGCAGGGGCTCCTGCATGGCCCTCCCAGGCACCTTCGCAGCAGAAATTCGGTTGCACAGATGCAGTCACCAAAAACCAACTTCAAACAGCCCCTGTCTCCGGCGTGGCCCAGGTGAAACGGCTGCTCGGTGGAAATTACGCTGTGGCTTGGGGCTGCAAGAAAAAAAGGCACAATAGCAGCACCTCCCTCCCCACCCCAGGGAGGAAAAAACACCTCCTGGCACCGCTCGCCTTTGGTGAAGGGGTTTGAAGGGCTGGGGGCAGCTCTGGGGAGTCAAGGGCTTCTCCTCTGCGGGCTCAGGGTGGTGCTGGGGATGGAGATGGGTTTTGCAGCTGCTGGGCATCGCTGTGACCCTGCCTGCAGGGTGGCAGGACCCCTTCTTGGGTGCCAAAGTGAGTTCCCAAATGGGTGTCACCAGGAGCTGAAGGTACCAAGGGTGGTTTTTAGCACAAGTCCCCAAAGCAGTGTTGCACAGCACGGAGGGGAGGGGGGGCCACTCCTCTGTGTTCTCCTTGCCAAAATTGCCAGTCACCTGTTCCCTTTGGCCACTGTGGTGGTGGGCACCCCGAGGCGGCACCGTGGGGATGGTCCCCATGTCCCTGCCAACCCTGAACCAAGGGAGGGGGCTCCTGGTCGGGAGAACCAGCCCTGGCAGTGCAGGCTGGGGGGCTCTGACTGGCAGCATCCTCTGGCTGAGGCTGGTGGCATCAGGGGCTGGCAGCACCCTGGGGACCCCACACCCTCCTTGGGGACCCCCCGTGAGGCCTTTCCCTGTGTCCCCAAACTCAAATGAAGCCCCCAAACTCAAACAAAACACCTACTGTTGCATCCTCCTCATCAGCGTGGAAAGAGGTGGATTTACATGGTGAAAACCCAGTGTGCAATGGCTGGAAACTGAGGACAAAGTGATGCCAGAGGTGCCAGCAGCCAGTCTGGCTCCCAGCAGAGCATCTCCCAGGGCTCAGCTGGGCACCAGCAGGGGTTGGGGACCCTCACAGCTGCACCACTCGCTGCCAGATCAGAGCTCCTGCTCGGTGCTGGCGCAGCAGCCGCTGGTTTTGGGTGCTGGGCCAGGCACACCTGGGCTGGCTCGTGGGGACTCGGGGCTCCAGACCCTGCAGAAACCACATCAGGGCCCCCAGAGAGCCCCCAGAGCTGAGCCTGGAGAGCAGCGTTGGGAGGGCAGGTCTTGGTGGAGATGGAGACAAATCCCATCCGTGTGGGCGTGGGGGATTCTGCAGAAGAGCTTTTTCCGGGGCCGTGGGCTGCCCTTTCCACGATGCACCGTGGGGCTCCCGGCTTTGTGCCGTGATCAGCATTCGTGGGAAGGCCAGAGGTGCCCGGGGTGCTTTGCAGAGCTCACGCGACACTCGTGACACCAGAGTGGGGACACTGGGGACACCCCTGAGCCGGCTCCGTGTCACCGGGGCTGATCCTCGAGGCTGGGGGGTCCTGGATGTTTCAGGGTGAGCTGCAGAGGATGAGGGGTCCTGGAGCAGGGGTGGGACTTTCAGGACATCCCTGATGCAGGAGAGATGGGGTGAATGTGGGGGCAGCTGAGAGCCCGTGGGAGATGGAAATGAGGTGGGGTGTGTGGGGAGCGTCCACATCCACCTCTGACCCCAGGAGCTGCTTTTGGGAGGTGCCACGTCCAGCCAAACCTCCTTAAACACGAGCTCCAGGCACAGGCTCGAGTGTATTAATTGTTGATGGGATATTAATGATTAGGTTGTTATCTGGGTGGAGAACTGAGGGGCCAGCCCGGGGGAAGGATGGAGGTGGGTGGGATGCAGGGTGGGAAGGAGCTGGAGGGAAAGGAGAGCCTCAGGCTGAGGACTAATTGCATTCAGTGGTTTTGATTAACAAAGTCAGAATAAATCAGGAGGAAATAAAGGCTGGAGACAGAGCCAGGCGGTGTCCCCAGTTCAGCTGAGCAGTGTGCAGGACAGGCCATGCCATGTGGGCAGCCAGGGGGATGGATGCAGGGCTGGGGATGAGCTGGAGCAGGAGGAGAGGCGAGGCTGGGGCTGTGAAGGCTCCCCTCATCACCCCTGTCCCCCCAGGCACCATGGGCTGCTGCTGCAGCTCAGACTATGACGAGGACTGGATCGAGAACATCGACATTTGTGAGCACTGCAATTATCCCATCGAGCCCGAGAGCAAGGGGCAGGTGAGGAGGGGGCGAGCAGGTCCCCATCCTGGTGGCCAAACCCCTCTGGAGGTGGCCGTGGGGTGGCCAAACCCCGGAAGGTGAGGGCTCACAGGGCTCCTCATCCCCTGGCAGAGGCTGATCCGCAATGGCTCCGAGCTGCAAGACCCCCTGGTGTCCTACGAGTCCACGTCCCCGCCGTGCTCCCCCATGCAAGGTGAGGTCTGGCCACAGCAGGGCGTGGCTGGGACACCCCCAAACTGGCCACTGCCACCCTGTCCCTCTGCTTGTCCCTCCAGAGAAGCTGGTGGTGGCCCTGTACAACTACGAGCCCAAGCACGACGGGGACCTGGGGCTGCGGAAGGGCGAGAAGCTCCGTGTCCTGGAAGAGTAAGCAAGTGCCAGCCGTGTCCCAGCACCCAGCCCGGCACAGCCCCACAGCTCCCGGGCTGCTGGGGGGGCTCTGCAGGGTCCTGGCAGCTGGAGGGGCTCAGCTCCCTGTGTCCTTGCAGGAATGGGGAGTGGTGGAAGGCACAGTCGCTCACCACGGGCCAGGAGGGATTGATCCCCTACAACTTCGTGGCCTTGGTGAACAGCCTGGAGCCCGAGCCGTGAGTAGGGATGGATGTCCTGGCAGAGGGGATGGAGCCAGGAGCATCCCCAGAAGCACCAGTGGGTGGAGGCACAACCTGATCCCCCCCATGCCCAACCCTGCCCCGTGTCCCCAGGTGGTTCTTCAAGAACATCAGCCGCAAGGACGCCGAGCGGCAGCTCCTGGCGTCGGGCAACACGCACGGCTCCTTCCTCATCCGGGAGAGCGAGACCTCCAAAGGTACCACCCCAACAGCAGCTCTGCTGCCGGCACGGGGAAGGCCCTGGGGAGCACGGGGAGGGTCCCACATGGTCCCCGTGTCCCCCAGGCTCGTACTCGCTGTCCGTGCGGGACCTGGACGAGAGCCAGGGAGAGACGGTGAAGCACTACAAGATCCGGAACCTGGACAATGGTGGCTTCTACATCTCCCCCCGCATGCCCTTTGGCAGCCTCAGGGAGCTGGTGCAGCACTACAGCCGTATGGGCCGGGCTGAGGGAGTGGGAACGGGGTGGGAATGGGGTGGGATGGGTCAGGATGGAATGGGGTAGGATGGGATGGGAATGGAATAGGAATGGGGCAGGATGGGAGAGGGGTGGGACAGGATTGGATGGGAATGGAATGGGGATGGGATGAGAGTGGGATGGGACAGGATTGGATGGGATGAGAATGGTAGAGGGGGCAGGATGGGATAGGACAGGGTGAAATGGGAATGGGGTGGGAATGGCACAGAATTGGATGGGATGGGACAAGATGGGACTGGAATGGGACAGGATGGGAGAGGATAGGATGGGATGGGAATGGGACAGGATGGCATGGGATGGGACAGGATGGAATGGGGATGGGATGGGATGGAATGGAATGGGAATGGAATGGGATGGGACGGGACGGGATGGGATGGGATGGGATGGGATGGGATGGGATGGGATGGGATGGGATGGGATGGGATGGGATGGGATGAGCAGGATATGTTGCTCCCATGCCCCAGCCAAGCCATTGGCCTGTGCCAGGCTCCTGGTGCCCCTGCCTGCCCTGACCCCGGCTCTGCCTCCCCCCACCCCAGGCAGCTCCGACGGGCTCTGCACCCGCCTGGGCAAACCGTGCCGGACGCAGAAGCCGCAGAAGCCGTGGTGGCAGGACGAGTGGGAGGTGCCACGGGAGTCGCTGAAGCTGGTGGAGAAGTTGGGAGCAGGGCAGTTTGGAGAGGTCTGGAAGGGTGAGTCAGGGCGAGACTGGGGCTCCTCCTCCTCCTCCTGGATGAGGCTCTGGAGTGTGGCATCCACGGGATGGGAGGGATCCAGCAGGGATCTCTTCAGGAGCAGCCAGCACAGCCCCAGCAGTGGGACCATGGCTTTGCACATGGTCTTGGGAGAAGGGAGGACCCAGCAGCTGGGCAGCCCTGGGGCAGCTCTCCTTCACAGGAGCAGCCCAAGATTCCCCCACTCCCATCCCAGCCACCCATATCCCTGTTCCCCTGCCAGGATGGGATGCTGGTGGAGGCACGAGGAGACAGGGGCTGTGTCCTCATGGAGCTGGCTCTGCTCACCATGAGAGCAGCTTCTGGCTTTGGCCACACTTGGGAAATGTCCCTTATTCTGGCTCTGGCTGGAATTCCGGGAGCAGCTGGAGCTTGGGCAGCGTGGGGCCTCGAGGGTGTGGGGATCCAGCCACAAAAGCACCTCCTGCTCCCGAGGGCCACGGTGGGGAAGGCACTAGGGCTGCCCTCCTCCTCTCCCCCACCAAAGAGGGGTCTCTGCCTTCACACCCATGGGTGCTGCCTGTCCCCCAAAGTCCCCTCCTGCTTCCCAGCCAGAGCCTGGCTCCCCCAGCCCTCCCTCCTGCTCAAAACCCACTGATCAGCATCCTCCTTTCCTTGTGGTGACTGAAAGCCACACATTAAGGTATCTGCCACGTGGGTTGAAGTGTGACCACAGCTTTTAGTCTGAGACAGTGCTGGGATCACCCCGAAAATCCTCCTGCCACGCCGCACCAGTCTGGGGTGGGAGGGTCCACCTTCAGCCAACCTTTGCAGTCTCCAACCAGCCCTTGCAACCTTTCCTTGTGCAGTCTTGGCTTGGGATGCTCCAGACCCACCGAGCAGCCCCCAAACACATCCCTGACCCCTCTCCCCACCCCGCTCTCCCCATCCCTCCCCAGGCTTGTACAACGGGCACACGAAGGTGGCTGTGAAGAGCCTGAAGGCGGGCAGCATGTCCCCCAGCGCCTTCCTGGCCGAGGCCAACCTCATGAAGAACCTGCAGCACCCACGGCTGGTGCGGCTCTATGCCGTGGTCACCAAGGAGCCCATCTACATCATCACCGAGTACATGGAGAAGGGTGAGGCCACCCGGGCACTGCCCACCACGGGTGGGGATGGTGGGGGCTGTGGAGAGCTGTGGTCACACAGCCACGGGGTCATTAAGTGGGAAAAGAGTCCGACCTGTGCCCGATGCCCACCTTGTCACCCAGCCCAGAGTGCCAGTCGTTCCTTGGACACCTCCAGGGGTGGGGACTCCCCCACCTCCCTGGGCAGTGCCAAAAGTCCAGTCCTTCAGCTCCTGGCTGTCCCATCCAGCTGTCTGTGCTGCTTGATGTGCCTCAAGCCACTTTGGGCATCCCTGCCACGCTCTGCCTTGGCATTGTCTCTCCCTCCACCAGGAGCCTGGGCATAAAGGAGGAGAGAAGGACCCTGCAGGAGGGGTGTTCCCCTGCCCCCCCCCTCCTGCTCACCTTCCTGGGGGGCTCCAAGTGTCCCAGCCCTGCATTTTGGGTTGCAGCGGGTGACAGCGCCCTGGTGACCACCCTCCCCACCAGGACCCCGAGGTGCTGGGGAGGGAGGCAGGGTGTGTTTGCTGCTCAGACCTGCTGCCCCCATTGCAGGCAGCCTCGTGGACTTCCTCAAGACCTCGGAAGGCGTCAAGCTCAGCATTAACAAGCTCCTGGACATGGCAGCGCAGGTGAGGGGGGCAGACCCACGGGGCTGGGACTGGGAGGGCTCTGTGGGGCTGGAGCTCATTGCAATTACCCCCAATTACAGATCTCTGAAGGCATGGCCTTCATCGAGGCCAAGAACTACATCCACCGGGACCTGAGGGCCGCCAACATCCTCGTTTCTGAAACCCTGTGCTGCAAAATCGCTGATTTTGGGCTGGCCCGACTCATCGAGGACAACGAGTACACGGCTCGAGAGGGTGGGAGCCCACCCTGCCCTGCTCTGGGGACAGGGCAGGAGGGACCCCCACCCACCCTGCCCTCCCTGGGGGTCCCCACAGTGCCCTGGGAGCTGCAGGAGAGGGAGCAGAGGGGGATTGCAGGGACAGGATCTGCAGGAGAGGGAGAAAAGGGGGATTGCATGGACAGGACCTGCAGGAGAGGGAGAAAAGGGGGATTGCATGGACAG
>JAWWMP010000063.1:4266195-4281213 GCA_035047865.1 Dendrocincla tyrannina | reverse complement strand
GGGGGTCACTGGGGATGGGGGGTGAGTGGTTGGGGAAGGGGGGGACATTGGAGGACATGGAGGTGAGGGATGCTCTGGGGGGACAAGAGTTGGGGGGTGGGAGGGGCATTGGGGGCACTGGGGGATGCAGGGAGGGTATTGGGGGCACTGAGAGATGGGGGGCAATAGGGACATGTGGATCAAGGGAGTGTAAGTTGGGTTATGTGGGGTCTTCAGTGGGCTTGGGGCACTGGGGGGGCACAGGAGAGGTGAGTGGAAAGTATTGGGGAAAGCTGGGGAGATGGGGAGTGTGGAAATCTGGGGGGTTTGTTTGGAGGAAAGGCTGGCAGGGGTCTGGGGTGGAGAGAGGGGCACGAGGCCCAGAGGGGCTTTGGGAGCTGTGCTGGGATGCTGGAGAAGGATTCTGGGGGGGACAGGACAGGCTCACAGCCCCCTCCCTTTGGGTGCCTCACTGATGGGCAGGCTCTGATTCTCCTGCTTGAGAGGTGTTGTGCAATTCTCTGTTTCACTGTGGGTTTCGGCCTGAAATCAAATAAAAACTCGCTCTTGCTGCTTTTCCCCCTAAGTGGAGGTGTCCAGTGAAGGGAGCTCTTCCAAATGACTGTCAGGCGTGTGGGGAGGGCTTTGATTTCTCTGAAAAAGTCAGTGTGAGGGTCTGCAACCTGCACTGAGAGTCCTGCTGGGTCTCTGCCTCAGCTGGTTCCTTTGGAAGGGCAGGGCAAGGAAAAGAGGCAGGATTAGTGCCCTGGGTGAAGTGAAATCAAGCCCAGTTTCACCACACAACTGCTCTGTGCAACACCAGCATTCCAAAATGGTTTGAACTCAAAAGAGTGCCAGAATGACACAACAGGTTGGGATGTTGGGGAAAGAATGGTCCCTGTGTCCAAATTTGGCCTCAGTTTGTAGGACTGAGGGCAGGGTTAGATGGGAGACTGGGGAGAAATCCTTCCCTGGGAGGGTGGGCAGGCCCTGGCACAGGCTGGGCAGAGAAGCTGTGGCTGCCCCAGCCCTGGGAGTGTCCAAGGCCAGGCTGGACCAACCTGGGACAGTGGAAGGTGTCCCTGCCCATGGCAGGGGGTGGGATTGGATGATCTTTAAGTTCCCCCCCAACCCAAACCATTCTGTGATTCCATGAAGTTCATCCCTGTCTTTGGAATATAACGTGTTCACAGAGCAGCCTGTTGGTTTGTGAGCAAACTGTAATCTTGGGAGGCACATAATTACATGTTAAATATGAAATAACTGGTTGTTTTGTGTGAAATGCTGAGCAGAGCTGCCTCCCTTGAGGTCTTTGCTGCACAAGGTTGGGCTCCACACTCTTGTCTAGAGCTGCCCTCCCTAATTTACTCTGTGGTGAGGTTTTAGTGCCCCCTTTTTTTTTTTTCCACTGCTCTTTTCTGAGCAGCTGACAAACATCCACAGTGTGGCTGAGGTGCTTTCACTGTGGGGAAAGGCACAGTCTGCAGTTGCAGGAGGCCAGTTTGGTTGGGGCTTTCATTTTCCACACAGGGAGGTTGGATCTGGTGGGAAAATTCCCCACAGGGTGCTGGTTTGGGTCTCTTGAGCCATACATTGCAGGTGGAGGAGGAATGTGGGATGCAGAGAGTGAGGAGAAGGTGATGAGGTATCCAAAGGTCTGTTTTGGAATGGTTTGGGTGTAAATTCTCCCTTAGAAGCTCCCCAGGGTCCCTGGTGGGATGTGTCAGCAGAGGGAACAGGCTCTGGAGGTTGGGGTTGGCTCAGGCCTTTCACTGACAGCCTGAGGGGAAGATGATGCTGGTTTTTTAAAGCTTCCTGAAGTTTTGTGCTTGTATTTTTCTTGACAGAGCTGCAAACATCTCTTGTGAAGTTCCCAAGGCTTGATTTAGGGGGAGGTTTAGGGGTGTATTTTACTGGAGGGATGGTTACCCTTCATGAATTTCAGAAAACAGAATTCTTTTCGGTTAAAAAATGTATTTTACTGAAAATAATTCCATTTTCTGAGGTTGTACTGAAAGAACACAACCCCCCATTTCCCTGTAGCCCCACGGACAGGTAAATTCCAGCAGCAGAGTTGTCTGGGTGTGGGATTTGCAGCATTTGCATCCACTTTGACTGAAGATAGATCTGTGTCCACAGGAGGAAAAGCTCCAGTGCTGTGGGGAAGCAGCAGTTGCTCCTGAATGTTGAGATGGGTGATGAAATATTAATTCTCCCAACTGAGTCACCAGCCAGACTGGATTGAGCCTCCTGCTTCCTAAATGGATCAGGAGTTGTACAACTCCATGAGCAACTTCATCTGGTTTCCCAAGAAAATGAGGCTTGGGAGATATTCCTGCTGCCTGTGGCTTGCCTGAGTGTTTCCTGCTCTTGGCAGTGTTTGATCTGTGCCTCCTGCAGCCAAATCAGGCAGGAGGCACAAATCTGAAAGTTAAATTTCTGTATATTTCAGGAAAATAAGTTAGCTGGGCAAGGAGGGAGGGGGAAATAACCCTGTTCAGCAGTGCCTGCTATGGGGGAGTGAAGTGTGAGCTCAGCTTTGGCTGAGGAGGAGAAAATCCACGTGGGGAGATGAGCTTGCAGGAAGGTGACTTTGTTAAGCTGGTGTCCATAGGAGGCTTCTCAGGGGGTGGCTGGGAAGGCCTGAGATCCCTCTGAAGGATTTCAAGGAGTAAAAGAGGGTGAGAAGGGTTGAGGAGCTGTAAACCCACAGCTGGGCTGGTGTTTGCTCAGTGACAGAGGCACCTTGGGTAAGCAGTAAGAAAGTGAGGCAGGGGCTGCTGCTCCCTGGGATGAGGCACTGTCTGAGCTGGGATTAAACTCCCATGGCCTGGGTGGGTCCTGCCCAGGGAAACTGGGAGTCCTGTTGTCTGAGGTGGTTTTGAGTGCTCAGTCAGCACAGAAAAATCCTCTAAAACTTCCTTCTCTTAACCTGTAGAACCACAGAATGCTTTGGGCTGGAAGGGACCTTAAAGATGATCTAATTCCACCCCCTGCCATGGCAGGGACACCTTGCACGTGTACAGTGTGATGTTTGTGGCTCAGACTCTGCCTGGATTGCCTTCTCCACAACTGGCAGTAAAAATGCCTGAATTTCCAACCTTCTGCCTTATTTGAGTCCAGGATGAACTTTCCTGACTCCATGGAGACAAGAAGATGGGAGACCCCAACCCCTCTGAAGGACAAATAAATGACATTTGACCTGATGGCTTGGCTGTGAGTCCCTTTAAAGGAATGGATGGTTTTCCCTGCTGTAACAAAGTCCTTTTTGCTCCCAGGTGATGTTGGAAACTACTATTATGGCCAAGGCCATCCCATGAAACCCCACAGGATCCGGATGACCCACAACCTGCTGCTCAACTATGGCCTCTACAGGAAGATGGAGATCTATGTGAGTGTAGGGCTGCTCAGCAAGAGGAATGGCTCTGAAAGGTCATAGTTTATGTGCCAGGTGTTAATTTTGGAGCTTCAGACTCCTTGATGAGCCAGAGGAAAGGAAAAAAAAAAACCACATAGTTGTGCTGATGTATTTCTGGTTTCTTCTGAGTGTTGTAGTGAGATGTTCTGTGCTTCAGAGAAGCTTTGGAGACTGGAAAATGCTTTTTTGCCTCTGTAAATTCAATTTATGGTCTGTGTCTACGTATGTAATACATTCCAGTAGTGGCACTCTTGCCTTTCAAAGTGAGTTTCTCTTGTTTAACGCTGCTGGTTTGATATTTTTTTTGCAGTTCCTGGGGGTAAATCTGGGATTGGAAACGGGAATTTTTTCTTTTTGTGTCCTTGCAGCGTCCTCACAAGGCAAATGCAGAGGAGATGACCAAGTACCACAGTGATGACTACATTAAATTCCTGAGGTCCATCCGCCCAGACAACATGTCTGAGTACAGCAAGCAGATGCAAAGATGTGAGTTCTGCTGCAGGCCCTGCCAGGGTTCACAGCCAGGGCTCTGGGAATCCAAGGCCTAGTGCAGGGGTTTGGGATGAAAAGAGGAGGAAGAACCATGGGAAATTGTCTTCCTCCTGACTTGCCTTTTGATTTTTCTGGTAAATCAATCGTGGGTCAAGCCAAAAGAGCTGAGGAAAACCCTTTGACTTGCCTGTCTTTTTTTTTTTGTCTTGTGTTTTGATGGAAACTCTCCTAAATTCCCTTCCTACCTCAGAAATGACTGAACCACTCCATTTATGAGCTGCATGGATTTTGTGTTAAGGCTTATCTTCAACCAGAGCTGGAAAAGGGTTGGGTGAATTAAACAAACAAACTAAAAAACCCCAACTTCTCCATTACATCCCAAGTCTGCAGTAACTGTGAAGGGTTTTCAGGGCAGTGGCAGTTTGGAAGTGGGGCAGGGTTGAGATCCACATTAATACCTGACAGCTTTGTGTCAGGATGGGGGGCTGATGTCTCGTTGTAACCTCCCCAGTCCATGGAGAGGCCCTTTAGTGGTGATTTTGAGGTTTTGGTCTCTCTGCAACTTAAAGCTCAGGATTTTTAGCAAATTCAGACCGTGGGGAAAGGCTCAAGCTTCACTGAAACAATATTTTGGTCTTGGAAACCTGGTGTGAGCTGAAGGGGACAGATATTAAAGCACAAGCACTGAGAGGAAGGAGGGATATGGTTCATGAGTAATATACATTGAAAAACTCCCTCCAGTACTTGATACTCCTTAATACACACCAAGTGACATCCAGCAAAGGACATGTTTGCACAGAGTGACCTGTTTACCCCTGGAGCAGATACAGCTCATGAACACTCTGCTCTCTCTGGCAGGCAACATTTCCTGCACTGAACTAAGGCAGAATGTGAAAATTAATCTGAAACATGCAAGGACAGGGCTTTTCTTCAAGAAAACCTGCAAAACAGCAGGCTCTGTGTAGCTGGAGAACAGCTGTAAAGGGAAGGGACAGCCTTTAAGTTCATTCTGGTGCCAGACTTGGGCAGAGTAACCCAGAGGGCATGAAGTTTAATTTCTTGTAATGGAAAACATGCAGAAATTGATGACTTAAATTCCCCTCACTCATCAGAGGGAGTTTCCAGCCACCTCTGTGAGCTGATTATCCAAACTCTGCCAGTTGCTGTGTCCTGAAACAACTGGAAAGTGGGAACAGTCACTTCCTTCTGGGTCTCTGTCCCAGACTGGGGCCATTCAGGCTCCCTCCCCACACAGTCTTTGTGGAGCTGAGTTTCTAACTCTTTCTAACTGTGCCCTTTGTGCCTTTCTCATTAAGCACAGAAAGAAGACACCCTACAGATGCTGTTACAGAAATACAGATTTATTTTTGTTCCTGTGTTTGTAAAAGCAAATCTTGCAAATCTGGGTCAGAATTGCAAATCTGTTACTGTGTTTATTTTTAATGGTGAAAGTGGTTGCAGTAGAAATTCATCAGGGGTAAAACTACAGTTCTGCTGAGAACCTAAAAACTCAGAGAACCTAAAAACTGTCTGATGTGAAGTAAAAGGGTTGTACAAAGTGTAACAAACGAGCTGTGGATGTGAACTTGTCCAGCACACACCAGTAGGTGCCACCTCCCCACTCTGCCCTGCACTGTTTGCTTGCTCAGCTCCTCCTCATCAGCATGGTGGGAAATGGAAGCAAAATCCTGTCCCTTTGCCATCTTCTCTGCCCACTTGTTTTCTGCCAGGATGGGTTGGTTTCAGGACCCCCTGGAGCACCCCTCTGGAGCTCCTGGGATCTGCTCCCCTGTTGGTTTTCTTACAAGTCAGGAGCATCTTCCCTACAGCAACAACCTTTTTGCCTCCTCAGGGGACCCTCAGCTTGCTTATGTTCACATTCCAGTGTTTGATCCAAGTATTTTGTTGTTTGACACCTTTGGTCACTCATCCCCTTTGCTTTGTGATGTGAGTGGTGGTATAAGCTGTGTGTTTTTGGTGGCTTTATCTTACTAATTGTTTTCTATTCTTTCCTAGTTAATGTTGGGGAGGACTGCCCTGTGTTTGATGGGCTGTTTGAGTTCTGTCAGCTCTCTGCTGGAGGCTCTGTTGGTAAGATCACAAGTCGTGTGTTCTTTTCCTTTTAAGCAGATGCATTTAATGTAGTTCTGTCCAGGAAATACATTGTTGTAGGGGGTGGTGGGGAAGCTCTGTGAACCTATTTCTGATTTCCCTAATAATTAGATCCAGATTTCTCCCTGTGTGAGCCCAGGCTTTGCATATTGATGGATCCCTCCCCATTTGTTAAGCACTGGTCTGGGTTTCCTCACTGAGTATGGGAAGGGCTCTTTAGGTGGTGTAACAGCATCACCAGTGGTAGAGTTAAAACAAAACCACAGCAACAGGATTTAATAAAAAAATCAATGTGAGCTTTACAGTGAAGAAAAAAAAAAGTTGTTAAAACCCTGCTCTGGGCAGGCATAACTTGGAAAGGAAAGAACAGGGTTACTTCATCTGCTGGTTTTAACAAAAAGCCACTGACTCTGAACATGAACAAGAAGCTGAGGGGTTTCAGTGAGTTCCCTCAAAGCTGGAACATTTAAATGCTTTCACAATTTGCACATACTTCTTTGTTACAGAAAGGCAGGTGTTGGGAACTGTTACTGTGCACAGGCCTGAAAGCTTTGTGGTTGCTGCATCACAATGGCACCTCCAAGTCTGTATTTCCTGTACTGTGGTTCAGCAACACCTACCAGCACTGGCTGCAGCATTTCTTGAAGCAGCTCTGTGCTCTCTGGTCCCAGGGCTGTGGATTCCATGGAGCAGATCATTTGTTTTGATCCTGGGAGGCTTGCAAAACGTGCAGAAGGTGTATGAAGGGGCTGGGGGAAGAGAACTTCCTTTGCCTAAATGCATATTCAGTCAGTGACCTGAACATGGTTGGATAAAACCTTTCATTCAAATCTTTTGTTCAGGGCCCTGAGAAATCCAGACTGTGTTCAGTGTGACCTCAGCTGAATGCTGGGGACTTGTTTGTGCAGATTTTTGCTCTGAGGCAAAAATGGGAAGCAGGGAGTGTGTGCAGAGGGAGCAGAGCCTGCATTTCCTTTCCCTTCTTCCCCCCTTTCCCCTTCCCTTTCTTGGTGTGTGGAGACATCCAGTGCTGAACCCTGGGGCTTGTGCTCTGAGCAGGGCTGTGGGAAGGGCCTTGTCCCTGTCACGGGGTCCTTGCTGTGGTTCTCACCCTCTGCCACTGCTCTCCCCCCAGCCAGTGCTGTGAAGCTGAACAAGCAGCAGACAGACATTGCTGTGAACTGGGCAGGAGGCCTCCACCACGCCAAGAAGTCAGAGGCTTCTGGCTTCTGTTACGTCAACGACATCGTCCTGGCCATCTTGGAGCTCCTCAAGTAAGGGCAGCACTATTTACCCCTCGGTTTGGCCCTCCTGCTGCCTCTCCTCTCAGTCCTTGGTGCTTTCTTCCCAGCCTTTTCTTTTTGGGGCCTTTTTTAAGCCGTGCTTTCCCAGGAGGGCTGAATGAGCTGGCTTCTGGGATGCCTCCTACAGGGATGTGTGTGTCCTGCAGTGGCACTGTGCAGGAAGCAGAAGCTTTTGGAGCATTGTGCTGGTGCTCTTTGTCCCTTCCCTCTGCCACCCACCCTGGAAAAGAGGGCACAGCTGGAATGTGTGACAGCTTCTGGCTCAAGGCAAACCTCAGTGGGAGGCTTGGGCAGAAAAATGCAGTTTATTGGCTGAATCTGAATAAACTGAGCTGAGCCTGCCCTCAGCAGCAAAAGGCACTTTATTCCCTCTGTGGTTCTGTTCCTCTGCTGACCAGGGCGTGTGTCCCTCCTCTGTAGCTCTAGGCCTTGCAGAGCCTGGGCAGAGCAGCCTGGGAACCAGCCCCAGCTTCCTTGTTCTCCCAGAGAGGCAGCTTTTGCTCTGAATAAACGCAGCGTTGTGCCTTGCTCTCTGAGCCCAGGTATCACCAGAGGGTGCTCTACATCGACATCGACATCCACCACGGGGATGGTGTGGAGGAGGCCTTTTACACCACGGACCGTGTCATGACCGTGTCCTTCCACAAGTACGGAGAGTACTTCCCCGGGACGGGGGACCTGCGGGTGAGACTGGAGGCCTGGCTGCAAACTACCCTGCCATTTGCTCTTTTCCATCTCTCCCTGCTCTCCTGGGTGTTCCTGCTCTCAAAGTGACCCCCTTTCTCTGAGGGTGAGGTGTAGGGGGGAGGCTGCTGCTTCGGGAGCTTTGTGCCTGGGATCCTGTGTTAGACCCAAGGCTCTGGTATCCTGGTTTTTATGCCCAGAAAGGGACATTATGCTCAGAAAAGGGCTCTGAAAATGCTGTGTTGGTCAATCTGTATCTTCTTGGTCACACAAGCTCTTGGGGGAAGGTTTCTGAGGGAGGGTGAGTGGGTTTATGCTGTTGGCATTTCCTCCTGTGACTCAGTTCTGTCTCAATGAGTCATGGTGGTAACTGTGTCACTCAGGTAGATACAGGTGTCACTCTGTGACTTCTGGCACTGCCAGAACACTCTTCTTAAGGGTGAAAGGTTCCTTACCTCTTTTAATGTGCTCTTTTAGTGGAATTACATTTTCCTGATCTAAATTCTCTTGCCTTTCACCTGTGAGTTGTATTTTTTCAGTCCTGCCCAGAGCTTGTTGCTGGTGCAGCTGCCACTGTGCCCCAGAAATGAATTAATCATTTTTAACAAGTTATTTTTAATAAGATGCTTGGTTATGAGAGTGATAGTAGAAATGTAAATACATATATAATTTTAAAATAAAGATAGATTCAGTGACTAGACAAGGTGGTCAGCCCAGACTGGGACTGTGGGCTGGCTTAATGTCCAGATTACTGAAATCCCAGTAATCTGGAATTTACTGATTCCAGATTGCTGGAATCCCAGGCTTCCCTTCCCAGTTTGGAGCCCGTTTCTGTGTTTCAGCTGCATTTCTGGTGAGCTCTGCCCTCTCCCCTTTCCCTCCAACAGGACATTGGTGCAGGCAAAGGCAAGTACTATGCTGTGAACTATCCCCTGCGGGATGGCATCGACGACGAGTCCTATGAAGCCATATTCAAGCCCGTAAGTGAACTCAGCTCTGCTGAGTGGTCACACTTTGTCCTTGGAGCCCTTCTTTGGGGAGATTGATTGAGCTTTCTGTGATAAGGCTCACCAGGGGCTCTATTCCCCCTGAACAATCACAGCCTGTCTGTGAGCTCCAGTGTGTGAGAGCCCCAGTGTTCCAGGATGGGGGAGTCAGCAGCTGTGGGACCACCAGGGATGTCTTCGTGTCCCTGGCTGACATGGATGTCACTGTGCTGCTGTGCCAGTGTCCTGTGGAGAGCCTGTAACAAGGGCTTTGTTGTTTAGGTGATCTCTAAAGTGATGGAGACGTTCCAGCCCAGCGCTGTTGTCCTGCAGTGCGGATCGGATTCCCTGTCTGGGGACAGGCTGGGCTGCTTTAACCTCACCATCAAAGGTAAGGAAGGGCACACAGTGCCTGTGCTCAGCTGGCATCACTGGGGGAAGGAGATGCCATGGAAAAGTTTGTTGTTATGGCCACGAGTGTGACTTTTCCCCTCCCCTGCTTTTGCTGCAGGTCACGCCAAGTGTGTGGAGTTTGTCAAAAGCTTTAACTTGCCCATGCTGATGCTGGGAGGGGGCGGCTACACCATCCGGAACGTGGCCAGGTGCTGGACCTATGAGACTGCTGTGGCTCTGGACACTGAAATTCCCAATGGTAATTCCCCCCCAGAGCCTTTAAACAAGACTTAAGGGCCAGTGACATTCTAGACCAGCTCAGGGAGGTGGTGTTGCTGGGGGAGAGACAGGAACCCTAAGATTGCTTTTGTTACCTCGTCACTGTTACTCTGGGAGAGCTTTTGGATGCCCTGATCTGCTGTAGCTCTATTTGTTTCACTCTAGTGACAGCTTGGTGTTTATTCCTTTTCACTTGCCTGCAGAACTTCCATATAATGACTACTTTGAGTACTTTGGGCCAGACTTCAAGCTCCACATCAGCCCCTCGAACATGACCAACCAGAACACCAACGAGTATCTCGAGAAGATCAAGTAAGTGTTTGCTCCTCTTGGGGGGCTGACATGCCTTGCATGGCACCTTCAGGGCCCTGGCAGGCACCTGCTGAGCCAGGGGCTCCTTTCCTGGCTGGCTCTAGGCAGAGGCTCTTCGAGAACCTGCGCATGCTCCCTCACGCTCCCGGCGTGCAGATGCAGCCCATCCCCGAGGATGCTGTTCAGGAGGACAGTGGAGATGAAGAGGAAGATGATCCTGAGAAACGCATCTCAGGTGTGTGCTTGGGGCTGGCAGGGAGGAGCCTGTGGGTGCCAGAGCTGAGCAGGATCCATGGGCTGGAGGAGGAGGATGTTGGGATTTAGGTCTGCCCAGTTCTGCAGTCTCAGTTTGAATCCATTCCCACCTGCCTGGGGGGTTTTGTAAGAGGAAGCACTGATGCTGAGCACTGCAGGGCTGGGAGATCTCTTCTGCCAGATGATAATGGAGAAACTCTAGACTTCAGTGTGAGAACTCAAACAGTTCCTGTGATGTAGGTGCTGGGACAGAATCCTTCCTGGGGGACTGTCAGGTGTGACGCCAGAAGTGTCTTCCACAGTGAGAATGGTGGTTTGTAGCCAGATTGGCCTTTAGATCTGGCAGACAGATTTCTCAGTGGGAGGCTGGTTAACCTGCTTATGCTGTCAAGTCTAGACATCACACTGTACCTAATCCAAGTTGTCCATGTGATCTTGGATCTTGGGCATGAGCAGTTGGGAGGGATGAGTTAAAAGATGCAGCAGGTACAGAGATAAAGTGTTTTTATCGTGGCCTAATCCTGCCTTACGTAGGCTCCTTAGTTCACTCCAGTGAGTAGATGTGCTCAGAGAGTTAGAGCCTGGAGCCTCCTGACTCACAAATCTGCTCAGCCAACCTCTGTCTTCTTCCCTCTCTCTCTCAGTGCGCAATTCCAACAAGAGAATATCCTGTGATGAGGAATTCTCTGACTCTGAGGACGAAGGGGAAGGAGGGCGCAAAAACGTCGCCAACTTTAAGAAAGCCAAGCGTGTGAAAGCAGAGGAGGAGAAGGAGGAGGAGGAGAAGAAAGGTGAGCAGGACAGCTGGGACCTGGAGCTCTCCCAGCTCCCTGGAGCACTGCCTGGCTTGGGCTTTCCTACTGCACTGCTTTGTGTCTTTGTTCTGTTCTAGATGAGAAGGAAGAGGAAAAAGCGAAAGAGGAGAAAGCAGAACCCAAAGGGTGAGTCTGGTGCCCCAGTGGGATGTTGGGAGGGGTCGGGGTGGCTGTGGCAGTCTGGGGGGCTTTGTCACAGGTTCTTTAACAGGCAGAAGTTTGCAGGTGTTGACCAGCCCACCTGATAAAACACTGAGAGCCTTGTCAGGGCTCAGAAGTAAAACTACTTCACCTTCATTCAGCAATATGTTAGAAATTTTAGCTGAAGATGGGCCAGATAAGCAGCACTTTTAAGGCTGCAGCTCTGGCTTGTTGTTAGAGCCTGGACACAGCTCAAGGTGCTTGTTTAAACCAAATCCTTCCCTTCTTGCTTCCCCAGGGCGAAGGAAGAGCCAAAATCCACCTGAGCTGGCCGGGCCTGTCCGTGCGTAGTTGCCGTCGGGTTTAGCTCCTCCTATTCCACAGGATTTATATTTTATATATGTTTCTGTATATATTTCTATATAATTGTATAAATGACTTGAGGACTGTAAATTATTCCTTGCTGCTCTCCTTGCTGGGAGCAGAGGGGAGGAGTCAGCGGAGCAGCCAGACCTGCACTGCCCACATTTGGTGACTGGGAAGTTCCACTCTTGCCTTCCACTGGCCCCTTAGTGTGTCTCTAAAAAAGTATCACTTCCTTTACTCTCTCCTCTGAAATAACCTTGGTAAAGAATAATTTAAGTAGAAGTAGTATCTGCATTTCAGGTTAGGTGGAAAGATGGCCATGAATTCTGGGTGTGTTTGGTTTTTTCCTCTTTTTTTTTTTGTTATGTTGTTGTAGTTTTGTGGGAGAATCCAAGTTCCCAAGCGAAGCCTGTGAGAGACTATTCCTTTGGTCTTCAGTTTGATTCCACCGTGGCAAGAACCTGCAAGCTGGTGCCACTTCTCAGGGTCAAATAGTGCAGTTCTTGAATAGAGTTGGTTCCTCCCTGCAGCAAACTTGTGGAAAGAGATGAAGCAGCTTAAAAACAACCTGAAAAGTGGTTGTTTTGGGGTTTTTTTTAGTGAATCAGCCCCAGAGCCCAGATCTGGAACATGCAAAATGAAACCCACCCTTGTGTGGTGGCTGAGTTTCCCAGGATCTTGGGGCTCCAGGGAGTGTGGCAGCATTATGCACCTCGAGGAAGGGAAGGGATGGAGTTTTTATACCTGTTTTTCTATACCTGTGCCCCTCTTTGAGGGGGGAAATGAGTTACTGCCCCTTTGGCTTTGCTTTTCCTGCTCTCCTGCCCTCATCTCCCAGCACTGATCCATGTCCTGGGCTGAAACCACTGCAGAAATGCCCAGGCCCTGTCGAGCCCAGAACCCCAGCCTGGCTGGAAACAGTTGATGTGTGTCACCGACTGAAATACTATTCTTTTTCTTGCCCTGAAGTTACAAATGTTTTCAAATTGAACCTTCCTCTCAAGGCCAGTAAATACGAAGAACCTTTGTTGCCTTCCTGAGGGAACAGCAGATGGGGCTCTGAACGTTTTTAGAGCTCCTTTTCCTCCTCCCACACATTATCTCAGCCCCGAAGGTCTTTTGTGACCAGCTCTGCCCTTTCTTTTGCCTCTCCTTTTGTCCAGCTGATCATTAGCTGAGCTTTTGGTGGAAAAACTCTGCGAGAAGTTTGGTGTTGAGGCAGTTCTGCCTCGCTGCTCTCCTTTCTCAGGGGGATTCCTCTGGCCCTCAGAGGATCTGGAACCTCCCCGGGAGCGCTGCCGAGGGTTTCAACTCTAATAATGCTGCTAAAACTTAACACAGGTTATTTTTCAAAGGGTTTATTTTTTTAAACACTTCTTTTCCCCTTTTCCACCGTGAGTTTTGTAGTCTCTTTGGATCTGAGCGAGGTGTCACTCTGCTCTTCAGTGTTTGTATGTGAAGTGAGAGAGATCAGTGTAACTTTGTGTCTGGGGGGAGGGAAGGGAGGGGAAATATATTGTGGTTTTTTAAAGATGCGTTTATTTTGAATTTTGAGAACCTTTTTAATAAAACTGGTACATTTCTATGGTTGGAGTGAGTCTGTCCTGCTTTCTGCTCAGAGGAGACACATTTTGGGGGGGGTGTTCAGTTAATTTTCAGTTAATTTGCTGGGTGTAATGCAGATCCCAGTGAAAAATTCCATGTGTAATAAGGATTTGGGAAGAGAGGCGAGTGTTTAATCCCATCCACCAAAATGGTTTTATTTGAAATACACTCAGTGAAAAATTACTTTCTCATTTAAATGTCTGATTCTGTTACTTTTTTCCTTTTCCCTGAAAAATTGCTTTAGTCTAATTTGTAAATTTTGGGGTTTGGTTTTTTTTTTTTCCTTTTCCCTTGTATTTTACAAAATAGCCTTGAAATTCTGCCCATGACTCCTCTCTCTGGGAAAAGTAACTCCAACTATCACAAATTTGGGAGGTCTGTTTGCTCACAGCTTCACCTAAGGCTCACTGGGGGTGGGTTTTGTCCTAAATTCCATCTGGGTTCTCCTCCAGCAGCATCCCTGGTGGGAATGGGGTTTGTGGTTGGAGTTGCAGCACTTTGTGATGCTCAGAGCTCGTCTGGGAAAAGAATAAAACACCATGGGAAGGGATGAGCTTGATTCGTGTCTCAGATGAACTCCAGGGGTTTTACCTGGTGTGGAGTGACCAAGAATTCTTCCCTCTAATGAGGAGCAGGTTAATTGTGCAGCTGATCACACCTGAAATGGCCACGAGAGCCAAATTGCTGCTTTTATGCTTCAAAAAGCAGCTTTGTGTGGGCACAGTTGACATTCAGTGCCGAACCCCCCCCTTGGGGAGCCCCTTCTCCCTTTCACCAGAGCACACCAGCAAAGCCCCCCCTCCTGGAACAAAACCCCCCTCAATTCCCATCCCCTTCCCATCCCGGAGCATCCACAGCCCTCTCTTTTCCAGGGATTCCTAAAATGGCTGCCACGCTGCAGCTCTGGCAGATCCCCCGGGATGACAGACCCTGAGCGAGCTCAGACAGCACAGCTTTGGGTTAAAATGGGCTGAACCCACCCCATTTGGATATTCCCCACCCCGGTGATTCGGGATGAAGCCCCTGCTCCCTTGGGAAGCAGATCCCTTGTTTGTGCTGCATAGAAACAAGGAGTTTTGGGGGGATTTCCACCTACCTCGACGCTCTGGAAGAGCCTGGATGGTCCTTGCTGGGCAAACAATGGTTTTTGCTCTTCTCCATCTTCTTTGCCAGCCCAACCAGCAGGAGCGGGTGGGAACTGGGAGCTGACTGGGAACTGGGAGCAGGCCCTGAAATGGAGGGGCTGGCAGGAGCAGCTCCTGGGGCAGTGCCCCTTCCTCCTCGGGGAAAAAAAACACCTTTCCTTGGGAAAAGCCACCTCAATCCCTGTGCAGGTGACAGGAGAAGGGATAGAGGCACCATTGTGCCTTGGCTTTCCCTTTGTTAAGGAAATCTTTGCTCCCAGCACTCGGCTTTTGTGCTCTTTTCAGCAGAGAGGAGCTAATCCTGCTCCAAAGCCACTAAAAAAAAAATAATTGAAATGGCAGAAACCACACTTCAGATGGGAATTTCACCCAGTAACCCCCATTATGAGAAAAATACTGGATTTCCCTCCCCCCAGCCAGTGAAAATGGGGTGGAATCTCCCCAAAAACAGGTCCCCAGCAGCCAGTTGAGCAGCAATCCCGGGGTAGGGCCAGGCCTGGGGTGGGAAAGTCCTTTGTGGCCGTGGCTCTACATCTGCTGCAAGTCAATTAAGTGTGAGCAGTGATTAAATGCAGCAGCTGTTGAACCAAATAAGCAACTGCCATCTTCCCTGGCCCTTCCCTGGCATCCAGGACAAGAAGGACTCGAGCTCTCCCATAAAGGGGTCACCATTTATTCCTTTCCAATGTTACAAGAAAGCCCATACAGCTTTTCGGTTTCGTTTCTTTCTTT
>JAWWMP010000063.1:4245579-4263733 GCA_035047865.1 Dendrocincla tyrannina | reverse complement strand
CAAAATCCATGGCGCTGCCAGCGGGCGGCGCCCGCGCTCCACTCCCGGTACCGGGGAGGGCGCGACGGGACCCGCCCGGTGCCGGGGGGAGCCCCGGGGCGCGGCCGGGGCGCTGCCGCATCGCTCGGGGCCCGCCGGCCACAGCAGAGCCCCCTCCGTGGATACAAACCCACCCCCCCCCCGCCCCAGCACCACCCCCGAGACCCCACCGAGCCGCCCCCTCCCCGCCGCCTTTGTCCGCGCTCGCTCCCGCCCGCCCCGACGGGGCGCGGGGGTCCCGGAGCCGCGGGGGTCCCGCCCGACCCCCCGGTACCCACCTGCCCGTTGGCTTTGGCCGTGTCGGGGTCGCCGCCCGCCGCCTTGGAGCCCTGGCTGCCCATGGTGCGGCACGTCGGGTGGTGCCGGCCCCGCCGCGGCGGCTGCGCTGGGCGGGAGTGGGGCGAGCCCCCCGCCCGCCGCTGATAAGGAGCGGGGCGGGGGCGGGACGGGGCCGAGCCCGCCCCGGGGGCGGGGGACAGCGCTGGAGCCACCGCCCCGCCGGCAACGGGGAGGGGGGTTCGGGCGGCCGCAGAGCCCCCTTTCCCTCCTGCGAGACCCCTCGAGGGTCGGGGTGGCCCCGGTGGGGTGAGGGGGAGAGGAGGGAGGTCCCTCCCCTTGGAGGGGGTGCTCATCTCAGCCCCATCATCGCGGGGGTGCTGCTCACCCCATCCCCAGCACCCCTGGGTGTCTTGATTCCCCATCCCCAGCACCCCTGGGTGTCTTGATTCCCCATCCCCAGCACCCCTGGGTGTCTCGATTCCCCATCCCCAGCACCTCTGGGTGTCTTGATTCCCCATCCCCAGCACCTCTGGGTGTCTGATTGCCCATCCCCGGCACCCCTGGGTGTCTGAGTCCCCATCCCAGCATCCCTGGCTGCCCCTGTCCCCATCCCCAACACCCCCCGGGGTGCTGCTCACCCTGTCCCCAACACCCCTGGGTGTCTCTGTCCCCAGCCCCATCATCCCTGGAGTGCTGATCATCCCGTCCCAGCCAGCCAGGGAGAGAGTCCCATGATGCCACTGGGTGTCCCTTCCCCATCACCTCCAGGGCAATATTATGGTGTGGGTCATCTCGGTCGTGCTCACCCTGGAGTGCTGCTCCTCCCAGGGTCCCCTTTCCCCCAGGATCCTGCTCCTCCCAGGGTCCCCTTTCCCCCAGGATCCTGCTCCTCCCAGGGTCCCCTTTCCCCCAGGATCCTGCTTCCACCATGGTCCCCTTTCCCCCAGGATCCTGCTCCTCCCAGGGTCCCCTTTCCCCCAGGATCCTGCTTCCGCCAGGGTCCCACTCCCCCCGGGGTCCCTCTCACCCCAGTCCCATCAGTCCCTCGAGGGTCCTGCCATGGGCACAGGTTGTGCCATGGGTCACACCCCAGCTCCCCACCCCGCTGAGCACCCTGGCACAACAGACAGGGAGGTTTTTCCCCTCTGGGTGTTCCTCCTCTCTGCTTTCCCGGAATAAGAGAGCTCAGGAGAAAAGAAAATGGAACTAAATTCAAGTGGATGCTAATTCTGGCAAGGGGCCTGCAGCGTCCCTGTGCTGCCAGGGATCCAGCAGTGCCAGTGGGGGATTCACTCCCAGGGGCTCCCGTGGCACCCGGGCACAGCTGGATCGCCCTTCCCAAACCCCCAGTGCCAGTCCAGGACACTCTCATTCCCTGGACAGCTGGAGCGGGACACGCTCCCGAGTGCCACATCCCAAGCCCTGTGCTCTTGGAATCTTCCAGGCACTCCTCACCCTGCTGCCACCAAAGCACCCGTGCCCAGCACCCAGCTGTGCCACGGGGCCCGGGCAGGATCAAGGCCAGTCTCCAAGGGGAAAACAATGTCCTGCTGTGTTTGCTCCGCCAACAAGGTCATGTTTTGTCTCTGGCCTCCCTGCCCCCAGCACATCATCTCACCCCCGTTAGAGCGAAATTGCTGTTAATTAAAACAGGCAGCATCTTGCTTATTGACTTTTGGGTGCCAGTTGATAAAGGCCTTGGATGGCTGCCGGGTGCTGCCGGCAGCAGCGAGGGCTGGAGTGTCCCGGGCAGCCAAGGAGCCAGGGAGGATGTTCCCTGCTGGAAAACACGGGTGTTTCAGGGCACAGGCTGTGGGCTTTGGGAAGACAGTCCAAGAGAGTGTGTGGAATTAATGAACAGGATCTGTCTCCCAATGTTCATTCCCGAGTGTGAGCTCCAGCCTGGTGTCCCCAACAATTTCCTGCCAGGGAGCAGAACCTCGCAGAGCTGTGGTTGGTGAGCCCTTCCCTCTGTCCCAGCAGCCATTTGGCACTGGGCAGTATCCATGCCAGTTCCACACTTCTCTTCCCACCTTCTGGAAGTGGGTTTCAGTCTCTCTGCTGAGGGTCATTTTGTCCTGGCTCTTCTCTGCAGGAATGCAAAGAGGCTTCATGCTGCTGTCCCATCCCATCCCATCCCATCCCATCCCATCCCATCCCATCTGACCCACAGATTTTGGCTGTGCCGAGCACCCTTGAGCCACCACCAGCTCTCACATCACCCATCTGAGCCCACCCATCCATGCAGCAGCCCCAAGACATTCCCATCCTCCTGTCCCAAAATCACAGGGGACTACGAATGTGAGCAGCAGCAGCAGCCCATCCCCACTGCCAAAGGGGGCTCGGGGGGCTCTGGGGGTGCAGCCTGTGGGGTGAGAATGGCAGTCCTGGTGTGGCCCTGGCTCCTGGGTTGGGGACACCAACCCCTTCCCTGTGCTGTGGACAGGCCACACACAATGAAGGTGCTTCCTTTGGTGCTGGGTGGGGCTGGGGGGATTTATGGGGCTGGGGGTCAGGGCTGGGGTCTCTCAGCTCAGCCCCCCCCGTACAGAACCGAGGTCTCTCCCGTGTTTTTGCTGGAGGGGACAAAGCACTCCACCCCTCCCCTCCTCACTCCGCTTCCAGCTCAATCCCAGCGCCAGAGCCACGGGAAGCAGATGTGTGAAGGGCAAAGTCGAGCATGGCTGGGCAGGTCAAGACGCAGAGCTGGAAAGGGGGGACAACAACAGCCCCTTCCCAACTCTGCAAGGACCCCTGGCACGTGTTCCCCAGCGCCTTCCATTCCCGAGGAATCCCCACTTGCCACGTTCCCTCCCGATCCCGGCTCGGTTCGAAAAACCCTCTTCTGCAGCGCTGCGAAAGGGCTGCGTTTATAAATAGCCGCGTTCCCCGGGGGTTCCCGAGCGTGCCTCCTCTCCCAGGGCACACGTCTGTCCTTCCCGCAGCCCCGGGACGGCTCCGCTGCATCCGGAGCGATGCTCGGGGTCACCAAACTGGTGCTGGAGCCCCAGAGCTCCGTGGGGCTCGCCTGGCTGTCCCCGGGCACACCCACGGGGGTTGTTCCTGCTCTCCACCCGGGTGAAAGGCTCTTTTCCCTGTTTTCCACGAGCGGTGACACCGGGAGAGCGGCTGGAGGACACAAACGGGCCGTGAATTCCAGCACAAACCACACACCGACCCAACCCCTCCCAGTGCAAACCAGTGCCCACCAGCCCCGTGGTGGGTCCCCATCGCTCCGCTGCTGCCTCGGGCTCCTCCATCCCCATGGGCCGGGAACCGGAGCAGGGCAGAGGATGCTCCGGTTCCACCGGGCTCTCCGCTGGCACTGCGGGCTTTGCCTGCCTGCGAAGGGCCGCTGATCTGCAGGATGCAGACAGACGGACAGATTACAGCCTGCCTGCTCCTCTGGCAGATGGACAGGCAGACAAATCTCTGCTGCTCCTGCCTGCGGGGCCGGGGGGACGCCAGATCTTTGCGGATGTTGTTTTCCACTTTCCAGACCTACTTAAACTGCGGCTGATTATTAATTTATTGGGTGTTAAGCGCCGAGAGGCTGCAGGGCAGAGCAGGGAGCTTGGCTGCCACACCACGGGGCTGGAGAAGGACAGGAGGGACCATCCCCAGCCCCTTGTCCTGCCCCTGCCACCCAGCACAGTCCCCCAGCCCTTAATGAAGAATTAAGGCAATTATTTATTCATGTACCCAGATCATCTGCTGGAGGATTTTAGAGTTAGGGGGGCCCAGGAGGGCAACCAACAGTGCTGGGAATGAAGCCGAGGGATTTCCATATTGATTTATAAATAGCAAAGGAATTAGCTAATTAGATCTCTCCAGGGAGAGAATTCCAGCAGGGAGAGTGCAGGGCTGGGCTGTGCCTGGGATGGAGGGGTCATGGCTCCTGCCACCACGGCAGTGACAGCTTGGGGACAGCCCTTGGGAAGGGCCTTTGGCTAAAATGGGAGCTGCATTTCGGGTCTGGGGACTGCCTGTGCCCACCAGCCCTGCCTGTTGCTTGGCTTTCCCAATTCCAGTCCCCAGGATGATGCACATCCCAGGAGGATACAGGACGAAGGGGCCAGGGGATTGCAGGTGCCCAGCAAGGCTGTGCTTCCTCAGCTGCAGGAGGAGAATCTGCTGAGCTCCATGCCAGGGGATTCCTGAGGGGGACAAGGAATAGCCGGGAATCTCCATCCTCTGCCTAAGCAGAAGTTGGGTGCTGCCAAACCTGCTCGTGGAGTCAGTGCCAAGTGACCCTCTGACATCAGCACCAGGGAAAAGCCTCCTGGACCCAAGCAAGGGTCTCCAAGGACTTTACCAGGGCTCTCCTTGTCACCACAACCAGTGTCCCCAAATCCTTCCTGCCCTGGGAAAGGCTCCAGCCCGGGAGGCTGTGGCGAGGCACTGACTTCCCATAGAAACACATGAAAGGGCCCGTTCTTGTATCTGCCAGAGCCCCGTCATTTTTGGTTGTGAAGATCCCATGGCAACCGGCGCCTTCTGCCACTGCTCTTGCTATTTCTGGGCTTGCTTTTCCCTCCAGTCATATCCTCCTGCATCCCACCCCGCAGGATCAGCCCTGCTCTCCCACCCCTGGACCTTTCCCACCCCATCACCCCCTTCCCTGCTCCTGCTGGGGGAAGAGGTTGGCTGCTGGAGGAGGGAAGGGAGAGCAATCTCCTCCGTATCTTGCCTTGGAGACCATCTGCCCTTCTTTAGGGCCAGGAGCTGGAATATTTGCCATCAAAGCCAAGCCCCAACCTCAACCCCTCCAACCCCATCCTGTGCTGCCCCAGCCCTGCTTCGCCCCGGGGTGACAATGGGGAAGGTGGTGGAAGGGGAGGGGTCCCAGATACCTTTCCACAGGCATGGTTTATGGGCAGTTTTGGCACCGTGGGGATCAGCACCCTGCAGGGAGTCCCCACACCACCTTTCCCAGCCTGTTGCTCCCTCCTAGCTCCTCCTGGAAGGACAGGAACCCACCACAAAGCCCTGGCTCAGGCATGCTGCTCATCCCACACGCCTTATCATCCATATCCCGGCCTCCAACTGCACTTGGGGGCTGATAAAGGTCTCCCTGACCCTGAGCAGGCCAGCTGGGCAGCACTGCAAGAGCAGAACAGCCTCCAGTGGGTGTCCAGGGAGAAAAGAGGGTGCAGAATCCAGCTGGGAGCAGAGGTGGGAGGGCAGCGGGTGGGACCACACCGGGCTCTGCTGCCCTGACCTGGGCAGGCTCCCCCGGCCAGGGCAGAGAGGGGAGCAGGTTTCAGAGCCTCCTTCCTCGCTCCAAGGGAAGTTTATAATGGAAACAAAAGCCATGCTCAGTCCAAGTGGAGCTTTTCCCATCCCGTTTCCTGCGGAGGTGCGGCGGGAGCGTCCCCGCACGCCACAGCCCGGGCAGCCTGATGGGAGGGGGTGTCTGGGGCATCGTGCTCACTGAGCCCAGAACTCCTTCCCAATATCCATCCATCCCTGCCCTCTGGCACTGGGAAGCCATTCCCCCTTCTCCTGTCCCTCCATCCCTTGCCCCCAGTCCCTCTCCAGCTCTCCTGGAGCTCCTTTAGGCCCTGCAAGGGGCTCTCAGATCTCCCTGGATCCTTCTCTTCTCCAGGTGAGCCCCCCCAGCTCTCCCAGCCTGGCTCCAGAGCAGGGAGGCTTCATCCCTTGGAGCATCTCTGTGGCCTCCCCTGAACTTGCTCCACATCCTTCTGCTGTCGGACCCCAGAGCTGGAGGCAGCTCTGCAGGTGGAGGTTCTCACCTGACCAGGACAATCCCTCCCCTCCCCTGCTGCCCACGCTGCGGGGATGCTGATCCCAAAAAACACCCCTTGGCCGTGGGACGAACATCCCAGCACCTCCACCGCCCCCTCCAGCGTGATGACCCCTTTTGCCCGAGCCCCTGGGGCCGGTGGCATCCAGCCGACCTCCTCCCGGACCCGGGGCAGGGAAGCGGGGCTGGGATGCTCCGGGGCCGCGGTCCCTCCCCCGGGAGCAGCGGGATCTATGGGCCTCTTTCTCCCGGCAAGTCAATGTGTCTTTTTGTTGCGCTGCCGGGGTTGATGCCGGCGAGCGGGGACAGACAATACGTCGCATTGTTCCCTTTCAGCAACATCTGACGGGCCCAGGCGCAGAGAAGAGGCCAGTGTGTGCCCAGGATGGGGACAGCCGTGGGGGAAGGGACAGGGATGGACGGACAGGCAGCAGGAAAGACGCAGGGACACCCAAGCTGGGCCAGGGTGTAGGGCTGGAGGGATGCCGTGTGCCTGGGCGATGTGGGACATCACAGAATCATCTGTTAGTCTGGGTTGGGAGGGACCTGAGAGATCATTTAGATGAGGGGGGTGTTATTTCTGGAACCCAAACCGGCTCTGAGGGCCACGAACTTCCCACCCCACTCATCCTAATAGAATATTAATTATAAAGCCTCAGTAGGAACCTCTAAGTGTCGATAGCGTTGACCCTCCCATTGCTGGTCCCTCTCCCTGAATTCCTGGCTGCTTTCCTGGGGCTGTGCGGCTGGGGGTCCCTGTCACCCCCTGTGAATCCAGGGGAACCCTCTTCCCAAAATCCCACCCGGGTGGGATGGGGCAGAGGCTCAGCTCCTGCAGGGCTGCGATGTGAAGGGGAGCCGGGAGCAAACCTTGGAGGGGGAGTCACGGCAGTGCCAGGATTGTCTGCAACTTTCCACCAGAAATCCCCTCCTTCCCTTCTTCTGGGCTGTCCCTGGCTGGGATTGCTTCATTGCCAGGAGAGGAATTCCCCTCTGACTCAGAGCAAAACCGAAAATGTCCCCAGGGCCATCGAAGCTCCAGGGCAGAGACCCCAGTGCTGGGCTCTGGGGGGCTGCTCCGTGTCCCAACCTGGTGCTGAGGTTTTCGGGGAGCACTTTGCCTTCCAGGAACCTCAGCCCAGCCAGCTCAGCTCAGATCCTCCTGGGAGCTGCTGAGATGTGCTGGGAGGGGGCCCGTGGGGGTTTTGGCCCCTCTGCTGGCAGGTGCCACTCTCCAACCCCCCTCCCAAACCCCTTGCACATCTCTCAAGACCGGGGAAGCACCAGTGGGTCCCCCCCGTGCTGTCCCCACCCTGCTGCAAAGGGGGATCTGCAGCCCCTCCGTGTCAGGGGACCAGCCCCCCATCCCACCCGCTCCGGGGAGGGGATGGCAGCGGGTCTGGGGGCCCTTTCGGGGTGGGGGCTGGCGGTGCGGGCCCGTTCGGTGGCAGCGGTGCCCTCCCCGCCCCCACGGCTCGCTGGGATGCACCGGCGGATGCAGCTCACCCAGACTTGCATGGCCGTAACCATGGCAACGGCTGCGCCGGGCGGGATGCGGGGGATACGGGGGATGCGGGGGACACGGGGGGATGCGGGGGTGAGGAGGGATGCGGGGGATGCGGGAGATGAGGAGGGATGCGGGGGATGCGGGGGGATGCGGGGGGCTGCGGGGGCTGCGGGCGAGGGGCTGCAGTGCTGCCATCGCCCCCCGGGCTGGCTTCACCCCACCTGGATTCACCCACATCTGGGTCACCCAGGTCTGGGTTGGCCCCACATCTGCATTCCCTGCACATCTGGGTCCTCCCAGGTCTGGAGTCGCTCCATGTCTGGGTTCAGAGAGGTCTGAGTTCATCCCACATCTGGATTCACCCCACATCTGGCTTCTCCCAGGTCTGGCCTCGCTCCACATCTGGATTCACCCCACATCTGGCTTCTCCCAGGTCTGGCTTCGCCCCGCATCTGGATTCGCCCCACATCTGGCCTCTCCCCACACCTGCCTTCCCCCCTGTATGAGTTCACCCAGGACTGGGTTCAGCCCACGCCCGGCTCCCCCCGCGCCGTGGGTTCCCCCCGTTCCCAGCAGCGATGCGGGTGCGCCCCCCAGCCCAGGGACACACGGTGGCACACGCTGTCCCCGGGGTGCCAAGGGAGGGGGTGCTGCCCTCGGGGAGGGGCCGTCGATGGAGCCGTCCCCGCGTTATCGGCGCTGGTGCCATAAAGCCGCCGCTGTTTGCATTGGTGCGGCCGCGCTTTGTCTCCGCAAGAACTTTTAACCGCGCCGGCTTTTCCTCTCCGCCGCTCCCTCCCGGCCCCGCCAGGCTCGGGGGGCCGGAGCCCAGCGCCTGGCAGAGCTACGGGGGGCTGCATCCCTCCCCCGGCGGGCAGGGAGCAGGGTGGGCACTGCCCCGGCCGCATCCCGCCGCTTCCAGCCGCTCGGTGCCCCCGGAGAGCAGCGCAGGGGGCAGAAGGGCCGTGGCAGCCCCGGGCGGCTGCAGCTGCCGCCCCTCGGGGCCACGATGCCCTTGCTGCCCACCTGCCCAGCCCACCGCGCCAGCCCCCTCGCCGCCAGCCCGGCTGCGTTTGGCAGCAAAGCAGCTCAGCTGGAGGAAAGCCTCGGGCGCTGGAGTGACCCACTAACCTTCTTCTTCTTAAAAATGCATGAAATGCAGGCGGCTGCCGCGGCAATCGCACATGCAGCGGGCGGGGGGCGGGGGCGGGGGCACGGCTGGGCACCGGGCCGGGCACGGCGGCGGGGGAGCCTCGGGGAGCCCCCCCGGGGGGACCCTCTGCCCAGATTTGGGGCTGTTTGAAGCCCGGTGCATCCCCAGCCCCGCTGAGGGAGGGGCGGCTCGGGCAGGGATGCCGGGAGGTGCCCGGGCACGGGGCAGACCATCTGTGCCGGTGCCACCAGGGTGGGGGAACGCCGCGGTGGAGCAAAGTCCACCTGGAAAGTCACCACGCTGTGCCAGGAGCCCGATGCCCCAGCCGGGGCTCTCTCCAGGCTCCCCTTGGAGGCCAAGGACATCCCAAAGAGTCCTCCCTGCCGTGCCCAGTGCCACGGGGGTGTCCCACTGGAGGCACGAGGAGGGTGGCAGGGTCCCACGGGCACAGGCTCGCCCCGTCGCTGCCATCACAGCCCTGACCTCGTTTCTCTCCAGCTCCTCCACGCCTTTAATACACCCAGAGCAGATGGCAGCAAGCCGGGGGGGCTGGGGACGGCGGCTCAGCCCCACCACGGGGACACAGAGCCCGAGCATCCCACGGCCCCCGTGGGAGACACACGGCCACCACCCTGGTGTGGTGTGGCCCTTGTCACGGCAGTGGTGCTGGTGACCACGGGGGGACACGGTCCCCACCGCCCTGGAAGGGGTTAAGGGAGCCTGTCGCATGCGGCTGATTTGATTTCGGGCTCCTTTGCATGGCTGATTGCGGCTGCAACACCTCGCTAAGACACAGCACTATTTTTAGCTGCTCTGGGCTCGAGTCGAGCGGCCCCCGGGCAGCCCCGGGGCAGTGTCTGACCCCAGAATCCCAGCACAGGGGGGACAGGCACCCCTGCCCTTCGGCGGCAGCGCCAGAGGATTTGCAGGATTAAGGGTTTGCCTTTGTTTTTGTGTCACAATCCCGTTGGAAGAAGAAGAAACAAACCCCAGGAGCCAAGAGCAGCCCGAGCTGCGATGCTGTTGGCTCGGAGTGAGCAAAGCGTGGAGCTGCCCCATCCCTGCTCAGCTGCACAGCCTGGAGAGGGGCTCCTTCCCTGCCTGGATCCGTGTTTCCCATCCTCTTCCCTGCTCCATCCCTGCTCAGCTGCACAGCCTGGAGAGGGGCTCCTTCCCTGCCTGGATCCGTGTTTCCCATCCTCTTCCCTGCTCCATCCCTGCTCCGGTCACCGGGAGCTTCCCTGCCCCGCTGCTGCCCACGTGGCTCCGACACCCCAGCCAGCCGCGTTTCGCCTCAGAAGGAGGGAGGAAATCACAGCGGGGAGTTTTTCCAAGCCCTTTTGGAAATCCCTGCGGCTTCCTCGGGGTCTCAGCCCTGACTCACAGGGCAGTGGAGGCGAGGAGGAGTGTGATCACCCACAGGAAGCTTCACACGCTCCTCCCTCCCAGTGCTGTCCACGGCTGAGCCCCTGCTGCCACCGCGGGTCACTGCGACTGTGTCCCCTGTGCTGCCCTGGGCCCTGCACAAACACACACATGGTCACACCTCTGTCCCTGCACACACACACACACAGACACACAGACATGGTCACACCTCTGTCCCTGCACACACACACACACACAGACACACAGACATGGTCACACCTCTGTCCCTGCACACCCACCTTCACCTCCACACGAGCCCCCCCGGCCGGGCCCTTCGCACCCCAGTGCCAGCCAGGTGGCAGAGCAATCAGTCTCTCTGCTCCTCTGACTAATTAACATAAATTGACACTGACTAATTAACCGTCCCGCCTCATTAGAGCCCGGACGCCACAACCCTGGGAACAGCCGGCAGCCGAGCCCTGGCTGTTGATGCCTCGTGGCCACTTTCCACCCCGCACTGGCCACCCCTGGTCGCCACCACCCCATCCCTGTCCCCATCCCACAGCCCCTGAGAGGCTGCCAGCAGCGATAACGAGATTGGTTCCTAATCCACTTATTCCTGGCTGGAGCAGAGGACTGGCAGCCTGCTCCCAACACCCGGAGGGCACTGAACCCCCCCGGCCCTCGAGGGAAAACCCTGGTGGTCTCAGCTGTGGGGCAGGGAGTGTTACATATGGAAAGACCATGGAAGGTTGAACCCTCGAGGGAAAGTGGCCCCACCAGCAGCGTGGCCTTGGGGAGCAGCAGGATGAGCAAACCTTGCATCAGCCTCGAAGGGAGATAAGGAGCCCTTCCCAGCCCTCGCTGGGAGGGGGAGGGACTGGGGGTTGCTTTAGGGGTAGGTCACCCCAACACGGCGACACCCAGCTCTGCAGGAGGAAGGAAAAGGACATTTTTCACTTCCCTGTTTGCTCAGCGCTGCCTGGGAAGCGGGAGCCCCACGCAGGCCCCATCCTGCCCTGCCTGCTGGCACACGGGGCTGAGTCACGGCACGTCCGACCGGTTTGGGGGAGACCCTTGGGCTCAGCGTGGGAATGGCCTGACCGCAGCAGCAGCAGCAGCGCAGGGCTGGGAGCAGCCGTGCCGAGCTGCCTGCGGGACCCTCGGCTCCCCAAAAACCAGGGGGGGCTTTGCACTGGGGGGCGTCGGTGCCCCCGGGAAGCTCCCGCTCGTCCCCAGTGCCCTGCGTGCCATCCCTGCCGCCCTGAGCTGTGGATTATAAACTAGGGCAGCGGCAGATCCCCAAAAGTGATTGGAATCGGGGAATTGCCACTCCCTGGGGTGAGCCCTGCGGGGAGATTTGCTCCGTTCCATGCCCTTAGCGCTGAGCTGGAAGGAAAGGGCTGGTGGAACAGGAATCCCCCCGTAGCCCCCCGACAGCAGCACCAGGACCAGGTCCCACATGGACCCCGGGGGTGGGAGCCACGAGGAGGAGGGCACAGGGTCTTGGGGACACTGTGTGAGGCCAGGAAAGAGCCACGGGGGGAGGACGGATGGTGCTGGCACGGCTGGGAGAGCCGGGAAGGCTCCGTGCGGAGGAGGCAGCGCCGTCGGGCAGGAAGCGGGACGGCAGCGGGAGCGGGGCAGGAAGGCAGCCACGGCCCCGGGGTCGGCGGAAGAGCGGCGGAAAGGCTCGAGGGAGGAAGCCTGGCCCCGGCCGGGGCTGCCCCGGTGCCCCCGGTGTGGGGCAGCAGAACGGGGCACGGCCGTGCCCGCGGGGGGACCGAAACCCGTCGGTTCCCGGGAGAGCCCCGGGGCTGCCAACGCCTCTCGCCGCCCCGGGGGCCGCAGGTCCCGGCGTGTCCCGTGGCAGCCGCGGGTTGGGGCTCGAAGCCTCGTGCTGTGATGTGGGGGATCCCAAAGCCAGGCGGCGGGACCCCTGTTTGGCGGCGACACAGGCGGTGCTGCCACTCGTGGGGCTCCGGGCTGGGGTCTGAGCAGGGATCCAGGACCCCCGTGGGGCTCCAGGCTGGGGTCTGAGCAGGAATCCCGGACCCTCGTGGGGCTCCAGGCTGGGGTCTGACCGGGGATCCCGGACCCTCGTGGGGCTCCAGGCTGGGGTGTGACCTGGGATCCAGGACCCTCCAGGGGTGTGTTTGGGGTGATTTATGTTCCTTTGGAGCTCTGTGAGGGTTTGGGGGGCTCTGCCGACACAGTGCCCAGGATGGGGGCACTGCAGAGCCTGACACCCCCCTGGGAGGTGGGCACCGTCCCAGCTCCCGGGGAATGGCCCATTCAAGGCCACTCAATGTCCCATCCCAAGGTCTCCTTTCACCACCTTGGAGCCTTCAAGCATCTCCAGCCCAGATCACCGGGAATATTTAGCTCCAACTCCGAGCGATGCTGCTGGAGGGGCTGTGCCCACAGGCCGGGGGTCTCATCCCAGTGTATCCCAGTGTCTCCCAGTGCAGGGCTGGAGCGCTGGAAGCTGCCATCCCTCCTGCTGCTGGCTCGGTGGCGGAGCAGGGGATGGAGCTGTTAAATATTTATAGCGGCTGTTGGAGCTGTGGGTAAAATGGCAGCGGAAGCAGAGGGGGGTCGGCGGGAGGGTCCATCTGGCCCCCGCACTCGGAGTCACCATCTGGTCCCCGCGGTGCTGCGGGTGCTGCCTCTGCTCCCGTGCTCAAGTGCCGTGGGTCTAGTGGTCCCAGGTGATGGGAGAGGGTGGGTGGGGGGCTCAGGGTCCGATCCACCCACCCCGGGTTTGCTCCGGCTCGTGGGTGCCCATCGTGGGCTTGTTTGGATGAGAAAATGAGGACGTGTGTGTAATTGCTAATGAGGATGCGCATATGCTAATTCAGGGCTCCCAATTATGGCAGGACAGGGCCTCGTGGGCCGTGTCCTGTCCCGGTTTTGGCCAGGTGAGCCCCGGGCAAGGTCAGACAGTGGTGACCAGCTCAGCTCGGCTCGGCTCAGCTCTGCTCAGCACCTCCTGGATTCGGGTGCCCCCATGGAGACCCCCCAGCTCTGGGTCTGGAGGAGAGCAGGGTCTGGGGGGCTGCTCAGGGGTCTCAGCTCCCAGCCCCAGGGATGCTGCTGGGATGGGCACTGGGAAGCAGCTCCCACCACCCCTCTTGATGTTTTCTCCCTCTTGATCTCACTCACAGCCTGCCACAGTGTGAGGTGGTGGTGGGCAAACAAATCCTTAATTAACCACTTTTGGGATTTGGCTTCATTAATGTCAAAAATATTTATGAAGGAAGAATTAAAGTCTCTGGGTACAGGATGGCACAGCCCAGGTGGGATCACCTTTGGCTTGGTAGGTACTCCTGTCCCAACCTCCCCCATCCCAATTCCCACCTCAGCAGCTGCTGGATGCTGGATTTGGCAGTGAACCAGCCAAGCATGGGCTGGGATTTTTGGGGGGTGTCTGTCAGGCCTCTGGTGAGGGGGGTGAGCTGCAGGATCCCCCAGAAATCCAGGACCAGCAACCCAGGACAGTGTCCATCCTCCATCTGTGCCGAGCTGGGGTGGGACCAGCTGGGAACCGACTGACTGGAGGTCCCAGGAACAGGGATAGGGGTGGGAGATGTGGCTTCTCAGGAATGTTGGGATGGGCTTTGCAGGGAAAACAGCCACTTCCCATCAGCTGCATCCGCTGGGAAGCAGTGGGAAGTGGTGAGGGGGTTCCCTGCAGGCAGCAGGAGGCTGAAGCTGATCCCCACTGTGGGTGTGAATAGGGAGACCTCAGCCATGGCCCCAGCAGTGCCAAACCCCTGGAGGGCATCTCTCCCTGGAGTTTTGCTCCAACACGGCCGTTATCCTGGGGTCCCAAACCTGGTGGCACCCTGGGACATGTCCCTCCTGGCTCAGGGACCCTGCGGTGATGCCAGACCTGGCGGGGGGACACTCGGGTGGGATTAGCCATAATTGCCTGCACTTTGATGTCCATCACCTCCTCCCGAGGGATCCTCCTTCCATCCTCCTTACCTGCAGCAAACCCGGGCCTGGCATCTGGCTGCTAATCCCGGGATTAGCGGGCCTGGGGAGGGCAGCAGATGGAGCCCGGCCAGGCTGGGACCCCCGGGGTGCAGCCCATGGGCCAGCACTGTTTGGGCTGTCCGGGACCCCCGGGACCACCACCCCAATGGGTCCCCGTGGAGATCCCGGCTGCTCCCAGGGGAATTCCCACCCGGGATCTCCCCTGGGACATCACTCCCTCCAGGGGCCATGGGAAAGCCCCCGTTCAAGGGAAATGAAACCCAGGGACAGCCCTTTCCAGCTGCGGGAAGAGCGTTTCTGGGAAGGCAGAAATCTCTGTGTGCAGCTGCTTCTTGCCTCCAAAACACCCGCAGTGCTCTCAGGCTGGGAAAAAGGGAAGGAGAGGAGGAAATGGCTGCGCGTTTCCATCCTGTGCCCACCCAAATCCATCGCCTTCATCCCTGGGGTCCCGGCCAGGCAGGGGCCGTGTGTCGGGGGGATCTCTGCCCACCAGTTCCCAGCCAAATCCCCCCATCCTGTGGCCGAGCGCCCCACGGCTGCGTGCTAACCCCAGGGTCCCTGCTCAATGGGAGGAAGGAAATCCTCATCCTCGGGAAAGGCTGGACACGGCCGTTTCCTCCCGCCGTGCTGAGGAGGGGGCCGGGGCACCGGCACACCCGCCCGTGGCGCCCCGACATCACCCCCCGCCCCATCCCTGTGGGTTTGGTCCCGGTGGGGTCACACGGGAGGCAGACACAGCCTGGGGGGGGTCCCTCTGTGTCCCCCAACCCCACAGGACCTTCCAAGGGGGTCGGGGGGTTCTTTCAGCCCCCCCCGAACAGCGAAACCCCCCGGTGCCCCCGGGTTTGGGGGGATGGCGGCTCCGCGCGGGTCCCGGTGCCGGCGTGGGGTGGGAATGAGTGGGGGGCACATTCCCGTGGGGCTCGGCCCCATCCTGCTCCCCGTCAGCCTTCGGTATTCCCGCTGCTCCTTCCTCTCCCTCGCCCTTCGCCCGCTCCCGGCGGCGGCTCCGCTCCCGGCGCCCTTTGCCCCTCCGTGTCCCCTCTGTGTCCCCTCCGTGTCCCCTCTGTGTACCCCCCGTGTCCCCCCCGTGTTCCCTATGTGTCCCCTACCGTGTCCCCTCCATGTCCCCCCCGTGTCCCCTCGGGGCTCTGCCGGGCACAGACCCCCCTTCCCACCCGCTGCGGGTCCCGGTCCTTGAGCTGCTCCCGATCCCGATCCCGATCCCGGTTCCCCCCGACCCGCTCCGGGGTTGGATCTCCGCTCTCAGTCGCGATAATCCCCCCGGGGGCGGTGGGGCTGGATCGGGAACGGGATCGAAACCAGGACCAGAATGGGGACCAGGACCAGGACCGGGATCGGGATCGGGATCGGGATCGGGATCGGGACCGGGATCAGGATCGGAACCAGGACCGGGATGGGGATGGGGATGGGGATCGGGACCGGGATCGGGATCAGGAGCGCGCACCGGGCGCCCCCTGGTGGCTGCGGGGCCCCTCTGGAACAAAGGCCGGACCGGGGACCCCCCGAGACCCCTCCGGGACCCCCCCGGGATCTCCCGAGACCCCCCCACGGGCAGGGGGGACCCCGAGGCCCCCACAGCGGCGGGCACGGCCGATGCCCCCCGGCCCGGGGATGAGCTGAGCCCCTTCCTCCTCTCCCCCTTCCTCCTCTCCCCCTTCCTCCTCCTCCTCCTCCTCCTGCCCGGGGGTCCCACCCGGCCCCGCGCAGACCTGACGGGCAGGTTGGGCAGGAGGCGGTGAAGGTGGGGGACACCCGACCCACCAGTGACACGGCAAAGGGGGGGGTTGGAGCTCCCCCAAATCCCCCCTGCTGCCCCCCTGTCCCCCCCCCAGTTCCCCCAAATCCCCCCCTGCTGTCCCCCATGTCCCCCCCAGTCACAGGAGGACCCCTCACATCCCTGCACACCTTGGACAGGGGGGTTGCAGCAGTTGGGGCTCAGCAATTAAACCCTAATTAATTAAGCCCCCACAGGAGCTCCTCTGGGGTCCCCAAAGAACAGGAGGAGGGCTCACCCCCTCCTAAAGGAACCCAGCTGGGACCGTGGGAGCTTTAACACACCTGGAACTCCCACCTTCCCACTCCTGATCCATCACTGCACCTCTCAAAGCTCAGCACCATTAAATCACTCCTCACACACAAACACCACCAGCCCTTCTTGAGGAGCAGGGGGGTCTGGGAGGGATTTAACCATACAACAAACACACGAACAACTTGTTGGGAGTAAAAAAATATGTTTTTTCCTTTTAATTACATCAGTTATCAAAGAAAAAAAAAAAGCAGTGGTAACAAAAATACAAAGCTCTGAGGGTTCCTTGTTTTTGTTTGTTCTGTAATAAGCTGAGCATCAGTGCAATTGTTTTAATTTAACTTCTGCTCTGAGTCCCTGCTGGCAGCATATGAGTAGGCTTTGCCCAGCACCAGACGGTCACGCAGCAGCTTGAAGAAGGCGTAGTAATTGCTGAAGAGGATCAGAGCCAGAGAGATGGTCTGGTGCCACTTCTCCGAGGAAATCAGCGAGTAAAGCTGGTAGAAGATGACGGCTCCTTCCAGCAGGATCAGGATGTTGAGGATTCTCAGTGGTTTGCTGAAAAAGAACTGTGGGAGAACACCCTGAGGCACTGAGCAAGAGCCAGAGCCTTTGGGATGGGGTTTGGGTGGGATTCCTCTGGGATTTCCCTCTGGAGACACATTTACCATGACTGCTCTGGATGGAGTCACCTGGCAGCACCAACGGGAGACACAGGGCTGAGAGATGCTGCCCTGAATCCAATGATCCCCCACCCTGGGCACTGATCCCCACCCTGGGCACTGATCCCGCTTGGAAAGCCACCTCTGGCAGCCCGAGGTGTCTGGGCCATGAGGACCATGACCCTGCCCAGGTGCCATCCCTCAGTGCCCTGGAAGGAGAGGGATCTTACGTGGAATCGGAAGTGCGAGACGTCGGAGGGCACGGCCACGTTGTAGTGGCCCACAGCCTTGTACACATTCTTGCTGTGCTTCACCAACACCCCCTGAGGCCACATGCACTCCTCAGTCCACCTGCAGGGAACACAGAGCCCTCAGTCCTGCCTGCACAGGGCAACAACGGGGGCAGCTGCCCTCCCACAGCCAGTGGGGAGCACGTGGGAGCTGCTCCAGGAGGGCAGGGTGGCCCCTCAGGTGTGTCACCATGGCAGTGACAAAGGGCAGGTATCTGTGGCCAGGGGCAGCAGGAGCCTTGCCAAAACTCAGCTCTGCTTGCTGAGCCTGGCAGAGGAGAGTGCACAGACAGAGTGTCTGTGCTGTCAGAGGTGTCAGCCGACAACTCCACTCTCCATTTTCTCCGTTTCAGGTTGAGCTTCCTGCCCAGCCTCTGCCCATGCCACCAGTTGAGAGAGAACTCCATCCCTAACCCCAGGAGGGAATTCCTTACTGATGCTGCAGCACGTTGGAGCAGAGGGCTGGATCCACCTTCTGCCAGCAGCCCAGGTGTGCTGCAGCCTTGTGGAGCAGGTCACAGTAGCGGGCAGGGAGGAGGTACTGCATCAGGATCACGGAGGTGCTGATGGACACCAGCAGGAAGAGCTCACAGGACCAGCGTTTGTCGTAGTACTGAGTGTTCTGTGGGGGGACAGGGACGTGTGACATGTCTGGGCATTGTGTGACAAGTGTTTGGACAGCCCCACCTGCCAAAGCCATCAAACACAAGGCACTCGGGCAGGTAAACAAGGGCTCTGCGTGTAGCTGTTAATCCTGCTTGGAAAGAAGCACCCACTTAGGATGGCTGATGTAGAACTCCTGTGCCATCATCACCCATCACCAAAACCAGGGAGGCAGCTCCTGATGCCACACATTAGGAACCCAACAATGTCCTCCTTCGTGCCACCACACAGCCCAGTGTCACCTCCCAGCCAGTCCCACCCTGAGCAGTGCTGGCTCAGTGTCACCTCCCAGACAGACCTACCCTGAGGGGCAGTGCTGGCCCAGTGTCACCTCCCAGCCAGTCCCACTCCAAGGAGCAGTGCTGGCCCAGTGTCAC
>JAWWMP010000063.1:4222704-4238890 GCA_035047865.1 Dendrocincla tyrannina | reverse complement strand
TCGGACAGCCCTTGGAGATGTTTGTGTGGATTGATATTTGTATGGATTGATGAGATATTTATATGGATTAATGAGATTCCCTCTCAGCCTTCCCTTCTCCAGACTATCCAGCCCCATCTCACACAGTCCCTCCTCATAAGGATCCCTGGGATCTCCTGCAGCTCCAACTTGGACAAACCCAGTGCCTTTCAGCAGTAATTAATTCCAGCAGGGCCAAAGCCAATCCCCAGCATCCCCAATCCCAGGGTCTGGCCATCAGGGAGAGCTGCAGGAAGTGCCTCCCTCCTTCCCAGACACTGGGCAAAGCAGCTCCTGGATAACCCCCAAAACCAATGAAGACCCTGAGCTGCTCTATGAGGGCAGTGTGTCCACTCAACTTCCAAGTGTGACTTACTGCTCCTGCCCCTCCAGGAATTTACACTTTTTGGGAGCAGACAGAGACTACCTGCTATTGCTGCACCAGCTAACAGGACACAGCACCCCTACAGGACAGCCCAAACCCTTCTGGACACACAATCCTGCTGTGGTAAAAGGTGTCCCTGCCTGTGGTGGGGGTTGGAACGAGATGATCTTCAAGGTTCCTCCCACCCTAAACCATTCCAGGATTCCTGGACCCACCAGTGAAGCAAATGGAGTTCACATCCCTGCTGTTCCTGAGCCAGCTCCAGCCCCAAATACCCCACTCAGCTCTCATTAGGGCTTGTGCTTGCAACATCCCCCCCTGTGTTCCTGCCAGTCTCTCCCGGGTCACCAGTTTATGAAATCAGGAGTCCCACGACAGCTGAGCCTGTTCCTACCACCACGGAGCACATTCCCGTTTTCTCAAAACTGCCTCCAGCCTGGCTCGGTGATTTATTTCTCTAATTCTGTTTTCATGAAAGCAGAGACCAAAGGAAATTACTGTGGATAAACAGATTAGCTGTGGCAACTTCGTGCCAAGTGTACAATGAGCACTTTGGCCTCCCGGTCCCGGCCGACTCCGCTGCTCTCCCACCAAGCAGGAGGCACAAAAGGCTCTTTGTGCTGCGTGACAAACACAGGCAACAAACCCAGGCATTGAAGGCAGGAAAGAGCCAACGTTCCTGGGAGCAGATGTCTGCTCAAATACAGCTTAGACTGGAAAACATCCCTGCTCAGACACCTGAGTTTGAACCTCCCACAACTTAAACCTGGAGCAGGGAACACCCCGAGGTGGGCACAGGGTATTAACTCTGCTTCCCTGTTACTGGCAGGACAGGGCACAGGGGATTCCCAGTTCCCAGGGATCCCAGAAAGCCCCTCCAGATGGTCATGAATGTCACTACCTGCATTCACTCAGCTGATGCTCTGGGAAAGGGACTGTTTCCAACCACATGGAATTCCATGCCTTCAAGCTGCTCGCTGTGTAGCTTTGGGAACTTATGATGTCATGTGGTCTGGAATATCCCTGTGGTCTGGAATATCCCTTTGGTCAGCTGGGGTCAGTTTGTGCTGGCTGTGTCCCCTCCCAGCCTCCCCAGCCCCTCGCCAGCGTGGCAGTACAAGGAGCAGGAAAGGCCCTGGCTGTGTGTGAGCTCTGCTCAGCAACAACAAAACCTCTCTGTATCAGCAGCCCCGTGTTCAGCACAAATCCCAAACACAGCCCCAGAGCAGCCTCTGGGAGGAAAATTAACTCTGCCCCAGCCCAAAGCAGCAAAGGCTCGTTCAGAGAGAGAGGAAAATGCTTCACTGCCACATGCAGCTGCCATTCCAAGCCTGGATATAGGAACTGGCTTAAAAAAGAAATGCAGCCACAGCTGACGGGAGAACTTTTGGAGTGATGGTGTTTGTCTTCCCAAGGAAGCAAGGAATTAATTCCTTGTTTTACTTTGTTTTTCCCACTGAACTGTCTTTATCTCAGCCCATTTGACTCACTTTTACCCTTCCAGTTCTCTCCCCCATCCCAGGAGTGAGGAGTGAGTGGGTGGCTGGTGGGCCTTGGCTGTCCCTTGGGGTTAAGCCACAACAGTTTGGTTCAGCCCAGCCTAAATCAGTACTTTTACATAATTCAAATTAACTAAACTTCATAGACTCCCTGCAAGTCACACTGTGCAAAATTATTCCAAAGAGAGGCCTTTATGTGACATACAAATCCATTTTCCAAGCAAATGTACAGCACCGAGTCAGGATCAGGTAGTGGGTTTTTGAGGATAAGGAAGCAGATGGAACCATATAAAATACAGCCCATGAAGACCAGACTGCAGCACTAGTGCTGTGGGTGGAAATCCAGACCTCCTAAAATATTCTAAAGCTATGAGGAAATTAAGATACACCCATAGCTAAAAAACAGGGCTTTTTTTAAGTGTCATCTTTGAGACAATCAAGCTTCATAAGGAGCTAAATCCACAGAATGTCTCTAGTTGTTCAGACCTAGATATAGATATTCTACCATGAAAACTACTTGAGGTCCTCCTCAGTTTTTGTTCAGACCCTGGAATGACACTGGAAAACTGCTGGTTGACCACAGGCAATTCCCAACCACGTGCAGCCCCTTCCCTGTGAAAAGAACAGTATTCCCAGACATACCATAAGCTTCATAGGTTTCCTGTGCCTCCCCATGTCCATAATCATAGTATTCTGTGTCCCTGGAAGAGTAATTAGCTGGTTACATACAGGGAAATCACATTCTCAGACCGACACAACTCGCACAAACACTGGACAAGCAAAGATGCCCAGTCCTGTTCCTGCCATTTCCCAGGCACTCCTGGCTTCCAGCAGGACAGGGCACCTCCTCTACAGCTCAGACCCAGAAATGAGTGTTCTCATTCCTTTAAAGTGGAGAAAAAAAATGGAATAAAGGTCATGCACTACTTCCTGAGGGGCAGAGAAGCCAACTCACCCTTGGCCCTGGCTGTAGTAGCCCTCATACCCCTCGTAGCTCTGGTCTGCGTACGTGTCGTCGTAGCCCTGCAAAGGATCAGGACAAAAACGTGTTAATGGACGGACCAAGGGTTCATTCCCAGCCAGCAGGGATGGCAGGACTGAATTCAGGCTACAGCAACTTCCAGAGGGGTCTGGAAATCCTTCCCTGCCACAGGGAAGTGGCTCAGCCATGACAGGCGTAGCTGAGACCTGCAGTGTGGCTCGGGAGGAATGAATCATACTCATATTTATAATTCATGGCCAAGGCTGCAGCTCGTCTGAGGGACAAATCCCTGTGCCAGGAGACCTGCAACGGTGTTATTAGGAAAAGGTTCTGCCCCCAGAGGGTGGTGGGCACTGCCCAGGCTCCCCAGGGCAGCGGGCACGGCCCCAAGGCTGCCAGAGCTCCAGGAGGGTTTGGACATCTCTCTGAGGGACAGGGTGGGGTTGTTGGGGGGTCTGTGCAGGGCCAAGGGTTGGACTGGATGGTCCTTGAGGGTCCCTTCCAGCTCAGGATATTCTGTGATTCTGTGTGATCTAAACCACAGATCTCCAGGCAGACAAAACCAACCTCCGAACTTGTGATTGGTTTCAGTGAAAAAACATTTTACTGAGAAGAGAAACAGACCCTTCAGATGTATCAGTAATTGTGATGATACCCCAAAAAACTGTTGGGCATCAAAACAAATTGTCTTGTTTTTCTTTTGGAACACCAAGAGCCAAGATAAGCTTGGCAGGAGGGTGGTGCTGAGTTATATGACTGGAAACATCACTCTGTTCATTCACATATTTGTTTTAAGGATTTTAGTGGATGAGAGAAGCCTTGGGTGCTTCTTGCTTAAAGAATTCTCTTAAAAAGAGAATGTTGTGTGAACCACAACAATCTTCTATGTAGTTTTTCATACTATGCACTGACAGCCATGGAAAACTTCAGTTCTTGGGGGCACATTTATAAAAAAAAACCTTTACTCTGGATTGAGGACACTTGCAGTTCCCTTCTCTGAGGATTCAAGAGGCAGAGAAGGTCACCCAGTCCCATCCCAGGGGTCACTGGTGATCCCAGCCCCATCCCAGTGGCCACTGGTGATCCCAGTCCCATCTCAGTGGTCACTGGTGATCCCAGTCCCATTCCAGTGCTCACTGGTGATTCCAGCCCCATCCCAGTGGTTATTGGTGATCCCAGTCTCACCCCAGTGTTCACTGGTGATCCCAGTCCCACCCCAGTGGTAACTGGTGGTCACTTCTCCCCAGCACTCTCGTGTCAGTGACACAGAATATCTGATACCCATTTAGCTGAGAATTAAACCCCCAAAATACGGAATTCCTTACGTATTCCTCGTAGGCTTCTGGCGCAGGAGGAGGAGGAAGGGGTATCCTCTGGATCCCAGCTGCCCATGCTCGGGGGGCAGGAGCCCCCCGAACTGCTGGGGGAGGGGGCACCCCCCGGGCTATGGTGCCCCCCCGGGCAATGGCCCCTCGCACGGGGGCTCCTCGTACCAGGGCCCCCCGAGGAGGAGGAGGAGGGGGACCAACCCCACGGCCCCTGCAAGGAGAGGAAAAGGGGTGTGAGCAGCTCCTGTGCATGCTCAGGGTGGTGCTCCTTACAGCAGCAGCTCCTTAACTACCAACTAAGCCACAAATTCCTTATCAGCACAAGAATTAATGTTGTTGCCTCGCAGGATTTACCAAAACCTCCCTCGAGATGAGAATTCTACTGCATTAGAGGTACAGAGAGAGAAACAAATGTGATACAGGACTTTGGGCAGGTGATTTCTCAGAGTTCACTGACCTGGGATGGCTTGCAGACCTCCAGATCAGTAAGGATCAGGGATGAGATGAGGAGGGACACGTCGGGGCTACACAGGTAGAAGGAAAGACACTACCCCACGAAAGAGGGAGTGAAGCAAGAACTACAGTAACAGTTTTATTGCCAATTTATCCCAAAGCCTTGACAGCACCGACAGAATGATGCCATCCTAGAGCCCTCAAACGATGCCAGCTTGAACTGAACATGTTTGTTCTGCTGAAGGCTGCACCACATCTGCTTACACATGATTTCACAGGGCAATTTTTGAACGGTTACTTTATAAAACTATTGATTACACACATGGAAAATAACACAGAAGACACCCACTGTGTTAGATTACATCTCAAAACATGCAAAACATCAGACACCAGCGTGCTCCAGGCAAGCCTGCAACACAAGGCTGGAAAGCCTTGGCCAAAATCCAAGGTCGAGCCCGACAGCTGATGTGCAAGAACAAGCAGTTTAACCTCCTCTGACAGGACAACTCTGAGCAAAATGCAGCATTTCCAGGGCTGTGTTTTGGGAAAGGTACCTTGGAACGGGTGGAGGGGGTGGGGGAGCTGCTCCCCTGCCCCGCCCGGGGACTCCTCGGCCACGATTTGGCTCCGGAACACCGTTCAGGTAGGACAGCTCCAGGAATTGCTCCTGGCAGATATCATCCATCATATCCTGCAAAGGGGACAGAGTCAGGTCCAGGGAACAGCTTCCTGGGGATCCCAGAACTATCCCAGTGCTCACTGGTGGTCACTTCTCCACAGCAATCTTATGTCAGTCATGGTGAGTATCTAAACCACATTTAGCTGGAACTAAAAAGCCAAAGATATGGAATTCCTTACATATTCCTTGTAGGTTTCTGGCACAGGAGGAGGAGAATCTGAGGGGATCCAGCATCAGGAATGAGCACAGACCCCTAGTGACCCTTGGAAGCCAGGACACCCCAGCCCTGAGCCTCACACCCAGGGTCTTCCCAATGCCATGGCAACACCACAGCGCGAGGAGTCTCCTCCCAGATGTGTCTTCCCAGCCCTGCTGGCTTCCACACTGACTTCCCTGTCAATTTGCCCAAGTTGAACACATGGATTGAAGGCAGGGACAGTGAAGACCCTTTAAAAAGCAAGGCTGCTTTGGCAGTCCTGCACATCCCAGGGGCTCCTTGAACATGACCTCTTTCCTTCAAAGACACTTCTCATCACAGTCTCTCCTCCCTCCCTGTGCCAGGCTCAGGAAATCACACACCATCCATATGCCTTTGCACACTCCCCACTGCTCTCAGGTTCCACCTGCCCCTGGTACTTCAGGAAGAACTTCCAAGCTCCCCAGGCTCACCTGTGGAGCAGTGACAGGGTACATTAATCCCCCTACCTGCCAGGTCTCTGAGTTACAGGCTGAGCTGGCCAGAAGCAGGAGCACTGAATGGGTCTTTCCCATTTTTCCCCCCTAATTTAGTGTGCAACACTATTTAAAACATGTGAGAGACTCCTTCAAGTTCTGCCATCCTTGGAGGCAACACTCCAGCCCAGTCCTGTTACACACTGGCTTAAAACTGTTTGGGCACAGAGGACTTACAAAGTTCACCTGTAAAACAGATGCCCAAGCAGGTGACAAGTGGCACCTGTATAAAAGCCTGGTTTGCAAAAAGAGGTTCCTTCACATAACCCACACTCAAAGCTGTAGAAATGTTGGTTTAAGAGGTCTCAGACAACAGTCACAGCATTGAATACAAGGCCTGAGCTGACTGGGCTCACCCTCCTCATCCTCACACCACTGTATTTAAGTTTCTGACCTGACAATGAGGTTTTCCAGCTGGATTTCCACAGTTCCAAGTCAGAGAAACCCATCTAAGATCCCTCTTCCATGCCAGGCAAGACTAAACTTATTCACCCACTAAAACTGGCATGTGGAGCTGGACAAGCTGCACATCCCCAGCACCCCCAGCTCGTGCTGGGACGGAAATACCTTCTCCAAGTCCTCTATGCTGTGTCTTTTCTGTCATTCTAATCGTGGTTAGGGGAATAATAAACACCTTCATGCAGGGTTATCTGAAGCTGCCACACACATTTAATATTGCAGATTCCCTCAGCCACCCCAGTCCCTGCAGTTTGAGAGTCCACTGTGCAAATCTTACCCATCCTGAGCCAGATTGCCCACCCATCCAGCTCCTCCAAAAACAAAAGAGTGTCAGCATATACATACTGGAACAAGGAATTTCTTGACCTCCTCCATGGCATGAGCCATCAGGGCATAGGCCTCGCAGGGGGGCCCAAACACTTCGATGAAGACATGCAAATCCATGTTTAGGTGAGCATATTTGGGGTCTCCCCCTTTGCGCAGCTCCTCCTCCTGAAACGAGGCACACACAGAGTCCCAAAGCTGATCAACACTCAGGGCAACTATTTCCCTTTAGCCCCTTTTCTAAGCCTTAACAGGAAATGTCTGGAAAAGCATCAGGACACAGGTCATGCAAACAGGCTTGTGGATTGGAACAGGGTTTTATACAACCTACACCTCCCACCTTTCCCAGCTGCCTCCTCAGGTGACTTATTTTTGCTAATGGCAAGATTTTCAATTGACCCCAGCAGATTTATATCCAAGCAGTGTTCTTCCTCTCCTACACCACCTTTCTGCCAAGGTGCTCTTTACCCTCTCACAAAGCTCTACCGCCAGAAACAAGATTCTCTAACTCAGCTCTGAGATATCTCTGCTATTCAGATTGTTATTCAGTTATTTAAGAAGCTACAAACAAGCTGGAAGTGTAAAAGCTTTTCACGCTGCTCGAGTAAAACCTGAATTAAGTTACAGCTCTGTTGACTCTTAGCTCAGTTTTGGGAATAAGCAGGAAGAAAAAAACCATTCTTTTCATTTTTTTCCCTGTTATAAAAACACCTCCTGGCACTTTGTGATTCACTAAAGATTACCAGGAACATACTGCTCCAACATCTTCAATGAACCATGAGAATTCAAGGACTTCAGAGAGACCAGCTAGAAACAGGATTTCATTTTTTTATGGAGGGGAAACATATTCCTTTAGTGAATGACTCTTCAGGGAGCAGCTGGGATTAATTCTGATTTTATACACTTTGTATTTCATCTTTCACATAAGCCATCTCTGCAACCAAGGGGACAGGGGACCACAGGATGCCTGGTTTATAAGTCCTGCTCTTAAAGAAAACAAACATCCCACTTCAGCCCCCATCCAATTGCTCCCAATATGCACAGAACAATTCCTGCTGCCTTGCTTTTGGATTAGAATGGTTTAATCTTTTAGAAAATGCTTTGAGAGCCACTGCTTCTCACAGCAACGTGAAAGGAATTTTGTGTCTCAAGGTAATGCCCTTACCTTGGCTTTATCTCTCATTGAACCCTTCCCCAGCACTGAAATCTTAGCACCAGTTTCTTCCTGAAGTCTCTTAATGGTGTTGCCTTGAGGTCCCAAAATCTTCCCAACGAAGTTGAACTGTAAATGAATTAAAAAAAGGAAACAAATTAGCTCCAGAGTCCAGCAGCTTTAACAAAAGCTTTGCTGAATGTCATGTTGGCTGACAAAATAAAAATACAAATCAGTCACTCCATTTGCTCCTCACCTCACCAAGAAACACACCAAAACATTTAAATTTCAAAACATTCTTTTCATGAAAAAAATGCTCCACCAGAAAAATCAAGCTCAATTAACTCCCTGAAGTGTTTAATTCTAACATCTACCCTGCAGCAGTTTTACAGGCAGCGAGTCTTAATGAGTTAAAGGAGTTTTTAACTGTAAAACACAAAGCTCTACCCATGGAAATGTCTATTCCAGCAATAACATATCCCAGCTATGCATCACCATTTAGCTTTATCCCAAGACATTCTAGAAATGCAATATATTAGAAAGAAGAGCCTGCAAGCCTGCATAGGAAAAACTCCACAGTGCCAGTGGAACAGTGTATTAACTCCTGCTGACACTTTGACAGCCACTGCCTCTCAGTCAGCCATAAAATCCACAGAAAATAAGCAAATCCCAGAGATTCAGTAGCTATTTTCTGGCCCTCACCTTGGGGTACTGTTTGACAGGTATCAGAACTCGTTCTTTCAGTTTCATATTCTTGTGGGAAAATAAATCCAGGTAGTTCTCTTCCTCATCCTTCTTTGTTGTTTCACCCTTCTGAATTTTTTCAATTTCTAAACAAGATAAAAATAGGGCTGCTTATATTCCTCAAACAGGCATCAGTTCAGAGCTGGAGTTATGACAGGACACACCACCCTCATCCTCTGTGACTGGATCAGCACTTGGAACTGTGTTCATGGAACATGGACAGGCCACCTCTTTAGTGCTGGGCTCTTCCTCCCTTCACACCCTGGGATTCCAGAGGCCAAAAATGGGATAGTGACCAAAAATAAGGCAGAGCAGCAGAGATGAAGGCCAGCCCAACTTACACTAAAACTACATATGTTTGCTATAATGCAGCAGAAATCAGCAAACGAGGCAAGTTTTTATCATGGAAGCCAAGCTGGTTTAAATCCATAATTTAATTAGTGGTGTCAACACATCCTGACATGATGAATTTCAGTTGAGCTGAAAACATCCCTAATAAACACCAGCCCAGAGAGTGACACAGAGTGTGGTCTGGTTCAGAAAATTCCCCCAGCTTCATTTCATTAAATGAATTCACCTTAATCACACAAATAATCCCTAACTGGGTTTTCCAACCCTCAGCTATGCAGCCAGGAGGGTGAGTGTCAGAAGTTCTTAACTCGAGTCAGGCAATGAAAACTACACATTTTTTGTCTTTCAAAAGAAGATTTTGCTTTTCAATTGTCTGCTGTGAATTAGAGAGTTTTAAAACCCCACGGAGTGGCCTGACTGGAGGGAAGGAATGTTGCAGCCCGAGGGGATCTGGGCCACATCCCAATAACCTGCTGGAAGTAGGTCATTAAGGGAGGTCAATTAGGAGCTGGTACAAACACCTTCTCAAGCCTGCCTAGGAATTAAACTCTCACTGAGAGATGGCAGGACATGACCCACATGGAGAAGATTCAAGATGCTCTTCCAGGCAGGCATTTCTTAGTCATTAGTTTTCCTAGGACAGAGATAACACCCAGCATTTTCCAGCACACAGCCCAGAGCTGCCTGCCTTGTCCTTTCCAGAGATGTCCAGTCACACAGAATTTTTATTTAAAGGCCAACAGCTAAATGAGAAGTTCCTCCAAATGTGGAGCCAATGCAACAATCCCAAATTACTGATGAACTCTTTGGTCCAACAACAAAACCCCCAAACTGGTCACATCCAAATCCATCACAAATTATTATTTCCTGGTGTTTATCAGGAGCACGACCCATCCTTAAAAGTTAAATTGTGCCACTTCCCCAGCAAACCCAAGGACTATAAATACATTTTCTGAGTTGAGAGTGCTTTAAGTACTTCTCACATCTCAGGGGAAAGAGGCACTTCACAGGATTCTGCACAGAACTGGAACTGAGCTGCGAAACAAAACCGACACCTGCTTAGTCATGACCAGAATTTCCACAGTGCAGCTGCAACGTGGTGCATTTCCTGTGATTTCTGTGCATGCCAAACTCTCTGCTTTAGACTAAAGGTTCACATTTACAGTTTCAGAAGCTCCACACGTGGACTTGATGACCTTGGAGGTGTTTTCCAACCTGAGTGATTCTACATCAGATCCTTGAGATATTACCCATGGAGGAATATTCTCGTGTCACCCAAACAGGAACAGTGGGTTGCCACCACCCTCAGGGGCTGAGAACCAACTTTCAAGTGGTGCAACCAAATAAAACAACCCAATCCTTAAGAGGAGATCAGAAAATAATCAATATTTTAATATTTTGGTTATGGACCCAGTATTGTAAACTGGGGTTTAGTTTAGAGATCTGAAAATAGAACCTGGAGATTGTGGGCCAGGGTTAATGTTGCAGACCATGTGGTGTCCTGTTCAGTGTTTAAAGCTGGGGGAGAAGGATGGGGAAGTCATGGCTGGGTGTGATGATGGAGCCCTGCTTTCCCAACCATGGCAAGTGGGGAAAGAACTCCTTGGTTTTGCTTTGCTTCACTCATTAAAATGTTTGTCTCAACCCACTTTTTCTCACTCCCACCCTCCGAATTCTCTCCCCCATCCCAGCGGGGCAGGGGGTGACTGAGGGATGGGTGGGCTTTGGTTGCCAACTGGGCTCAAACCACAACACAGAATTATGACAAAATGCCTCAATTTTGTATTTCTACTTGCAACAGCACCTTGGCTCCCTTACAAAAGTGTTACCATGACTCCTTACTTTAAAGAAGAAATAAAAATCACTGGATCAAATTGCTTGGAAAAAGATCTCTCGGTTTTTGCTTTAAAAAGAAGTGATTTTCTGAAGATAAAATGCAAAAGTAAAAAAACCCTCAAGTTCACACACTGTCAAATTTATAAAGTGACACAAAGAGCTGCCTTGATTGGTTTTATGTAGTTTTTTTTAATTTCAGTTGTAAGAACAGATCAGAGAATCAAGATTTGGAAACCCAAGGTTGCATTGTTGGCCTTATCCCTGGTGAGGGATAACTTAAAACCCCATAAAGCAATGTGGTTACTTCTTAAATAATTAGGTTTTCCAAAACCAGTAAGTGAATTTCTGGAAATACATATAAACAAGAAGTGTTTGCTACACACACATCACAAATAAAAACACCCTAAAACTTTCTTGATGAAAATTAAAACCACCCAGAGGCATCTTGTGGGTTTTTAAACCTTCAGCTGTGCAGCCATAAAACTGAGCGTCAGAAATTCTTAACTTGATTCAGGCAATGCAACTACACATTTTTGGTCTTTCAAAAAATAGGATTTTGATTTTTAATTGTCTGCTGTGAGTCTTAAAAGCCCACTGAGGTGGCCTGACCGAAGGAATGCTGCAGCCTGAGGGGATGGAGTTCCAAACCAGTGAATCCCAGTCTGCATCCACCACACACAGCAAAACCCATCCTGCAAAAGGAGCCACGACATCTGGGAATTGGTCTGTGAGGGCAACAACTAATTAAGAAAAAAATGCTAAAAAAATAAGCAGCATCAGATCCACGTCTTCAAACGGAGTACGAAATGTAGGAGAGGGAAGAGCCCTGCACGGTGGGATAACTCCAAGTTTTCCAGGTTCTGGAATTCAGGTCAGTGGGGGTGACCTACCAGTCCCCTTCCCACGCCCAGAACAATGCCTGAGCCTGGAAATAGGTGTGAGGAAGGATTAAAACCATGCCACTGGTGACGTGTCCCCCTGCTCTGGATTCCAGGGGTATCTGGCTCCACAACACCCGATACCCCGGGATATCTTCAGCTGGAAGGGACCCACAGGACGAGGTGCTGGGTGAACTGGAGTGGGAGCAGCTGTGAGAGCCCTCACTGCTGGGGAGGAGAAGGGCAGGGCTGCGTGGAGGGCGCTGTGCCCTGAGCAGGGGGATTGGAGGGGAGCAGCAGAAGGTTACCTGCTTGGCACGGGGCATGTCACGGGCTGGCGGCAGGGCTGGCACTGCTTCCCAGACTTCCCGGGGGCAGGGATTGCTTTGGCTCAGCAGGACTCCTACGGGGCAGGTAAAGGGGGTTGGTAACAAGGGGCCACAGTGACCCCCAGCAGCTGCTCCTCAGCTAAGCCCGAGCTCTTCCTTAGCAGAAACCCCTGGTAAACGCTGGCCTGCAGCACATCTGTGCTCTGTCAGAGGCTCTTTATTTGCAATACTGAGAGTGTTCTTAACAGTACAATAATACTGACCCCATGCTCCAAAAAAAACACCAAAAACCTGAGAGTTTGGGGGTAGAAGCCTCTGGAAGAAAGGGAGATCCACCTCTCCTTCACTGCCTTGATTCCACAGGAGGGGAAGCAGGGCCCTGCCCCTCGATGGACTCTGCCAGTAATGGAAGCTACAAACCCTAATCCCATCATTTCCCCCCCTGAAATACCCATCCCCACCCTCCAATCCGTATTCCTGGGAATTCCAGCTGGGATTCCTGGACAGACAGCTCTCCTTTGGGGCTTTGCTGGGAAGGGAGGGGACAGAAACTGCCAGGAGCAGGAGGCAGGAAGGGAAAGGTGGGCTGAGAGATGTGGCCCAGGTGGGAGAAGCTCCTGGGACAGCAGTGGGAGGAGGAGGAGCCACTGCAGCGACAGCAGTGGGGAACACTGACATGCTTTAGCAATATATACATTGACAAGTGCAGCAATGAAATGATCGTGGTCTGAGACCCCTGGGGACAATTCCAGGTGGCAGTGCCAGCTCCTTTGGGGGCAGGATTCACAGTGGGAAACGCAGAAACTGAGACAATCTCCATTTCAGGACAGCCTGAACTCATGTGAAACGGGCTTCAGGCACAGCTCCTCACCACCCTGTGCCCCAGCTCCCCCTAATCCCTGTACCTGGCTCCTTGGTGAGTCACCACCCATCCATCTGACTTTCCCTTTTTCCTTTCCCCTTCCTAGGAATGCACAGACTGAATCTGGCAGGAGAACCTGCACAGTCAGCAAGGAATTCTGCCCAGGAGTCTCCCAACACCTCCAGCTGCTCCCTGCTTTGCCATATGTTGCTTTAACTTCAATCACTCCACGCTCTGAATCCAACCCTCACCACCCATTCCCACCCCTCCTGACCACTCCACATTTTTGGGAATAGAAAGGGCTGTTTTAACGAGGGCACCAAGGAGATGTGGTGGAATGGCACAGCTCACATATCCACCTGCAGCTGAGGAAGCTCAGAGGTGACCAGCTCTTGTAACTTGGAGTTTCTCCATGAAATAAAAATAGCTGAAATTATCAAAAGAATTTGAAAAACCCCAAACCTACTCCTGGCTGACACAGAGGTGAATATCTCCTGTCTTCCCAAGGCAGGGAAGCAGAGAGAAACGTGCCTTTCACAGCATCAGCACCTCCCCACAGCATCAATCCAAGGGAGGAAAAGGGTTTTCTTGTTCCTGTGGAAGAGGGAGGTCACACAGACCCCAAATCCCAGGAGTGGAACATGAAACACAATCCAAGGTGCCAGAAATCCCAGTTTTCAGTGTCTGTTCAGGGTGCTGGGTAAGAAAATGTAGCCCCTTTATGCCTTTTCATCACATAGTACATGGGTCAGGAATCCATGTTAATCACAGCATTGGGAGGCCCTAAATAAAGGTAATTTCCTCTAGAAATGCTGAGCAGCTTCAGAACCACAACAGTATCTCAGACAACTTTAACACTGTTTGTAAAGGAGTCTTAGACTGAATGCAGAATTCCTGCAGGGCCCCCTTCCAGAGGCAGGGAGGCCAAGCAACTTCCACTCCTGAAAAAAGGCTGGAAGAGAAATTCTGCTGACACTCAATATCAGGCAGTTCTGTGTCTGGAAGTCATTTTGCTGAAGCTCTGCTGGCTGTGGGTGTTACATCTTTGGCCCAGACCGAAATTCCAAAGCACAGCAGCCTCTCCAGCACAACATCCCCAAAGGGTGCCACGGCAGGAGGAAATTCCAAGCAATCCAGAGCAGTTTGGGGTCACCCAGGCAAAAAGACTCACCTAAACCCACCATTTTACCTCGAATTCTTTCCCCTGATTTTCCTGCTCAGATCACCCTGAACGGGGACTAACAGTGAATGCTCCCAAAGGACAGTGATTTTTTAAAATCTCCAAAGCAAGCACGAACCATCTGGAGCTGCTCCAGTTCTAAGCCTCACAAAGCTGCAGTCTGCAATTTTCAAATTAATTATCAGCAATTTTTAAATTAATGACAAAAAAACACCCCCACCCTCACAAATCCTTGTTCCACCACTCAAATGAACGAGGCTCTTCCTTGTGGGCTGAGGATGCTGCTCTTTGTGTGGGAATTACCAAACTCCTTGGATTTCCTCTGACTGGAAGGCACCACCAGCGAGCATCAGCTGGCTCGAGGCTTTTATTAATCAAAACCATTAAACTGATGGGAAATCGGATTATAAAACTAATTTATTTAGATCGAGATGTTGGCGGCTGATGCCGAGTTACCCGTGACGATCTACCCTGGCTGTTTGCACAGTGAGAGACAGCAAATCCTAAGAATTATCCCCTGCCTTAAAGGAGCTCATAAACCCTCCAGCACTGCACCAAAACTACACATTCTTACACCTTAAAAAAAATATAAAAAATTAATTTAAAAGCAGGATGATAAGCAGCAGAGTCAAGCGTGGAGACTAAATCCGAGCAGCTCCTTGCCCTGGGTGCCTCCCAGCTCCCCAGTGTGCACGGAAAGCAGGGAGTGGAGGCAGATTTTTTAACTCCTTCCCATTTTTCAGCTGCCTCGGGTGTCTGGAGGCAGCTCAAGGGGCTGGCCTGAGGCCCCGAAGGCGGTGCTCGGGCAGATCCAGGGAAATCCGAGCTGCCAGGCGATTGGACAGCGGGATGGGGAAGGAGAAGGCTCGGCTGGGCACAGAACAAAGACTGCCATTTCCAGGCTCTCCTCAGGCTCCTCGGAAGCACGAAAAAAGCTCCAGCACGGATTTCCAGAAGGGAAAAAACCACCGAGGGGGCAAATCGCGGCTCCTCGGGCTTCGAGCAGCCGCTCCGCAGGAACCGCCCGGGTTTTACGGCCCTTTCTGGTCCCTCTCTCCCCGGGGATCAAAGGGCTGCCCTGATTTCGGCAGGGACAGAGCTCCTTTTCTTCTCAGCAGCTGGAATAGTGCTGCTTGTATGGGATCGATATGAGAATTTGGGGATTTGGGTGAGAATTATATCGCTATGGCCCTGATGCTCTGGCTGTTCCAGAGCATCATTTACCCCAAGGCTTCTCAGTGTCCTGCTCTGCCGGTGAGGAGCTGCACCAAAAACCGGGGGGAGCGTGGCCAGGACAGCTGACCCGAACTGCCCAAGGGGATATTCCACCCACGGACCGTCATTCCCAGTATTTAAACTGGGAGAATCACCTGGAAGGGGCCGATGCTGGTGATCAGTGGGTGGTGAGCAACTGGGCATCAGCTCTCCTCCCTGTCACAACTATCATTATTATTAGCACATTTAGCATTATTAGTACATTTTATTCCATCCATTGAACGGTTCTTAACTCATGGGGTTCTCTTTACAATTCTCCCTCTGCCTGGCTCGGGCTACACCCCCACAAACATAAGAGAATGTAATACAGCATAACGTAACATAGCATAATATAATACAACATAATGTAATATAGGATAATATACACAGCATAATATATGATAATGCAATATCATGCGAAGTAACGTAATATCATGTATTATATAAGCACCAATACACAACCCGCGTTGTTTCTCCCCGTGCTTAATGAAACTGATTTAAACCAGGGAAACACCTAATTCTATGGAATCTTAACCCCTCGCCGAGCCCCGCGGTGCCGGTACCTGCGGTGAGGAGCTGCATGGCGTGCGTGAAGGACGGGTCCAGGCTGTCCTTCTCGGCCATCAGCTCGGGCAGGTACTTGTTCTCGGGCTCCATCTTGGCGCCGGGCAGCAGCGGGGCGGGCGCTCCGCCGGAGCCCGCCGTGCCGGAGGCGCTGGCGGCGGTGGGAGAAGGCTGCG
>JAWWMP010000063.1:4178800-4221831 GCA_035047865.1 Dendrocincla tyrannina | reverse complement strand
CGGCCGCACCGCCCGCGCCGCGCCGGGCCGGAAGTGCCGCGCCGGAAGCTCCGCCCCCCGGGGGGGGTGAGGGGAGCGCTGTGCGCATGCGCGGGGCAGAGGGACGGAGACCCTCAGAGAGGGCGGGTGTGGTTGGTGTGTAGATTGACCCTCATAAACACACAGGGACCCTCAGAGACCCCCAGAGACCCCTGATATCCACACAGAGACCCCCTCATAAACACACTGAGACCCTGAGAGGGGTCGGGTGTGGTTGGCGTGTAGATTGACCCTCATAAACACACAGGGACCGTTCGTATATAGAGATTCCTCTTCATAAACACACAGGCACCCTCAGAGAGATCGTGTGTAGTTTGTGTATAGATTGCCCCTCATAAACACACAGATCCTCAGAGACTCCTCATATACAACAGAGACCCCCTCATATACACAGAGACCCACAGCAGTAGGCACTGATCCCCTCCTGGCTCTCCTGTCAGGGAGTTGTACAGAGCAATAATGTCTCCCGTGAGCCTCCTCCTCTCCAGGCTGAGCCCCCCCAGCTGCTCCTCACAGGAATTGTGCTCCAGCCCCTTCCCTGGACACGCTGCAGCCCCTCAACATCCTTCCTAACCTGAGGGGCCAGCACTGGACACAGCACTCGAGGTGTGGCCTCAGCAGTGCCCACTGCAGGGGCAGAATCCCTTCCCTGGCCTGCTGGCCACATTCTTCCTGATGCAGGCCAGGGCGCCATTGGCCTTCTTGGCCACCTGGGTATGTGCTGCTCGTGCCCATCAGTACCCCCAGGTCCTTCTCTGCCCAGCTGCTCTCCAGCCTCTCTGTGGCAGCTCAGCCTGTCCCATTCTGTGTCCAGGTGTCCAGGCACTGGTGCTGGAGCTGAGCTCTGCCCTCCTGCCATCGTAACCCTGTGCTGCAGGGCCTTGGCAGAGCCTGACGCAGTGTGGGGCTTCCTGCTGGCCAGTCCTGCTCCTGCCACGCCCCGAGTCCCATTATCCTGCTCTCCATGTGGGAGCCACAGCGCATTCATCTGTGGAGGTTTCACTGCACACCGGTGATCCCAGGGCACCCATTCCCTCTGTGCTCCCGATGCGTCCAGGAGGGCCAGGGCTGGAAGCACCAGTGCTTCTCCCTGTGCTCTTGGGCCAGGGCCAGTCCAGATCCAGGTCCTGGTCCAGGACCCAGATCCAGATCCAGGTCCTGATGCAGATCCAGACCCAGACCCAAACCCCAATGCAGATCCAGATACAGGCCCAGGCCCAGATCCAGATCCAGATCCTTATCCAGGCCCAGATCCAGATCTTGATCCAGACCCAGATGCAGATCCAGGACCAGATCCAGACCCAAATCCAGGCCCAGACCCAGATCCCAATCCTGATCTAGATCCAGGCCCAGACCTAGATCCAGACCCAGGCCCAGATCCCAATCCCGATCCCGGGAAGCGGGACCCGTGGGAACCCCCGGCCGGGCCGAACCACTGCCCGCCGTGCGCGGGGGGGGGGTCCGGCTGTACCACTGCAGCCGTGCTCGGGGGGGGGCTCGGGGGGCGCTGCCGCCGTGGAACCCTCCGCGTGCACGTGCGGGCGGAGGGCCGGTCCAAGTGCGCGGGAGCGGCGGGGGGGGCCGGGCCGTACCAAGGCGGGGCTGGGGGCGCTCGGTGCCCACTCAGGGCAGGGCGAGCCGCCCCCGGGCCGTACCAATACCCGAGGGAGGGGAGGAAAGTGTGCTGTACCGCTGTATAAGGGAAGGGGGAGACCAGATTGCTCAAGGCCTTATCCAGCCTGGGTTTGAACACTGCGAGGGCTGGGGCATGCACGGCCTCCCGGGGCCACCTCCCAACAGCTGACCTAAATTTCCTCTCTATTTGTACCCGTAACTCCTCGTCCTGTCCCTCCACTTCCTCACGAGGCTCAAAAGCACTGTGAGCTCTCACCAACATCCCGGATTCCCCCCCCCCCCCCCCTCCGCCGTCGCGCCGCGAATGGACGCGCCCAGCGCGCTGCCCCCGGGGCGGGGGCGCGGGGCGGACCGTACCACTGCCGGCCCGCGGGGGCGAGGGGCGGGCCGTACCACGGGGGCGGCGCGGGGGGGGGGGCGCGGCCTGTGCGCTCGGAGCCTTGTGGCGGCGCGCGGGCTCTCGGTGTCTCCGGCCGGACCGGGCCCAGCGCAGCCCCAGCCCCGACCCCCGCACACCCCGCCCAGCCCCCGGCCCGCTCAATGCCCAGGGTGAGGGGGCGACCGGGGGGGGAGCCGGGAAAGGGGGGGCCTGGTGGTTGCTCGGGAGGTTTTGGTGGTGGGAAGGGGTTCCCGGCTCTGGTAGGGCCAGTTTAGGCCCCTGCGGGTGGGTTGGAGGGGTGTTCTTGTGCTGTGGGGGGGTCTGGTTTTGGGGAGGGGGGTCCTTGGGCTCTCTGTGGGCTGAAGGGGGGTCTTGGGGGCTCAGGAGGCTCTCTCTGGGCTGAGGGGTTGGTTTGGGGGCTCAGGAGGCTCTGTGTGGGCTGAGGGGCTGGTTTGGGGGGTCTTGGGGTTCTGTGGGGCCCTGTTTGGACTGAGAGGCTGGTTTGGGGAGTCCTTCCTGCCCTGGAGGAAATTCCCGGCCTGTGGGGCTTGTTTGAGGGATCTTCCCAGGCCTTGGGGGCTCCCTGGGTACGAGGAAGGGGATTGGGGGCTTCTCTTTGCCTGTGGGGTCCCTCCTGTGCTCTGGGGCTGCTTTGGGGTGTCCCCCCTGTTTGTGGGGACCCCCAAAACTGGCTTGGGGTAGTAGCCCTGACTTCCCAGGGCTGGGGTGTCCCTTCTCCCTGCGGGGCTGGTTTGGAGGGTCCCCACTGACCTGTGGGGTGGGGGTCACCCCCCAGCGCCCACCCCAAGGTTTGCGTGGATCCTCCCCCAAGCTGGGACGACCAAACCCCAAGGGGGAGGTTGAGGGGAGGGAGGAGAAGCCCCCCTTGTAGCTGTTTTTGGGGGGTGTTCCGGAGGGGAGATCGTTTCCTGTGGGGTTGAAAGTGGGAGGACAAGGGGAAGTGCAGAGGGGTCGGTGTGGGTCAGTGGGGGGTGTTGGTTGTACCTGGTTTGGGGGGCGTTTGGAAGGGCTGTTTTGTGTGGGTGGGGGAAGAGTTTGAGGAAAACTGGATGGGTTTTTTGGGGAAAGAGGATTCTGCCTCGTGTAAAAGCTGGAGATAGACGGTCTGTGAAAGGAGGACGATTTTTCTGCAGTAGGAAAACGAAGGGGAAGAGGTGGGAGAAATTTGAGGGGGGGGATGTTTCTCAGGCTCGAGGAGACCATGTGGAGCAGGAAAGGAAGGGTGGCCAGGATGTGGTGGTTTTCCTGGGGTTTGAGTGGGGGCAGGGCTGTGAACGCCGGGGCCGGTTTGTCGGGATGAAGGGCTGCCCTGTGGGATTTGGGGCTGCAAGCGAGGGAGCCGAGGAATTCTGGCACAGGCAGTGCCTGGAGAAAGTCCTGGTGTGGCCGAGGGTGCTGAGAGTGACCTGCAGGAAGGTCTGAGTCAGGCAGGGGTTTGGTGGGTGAGGAACCCTCCTGGTGAGAGCTGAGGTTTGGGATTTGGAGCACAGGTGAGGCTGCGGGCTGGGAGGTGTTTGGGACGAGGATGGTGGTGGAAGTGGCATGATGGTTCCTGGGTATGATGAGTCAAGGTCTGTGTTCTCTCTCGGGGCAGCCTGTGCTCGCTGGTTTCAGGGTGAGGAGGAGGAGGAGGAAGGCAGAAAGTTGGCTTTTAAAGGCTCCTGTGTAAATGGAAACTCGCCTTGAAACTCCCCAAATGAACCAGGCAGGGTCTGACTCAGAACTGCAGTTAGTACTTAAAGGAGGAAAAAAAGAGAAACCCACCACTAGCAGCAGCCAGAAAACTCTATCTCCTTATGACTCAACGTGTAGAAATACTTGGATTTAGTCAACTCAGCTGTTGGAAAGGAAAGATCCGTCAGAGTTAAGGTAGGATTGTGGATGCACAGCCAGGAGTGTGGGTCTTACACAGGGCCTAGTTGTGATGTTTTATGTACATCCCTAGTTGTGATGTTTTATGTACATCTCCCATAACCTTCAGGGATTGACTTTGGGTGTAATTACCTGCAGGTATCCATCCCTCTTTTCCACACAGCAGTGCTCGAGCCTTTTCCTGCCCCAGGGCAGAGCTGAGCTGTGCTCCCAGGGCTTCCCTCACTCCTGCCTGGACTTTGCCCCCCTGAAATGCCATGTCAGTCACCTGTGGTGAGGCCTGGCAGGGAGAGCTGGGTGATTCATGGCTCGTGGAAAGGCTCCTTGCTTTGAGGAGGGTGATCCACAGCTGGAGACAGAGCTCTTGAGATGGTGTAGGGCCAGCAAGGCACGTTTTAAAAAAGCATGGAGTGACAGGACAAGGGGGGACGGGGCTTGCCACTGCCAGAGGGCAGGGTTAGCTGGAATATTGGGAAGAAATCCTTCCCCAGGTGGGTGGGCAGGCATTGGCACAGGTTTGCCCAGAGAAAGCTGTGGCTGCCCCATCCCTGAAGTGTCCAAGGCCAGGTTGGAGCACCCTGGGCTAGTGGAAGGTGTCCCTGCCCATGGCAGGGGTTGGCACTGGATGGTCCTTAAGCTCCCTTCCAACCCAGACCATTCTGGGATTCTAAATGGTGTATGTAGGTTGTGTATGTTGACAATTTTCTGGAGGGGCAAACACGTCAGTGCTGTGCTGTTCCTGAACGAGCACAGTGTTGTTTGGTGTCTTTGGAATAGTTGGACAGCTGGAGATTTAAAACAGCTCCCTGTAAACGTTGGAAAATAGCCCAGATGGCTCGAGGATCTGGGCTGGAAGTTGCTCCTTTTGGTGCAGGTTTGCTGCAGAGCTCCCTGGGCTGGCACCTCTTGAGGTTGATGTGCATCACAGGAGCATAAAATGCCTCTGGAGTGGCTGTTTATTTTGGTATCATCTCATGGCTCGTTTTGCTGATTGTGAGGGGATAAATGAGTCTTAAACCTCTTGATCCTTTCTCAGCTGTAACACTTGAGGCTCCAGGTTTCTGGCTGCATCCAGGTCAGTGTTAGGGGCACCTTTTTGTTGCCCCTTGTTTCTCTGTGTTCTGTGCTAAACAGTGAAGTTCTCCTTGGTCTCTCACACTGAAAGTCGAGCTCTGCCCCAAAGAATGGACTGTGGGCTTGAACAATTGGGACTTTGTGGGCATGCAGTGAAATCTATCAGTCAGCTCCAGTCTCAGTTGTCAGCCTGCCTTTAAGTGTTCCAGGAGCAGGGAAGAGGAGCCAGCTCCACACTCAGGCATTTTTCCAGCAGAGGTTGATGGCAGATTCAAATAAGTGAGATGAGTAAGGTGCAAGTAATTCAACTCTGCAACTTCTGTGTTTCTGTGTGATCTGAAATTGCTTTAAAGTCCTGCTCGACTTGTTAATGGCGTTTTGGTGGTGTTTTTGATATTTCATCTGAAAGTGTGAGAATATTTGGTTGTTCAGGCCAGGACCATGTTTTCAAAAACCAGCAGTGGATCCAGCTTGGACAACTCAGCATTCCAGTTTTTGGGAATGAATTATTAGTGTCCCATATTCATGAAGTGGTGTTTGATTTTACTTAAATATAATTCTGTGACTTAAACAGGACAGTAGCTTAAATTTCTTTTTTGTATCAGGGCCTTTTGGTTTTGACTTCAAACACTTTCAGTAACTGACTTCAAACACTTTTAGTAACTTTAAACTTTCTGGGCATGGTATGCAAATAACATTCAAACATGTCCTCTGACAGGTTTTTAAAACCTTAAGTGGTGGGTGAGGGAGGGTGTTCAAAAAACCTCTGTGTCAGAACAGCGTTTTAACAATGAAAGCAGGTTCTGTTGCACAGGAAGGAGAAGCTGTGGAGCATGAAGCATAAAGGCTCTCAGTCCTTTCTGGAAGAGCTAAGGCAGTGTCCAGTCCCTTCCCACTGTCTCCAGGGTGATGATCTCTGCATCCAGGCCTGCATATAGAGAGAGCTCTGACCTCGCCCCCATTTCGGGGTGGCAGCTGAACTTTCCCTGAGCACACTCGGTGCTGCAGGACTGTTCTCACACCGAGCACCTCACACGCTGCATTTGACAATTCTCACCATTTCCTGACGTGTCACTTCGAAGCCGAGACTTCTTTCATGTGGATTTGTTTTTTTTTGTTCTTGCTCAGGCAGATCCGTATCTGCCGCTGTGGCTTTTACAGAGCGCCTGGGTTAGTGCGAAAGGAAACGAGTGAGTCACCCGGAGAGCCTGTCAGCAGGGAGGGAGGGAGCTGGGAGGCAGCTCTGCCGCCCGCGGGGGTGGACAGGGTGGAACAGTGAAATTTTTGACCTCACCCCTCTCTAGGCACGTGTCACTCTGAGCAAGCTTCCTTCAGAGAGTGTCCAGGGATTTCATCCAAGAATGTTCGTTCCAGAGGTTCTCTGCTCTGTGTGCTGGCAGAGGTTATTGTAGAAAAGATGGTTCTTTGCTTCTTGCTGGGGTGTGTTTTCACTGTCTTAAAGGCTCCTTGTGGAGGGCTCTGAATTCTTTGACTTGGAGAACACCTCGTGCTCCACCAGGTGAAGTGGGACAGTGTGGCAGTGTAAGGATGGGGGGTGGGTCACTCAGTGGGGAAGTGAAACCTGCTGTGGGCAGAGTGTCAGGAAGAGCCTGGCTGGGGTGCAGCACTGTCAGGATGGCACTTTAATGGGATCCAGTTGTGGTGCTGATTTCACGTGTGTAAATGCAAGGCACAAGAACGAGGCTTTAAAGAGGCAAAAGAGGGAAATTCAGCAGCTCATGACCTGCCTTTGTTAACACTGTACGTGGATTCCCACTTAGAGGAACAGAATTGTTGGAGGTGCTTTGAAAACCCTGGCCTTCAAAACACCAAAGTATTCTTTTAACTCTGAGTGACAAATTAGCAGGCTGTGCTGTGCATCCTGTGCACTGGGGTATTTTGAAAGGGGATCCCAGTGACCTTTGCAGGGGGATCCGTGTTTTGCAATCCCTGGCAGCTGCAGCTGTTCCAAGCTGTTTCTCTCCCTGTGCAGCTTAGGCACAGTTTTACCAGTGTACTTTGAAGGAGATGGTGGCACTGGGAATTCCTCACGATGTCATTCCTTGGTTTTCATTAGGCCCTGGGCTCGGGCAGGCTCAGTACGGAGCAGTGAGCGGAGTCTCTAATTTAGGAGTCAGTTCAAAACAGCCACTGGAGATGAATATCGAGGGTGTGTTGGCTTTTTGCTCTGAGCAATCTCAAGTGAAGCTTCTGTCAAGTCAGGAACTCATGTCACTGTCCTCTCTTAATTAGTTATTACCCCGATTTATTTATGCTGGTTAATAGGACTGCCCCTTGCTTATGCTCTCAGCATATTCCTGCATATCCATGGGATTTTGAGACATTCTTCTCGAGTTGGCCTCTTATCAGGCTCTCTCTGCCTGTGGGATGTGAGGGGAGCTCAGTGCCTGAGGATCTCTGTGTGTGTTTAGTTATAACTTCAATTAATCCCTTCAATTAATCCGTCAGTGGGTGCCGTCTGTCCCAGCTCGCTACACCTGGTTGGACAGATAAGCATCTTGATTGATGACTGTTCCCTGATAGCCAACACCATCAGGAGCTGACTCCCAGGCATTTCTAGCTCTCTGCAGATCCATGAATGTTTATGGCTTGGCTGGCTGTCCTGCTGTCTCTGCTTTCCCTCCTCCCCTGGTTCCTGATGGAGCTGTTGCTGTGGAGGGTTGGATATTTCCCCTCCCTTTCCAGACCAGCCACATAAAACATGTTGTAATTTTTTGGTTTCTCTCCATGTGCTGTCTCACTTTCTAAGTATAAGAAGTTGGAGGTTAATTGGCTGAAAAAATTACTCCTGGATTTCTGCTGTCCACAGACCTGGTTACAATTTATTGTCACTCGGTTCCCCTAGGGTTGTGAAGTGCAAATTTCCTTGATAACACAGGGAGGGAGACATTTTAAATGATTTACTTGGGGAGATCAGAAGTTGTAGACAATGGGGTTTTCCCTGCCTTTAATTTTCTTAATTGGGAGCCTGGTTTTTCTTTTTAAGCTGTAGCAGTTGGAAGGTACAGGAAGAAGGGATATATGTCAGTAACCAAACCTTTAAAACTAGAGTTGTGTGCTACACAGACTTCTTACCCTTCTGGAAATAATTTTTCAGACTTAAATACAGTGCTTTACATGTTTAATCACTTCTTAGCTATTAGCTAATTAAATGCTTCAGGAATATTCCTTTGGGGAAGGTGGGATGGTGTCATTCCTGTTCTGCAGAGGAGCTGAGCCACTGAAAGTCGCTTGGCCAAGGTCACCACAAACAGATCTCGCAGATCCAAGAGCCAGAACTGGAATTGGTGACTTCCCCTGCCTGTGGAACGTGTCATCTCCATGTGTCCTTCCTTAATGACTTGGTAAATTGTTTGTACTCCAGGCTTTTCAAACAATTGGGTTGAAATTCCCTCTTTGGTTTGCTTGAGGGAGGAGAGGTGTATCCCAAATGACCTGATTTGATACAGCTCACAGTGCAAATAGCACTGGATGAGGCTCTTCTAACCCAGCTCTTGGTGCTGGGAAGGAAAATGTTTAAAGGATTTGTTTAAATACGACTTAATAGCTCCTCTCCTCAGCACAGTGTACTTGGGAATGCTCTGAGCCTCTGGATCCCTGTTTTGATCTCCTCTGCCAAAATGCTGACCACAGTTTTTATTTAAATGACCTTTTTAGATCCTCAAAAGCCAGTCTTGAAGCTGTTCTGTGACCCAAGTCTGCAGATCAGGACGTGGCTGGAGTGTGTGTTCAAATGGGGGGGAAACAGGGTGATATTTGCCTGAGAAAAGACCTCCTTGCATCAGGTTTTGCAGATGTTGGACACAGTGGATGCTGTGACTGTTCCTGGCCCCTCATGGCTCCAGCAGACCCAAATCCACCCCAACAAACCCTCTGAGGTTCGGGGATAGAAATGAGAGGCTTGTGACAAATGTGCAAGAGTTGGCAAGTGTGAGGACTTGAGTCTGATGTGTTTGGATGGGACTCTTCCATCTGGGATGAGACTTAATCCTGTGGGCATTCCACTGATAAAATATTCCAGGATTCATTTCTGAAATTTGTATTTCAGTCACTCAGAGCAAGAGCAGTGTTAAGGTCGGGGGAGGTGATTGAAAACATCTTTGTTCTTGCCTCTGGCAACCTAATTAATACACTTTTTGGCACTGAAAGCTGTACTTTAAGGAAATAATTGCTGTTCTTTGGGTGATTTTTGACTTCATGTCAGTGAGAAAGGTAATTTCATAGTAGTTAATTTGCCTGTTTTAAAGTGAGGATCTCATTAAAACCTTGAGCACTCCAGAAATTCGGGGGTGTGAACTTCATGTGTGTGTTTTTCCCTAATTGTCCTCACTCAAATGTGCCACGTTGACCTTTCCACTCCAGTTGCAGGTCTGTGACTTCTGGCTGCAAGTTTGGGTTTTATTCAACTGATTTAAACCTTTTTCCTTAAAACCCAAGTGCCAGCAGTGAGTTTATTTTTAAATTTTCCTTATTTTTAAATGCAGCAAAAAGCCCCATTGCTTACTTAGTATTTCTGCCTCAAATGAGTTGAGCTGCCTTGGGGTAACTCCCATTTTCATGCCCCTAAAGGCCATGGTTAAAATGACACTGTTGCATCTTTTATTGCCATTGCTGAAACATCTGTATTTCAAATCCTGTGGGTTGGACTGGAAGCTGTTGTGTCTTAATGCCCTGGTCTGTAAATAGAGATAAGACTGAGAATAACTCAAAATTATTATAGTTGTAACTAAAATAATTGAGCATAACTAAAAGTTATTGCTGCTAAATGACCGTTTGGTCATTATTGTGACTGATTTCTTGAGGATGTTTCCTCACTACTGTTGGGAGTTTGGGAGTGTTGGTGACATTTATCTGCTAGCAAAAGCTTGAATATATGAAAAATTGATGATGCTCTTACTATCTTATTTATTATACTCATATTTCTGCTCGTCCTGCTGATTTTGTTCAGGAAAAAAAGCCACACCACCACTTTTTAATACATATTTGGGCTTCAGCCAGGCAGGTAGGACTGTAGCTACAGACACTCGTGTGGCTTTGTGCTTTTTGCTCCTCTTTGGGAGGGAACACAAAAAGCTTTCCTTGTTCTCAGTTCCAGTGCCAGGAAAAAACCAACTCCTGCAAGAACATCCCGAATATTCAGGATCCCAGCCCTGAGGATCCCAGCAAAGATTGACTCCTGTTTGTTTGTTTCTCAACATACTCCTCCCTAGTGGTTCCCTGGGGGCGGGTCAGTGTTTGTTGCTGCTGGAAATAGAAGCCCCAACGCTGTCCCCTGCTGTTTCCCTGTCTCCAGGTGTCCCGAGGGAGGATACGTCGCACATTTATGGCGATTCTGAGCGTCAGGGCAGACTTCTGCCAGGCCCAGCACAGCGTCCTGGCTCACAAGTGAGCTGAGGCCGGGGGGTCCCACGTGCCATAATTGCTTTGCCTTGAAGCCTCCGGACACAGCGGCCACGCCCAGATATATGGGAGATCTCCTGCCCTTTGGAAGCGTGTTCCTCTCAGTGACTCTGGCCAAGCTGAGCGTCCAGAAAACAAAGTGGAGAGAAAACCTGCCCGCCCTTTTCTGCCTCACCAGTGCCTAAATGTAGAACAGGCTGCCTAGTCTTGCGTGTAGTGGGAATTTGTGGAGTCTGAAGGAAGCCACCTGCAGCAGCCGAGGCCCAAGTGGAATTCGAGTGGATTCTCCAGCAAACCTGTCTTCTCCAAGTGAAATCTCTAAGGAACAAACACGTCAAAGCAAGCCCTGATCAATCCCAAGCATATTAGTGGTCTTTTTGATGTTTTCTGCTGTGAAACGTTTCCAAAGTTATTGATTTTTTTTTAAAATTTTATTTTTGTTTCCTCTTTTTGGTTTTTTTTGGCCCCTTACACATTTTATTTGCCATTATGAACCGTCCAGCCCCCGTGGAAATTACTTACGAGAATATGCGTTTCCTGATCACTCACAACCCAACCAATGCAACCCTCAGCAAGTTCACCGAGGTAAGGAGTCACAAAAAGTGTCCTTTTTCCCTAATGTGCTCATAATTCCTGTGCAGGGACAGAACAGTCATTCTTCACACCTCTTGCTCAATGCTCTGGCTGTAGGTTGCTCAAAACTTAGGCTGTTTTTATCTTTAATATGTTGTTCACATTCTCCTGACAGTATGAGAAGAGAATCCACTGATGACTTTTTCAAGAGGCTGGGTGAGCTTCCATTTTGGAATACAAACACCCCCACCTTGTCATCAAGGATGTTACTCCTTGGACAAGGAAAATGGGTTCAAACTGAAGGAGGGGAAATTTAGGTTAAATAAACAGGAAAGGAAATTCAGGGATGGCACAGATTGCCAGAGAAGCTGTGGCTGCTCCATCCCTGAAGTGTCCAAGGCTGGACAGGGCTGGGAGCACCCTGGGCTAGTGGAAGGTGTCCCTGCCCTTGGCAGGGGGTGGAACTGGGTGATCTTTTAAGTTCCCTTCCAGCCCAAACCATTCTGGGATTCTGTTCTTGTCCTGGTGTCTGCAGGGCTGCATGTTCTGGAGTTCTAAATGCAGTTTTTCATTAAATAATGCAGTGCTTCTGCTATATCGACCTGCTGCTCACCTGCTGCTTTTAAAGGAGTTGTTAACAGAATTGGGACTGGTTTGTGAGCTTTCTCCTCTCTGAGAGGGTGAAGTGCAATACTGAACCTGGTGTTTGAGTTACAGGGTGTGTTGTCAAAGTGCCCTGCCAGTCCCAGAATTGTCAGAGATTTCAGGTGCTGGAGTTTATCCCCGAGAATGGGGCAGCAGCCAGGGCTGAGCTGTGGGAGAGTCACGTACGGGGGTGCTGGGTCACACTGCTGCTGACACACTGGGAGCTGAAATGTGGCAGCATTCAATCTGCTGAACAAGGAGCAGATGGCATCATCAGAGAAGTAGTAGCACAGTGTATTTCACATTCTGGTTTGCTCCAAACCTGCTCTATCTTTGTGTCCTTCTGTCCTGTATCAAGAGGACTTTTATCTGCTCTATGCAGGTTTTTTTCTTTCCAGGGAGATCCTGTCATCTCACACTGATATCTGACAGACTTCCATCACTTACATTGTGTGCTCTTCACCATGGATCTGCTCAGATATCAGTGGTTCATTTTCTCTGAAAGCCACATTTTTTTGTCTTTATTTTTTCACCCATTATTGTGGCTTGTCTTCCTTTCTTTTGGGAGTCTTGACTCTGGAATAGATATTATTGCTAATTGTAAGATGTAATGGTGATTCGGTCCAAACACGAGAGGAAATTCTGCTTGTTGTGTGAACCTTCAAAGTGAACTGGAACAGCTTTTGTTTGATCTTCTGATTATTTATCTGGCACAACGTGCTACTTATAGTGCATTACCAGGAAGCTGGAATATGGTGGGGTGTGTGTTCTGTTCCTCCCTACCTCCTAATGTCAACACTGGCTGAAGCAAACAGTCCCTGACTTCTATTTAAAGAGAAGAAGAAGCTGCTTGGAGAATATGAGCAGCTATTTTAATTTTGCTCTTACATATGCAATTTTTTTCCACCTGGGCATTTCCTGAGAGAGGAGGAGCTCAGAGGTGTTCTTTAACTTTTCCTGTTGCTTGTAACTTGTCCTAACACAGGCCATAAAGCCCCTGTTCTGCCTTGTCCCTTGCTCCTTTTAGTGTGTGTAAAATGTTCTGTTTTATACCCGATGAGAAAGGTTTTTAATTGATCACTGTCAATGCTCACGTTTCCCTTTTCCTTAAGGAGCTGAAGAAGTATGGAGTGACAACCTTGGTGCGAGTCTGTGATGCCACTTATGATCAAGCTCCTATCGAAAAAGAAGGAGTCCAGGTTCTAGTGAGTTGCCTTTAAAACTGTCTAAAAAAATGTACATTTACATGTCTGGAAGTGGTGGGGATCTTCTTCATACTTCTGGCTGTTTCAGCTTGGCCATAAAGGGACGTGATCCCCTACATCAGTTAAAGGTGGTTTGGGGAAACTCACTGTATTTTGTGACTGGGTGGTTCATGACTGTTGTCTTTACTTGGGGTAGAAATGCCTCTTTCTGGGTTTGTTGAGATATTTTGATTGCCTTTCAGTGACGAGCTTGATACTAATCCAGTGTTCAGCCTTGTGGTTGATACAATTTGATTTGGTCCTTATCTGGATACAGCAGTTCTTGGCTCTGTTGTTGATGTCCTCAGGACTCTGATAAAGCTCCCTTTAGAACAAGTGCCACTTTGGGAGCCTGGAGCTGACACGTTGATACAGAACTCTGTGGAGTGGCTGTAGCAGGACAGGGGCAGAGAATCATGGAATGGTTTGGGTTGGAAGGGAACTTAAAGATCATCCATGTCCAAGCCACGGGCAGGGACACCTTCCACTCTCCCAGTTTGCTCCAGCCTGGCCTTGGACACTCCCAGGGATGGGGCAGCCACAGCTGCTTTGGGCAACCTGTGCCAGGGCCTGCCCACCTGCTAGGGGAGAATTTCTTCCCAATATCCCATCCAAATCTCCCCTCCTCACCTGTGGATGGAGCCAGGCTGCTGGTGGCTTCCCAGCTGAGCAGGTGGAATTCCTTCCCTGCTTACTCACGGCTGACATTATGCAATGGTGTGTGACTCCATGGGCTGGTGTTGCTCGCTGTTTCAGGGGAGGTTTTTTTAAGAGGTGTGTGCTCCTCCTGAGCTTGCAGGCGGTATTTTTCCAGGCAATACTTCTGAATTGTTAGAGTGTGTCTGATATAATCAGTTATTTTACTGGTGTGAGTAATACTCTGTTGTGAGGACAGAAACTGCATCTCCGTGTTGCAGGTACTCAGCTTTCCATTGCCTCTTGCTTTTTATGGCTCTGACAGAGGAAAAACTGCAGTTTTCCATTAGGAGAAAAACTTACACCCTGGCATATCTGTGAAAACTCCACGTACAGGTCAGTCAGGTTTCTTGGCCTCCAGCCCTAGTCAGCATTTACTCCAGTTCCAGGCAGCCACGTGGGCCTCAGTGTTGTTGGAAAAGTCAGTCATCGCAGGGCTGTGCTCTGGAATAGCATTTTTGCTCCCTCCAAGCTGGCTGGGAGTTGGCCATCACAGTGTTTTCACTGCTCTGAAACCTCCAGCTGTGATACTCCTCAGGTTGCCAGAGGCTGGAAGGATTAAACTTGTGGTGTAGAATCCCTCCAAGCCCTGATTTAAGCTGGGGCTTAACAGAGTGTTCCTGTGCCAGAGAGGAGAGCCGAGTTCATCCTGGAACTGTAGGGCAGCATTGCAGGTGTCCATCCCATCCATGGGCAGCCTGGCAGGGAATTCCCACCTTCTCCAGGCCCTGGCCAGGCTCTGGAGCAGCTGCAGGAGCCAGAGCTCTGTGCTTTGGAGCCCGAGCTTGTGAAATAGTTGGGGGATTTTGGTTCTCAAGAAATTTTGAAACCTGAATGTTGGCTGGGTTTGAGCTGAAAGCAGTTTTCTGAGGAAGCTTTGCTGCAAAACTGGAAATGGTGTTTCCTCCAGGCCTGCTCTGTTGTGGAGCCTTTCACTTTGAGCAGCACATGTGAGAATCTCGTGTCTGAACACATTTGCCTCAGCCTAACAAGCCTAAAGATACCAGTGCTTAATGTTCCACTGCTCCAGGAGGGAGATAAATCCACCAGGCATCTGCTCAGGGTGACAGAAAGCAGGAGGTGACAGGGAAGGGTCATGCTAATGTCATCGCTGATCCTGATCATCCCAGTCAGGAGGTTGGCTTAGTAATTTACTGTATTGCTGCAGCGTTTGGCTATTTGAGATAAGCTTAACGACTCCCTGACTGGGCCACCTCCCGAAGAGCTTTTCCTCCCCACCAATTCCTGCTTTTTCAGAGCAGAGTCCTGTCGCTGTTCAGTAATGGGATTGAATTACCTCTGGCTGGGAAAATAACACGTCGCTATTTAAAGCCAATATTTGCTTGCAAAAATAACATTAAGATTTAAAACACAGCCTGGGAGAGATCAGTGTCTGTTTTAACACTGTTGAGGTCAAAAGCTGAGTGAAACCCCTGAAAATGGGAGCAGTTCAGCAAACCTGGATCATGGTACTGGATCAGATACTGCAAGATGGGTAGAGTGTGGCAGCTCCAGAGCTCCCTTGGCAGATGGCACAGTGAGAAAGGAGGGAATGAGATGTTCCCTGGTTGAAGTAGTACTATAGCAAGCACGTGTTTATCAAGAGAGATGAAATCCAGGAGGCAGGAGATGGGGATGGGTTTAGTTCCTGTGGGTTTGTGCAGTTCTTGCTTGTGTTCATGTGTCAGGTCTTGTGGCAGAAACGTTACATCAGGAAAGCTGGTAGGTTTTTCCTGGAAGTATTTTTTGCACTGGTTGGCAACCAGAAAGGCTGTGGTAGCTTTGTTCATCTTAAAGATCTGAGACACTTCATTGTTGTCCTTCTCTTAGTCCTTGATTTACCTGGTCAGGCTTTCTTTCCTCTCTGTGCCCCCCAGAACAGCCACCACCCAGGGAGAGCTGGAGATGGGAATCCATTGCCATGGCATTCTGGGGTGGAAGGTGGAAGCTTCCACACTGGTGGCTGTGGCCACATCCTGCAGAGTTCTGGGCACTCATGATTCCTGTGTTTTTTCAGGGGTTTTGAAGTGTCACCTCAAAGTCCTGTCAGAGCTTCTCAGCCATCTCAGTCCTGCACTGCCAGCCCCACTGCCAGGACAGACCCAGAGCTGCTGTGCTGAGCAAGGGCTGCTCCAGAGGAGGGGAAATAAGAATAAACCCCTTTCCTGCCTCTCCTCCTTCCCACTGCTGCAGGGTGGCACAGAAGAGCTGTATTTTCTCTTTGTGCAATCTCATCCTGGTTATTAATGACTGTTTTTGTGTGGAGCTTAGCAATTGGTTTTCTATCCTGTCTGACAGGAATTCTGCTGGCAGAACTCATAATCAGGCTAAAAAAAAAACCCCTGCAAACTTCACTGCAATTATTTCTCCAGTGCCAGAATTATTCTTGTTGCTCATTCTGGGCAGTGTTTTATCAGTGCTGCTTTTATGTGCCATTCCTGAGAGGTGATGCTCTGTGGGGAAATGGCAGCTGGGATTAATTCAGGCCAGCCCAGGAATTGTGTGGGCTAAAGCAATGTATTAAACTCCTGTATTTGGTGTGAAGGAAAGGATTTAATTTAAATTAAATTTAAACACTGAGATGACAAGGCAATCCTGTTCTCTCTGCAGGGCAGTTTCAGAAACAGCATCCTCCTGCCTCTTCTTCTCTTGGCAGCCTGTGCCTCTCTTCCTGGGACAGTGGGTGACACAGCCCTAAAATAATACAGCCTGCACTGTGTGATTGAGTGGAAAATCCCATAAAAGCCTTTTATTAGAAAGAACAAGTTTTACTTCGTGGTCTTATTTCTGTAGCCTTTTATTTTGCTGTGTTGTCCCCGATACTTTTGATTTTTCCATGTACTTTAAAAAAGGATTTCTCTGCCCTCTTCAGACTTGGTGCATCTTCCTGAATTAACCACATATAACGTTATTTCAGGGACTTAAAGCTTTTTGCTTTTGTAGTTATTTTCATTTCCACCTTTCAGCTTTAAGTGCCAACACATTTCTAAGGTGCTCTTGGGCTGTGCTGTGTTTGCTGTTCAGGAGGTGTTGGAGTAGCCATAAGTGCATTTCAAAATGAAAAATCTGGTGGTTTTTACCTTTAGTTGTACTTGTTCAGTGTTCCTACGTGGTGCTTTTGGACCTCAGAAAATATTATTTCATCCTAACCCCTTCTCAAGGTACCACATGAAAGGCTTGTTTTTGGCTGATGGGGGAAGAGGGCTCCTTTCAAAGCAATTTCCTTCCATTTGGAAAGGTTGTTGAATAATATGGAACTCTGGCAATGCTTTCCTCTTGTAAAACACCTCACAATCATGTAAAGAAAAGTGCTAAATAACTCCTAAATCCTATTTTTCCCTGACATCCTGGAGTGCTTTCTCCAGCACTCCCCGTGGCCAGGGAGATTCAAAGCATGTGATGTTGTGCTTGGGCTCGAAGGGGAGGCACAACTTGCAGCAGAGTTTTGTGGCCTCAGGAAAATGGGAAGTTCCTGCCGTGTCCTTTTAATTCCAGCCATCCTGGGGGTTGATATGAAACGTGGCCTGGGAGGTTCAGGGCTGGCTCCCCCTCGAGCAGCAGAAACCTCAGGGCTGCTTAGGTGTCACTTTGCCACTGTGTGAGCACCTTCTTTTTGATTGTGAATGTGGTTTTTCAACCTGAAAACACCCAGGTAATTGTTAAATTGCCAGTTGGATTCGTGGCAGCTGCAGAAGCTGATCCATCAGGGTTGTTATGTTGGGAGCAGCTTCTCCTCCACGGGGCCTGAGGTACAAATAGAATTTTAAAAGGTCGACACAAGCACAGGCAAAAGTCTACAGAGTTCTCATCTTTCACGTGTTTATTTGAAATGCCTATTGATTTTTACATATTTTTAATAAAATGGGATTTCAAAGGCAGCTATTTTTCTCAAAATTCTATACTGCAAAGGAGTTAGTGAAGAGCTTTATTGAAAAGTGCAATTAAATGGTTGTTAAACATTTAATGTTGCATTATGGTATTGACTTGTGAACTTGTGTGCAACCAGAAAAACACCCACAGAGCTCTGTGTGTGTGTGTGTGTATTATGCATTTCTCACTGAACTGTGCTTGTCCCAGTGGTGGTTCCCTTGCTGCTGGTTGTGGAGTTCAATGCCTGTAGCTGATGGAATGTTTTCCCTTCAAGGACTGGCCGTTTGATGATGGAGCACCACCCCCGAGCCAGATAGTTGACGACTGGCTAAGCCTTTTGAAAACCAAATTCCGTGAGGAGCCTGGATGCTGTGTGGCTGTTCACTGTGTTGCAGGGTTGGGAAGGTCAGTATCCTTGTCTTGGTTTTAGTGTGGATGTAAAGTTCATTTATTTGGGAGGTAGGTCATGGAAGGTGTTTAGTGGATAGTAATTTTCCTGTCTTCTCCTAAATAACATTTGAAACCAGCAGCATCACCTTTGTGTCACTGGAGCAAGAGAGAGACTTATTGCAGCTTGAAAATCATCAGTAATTTCATAACTCTGATCAAGGGTGAGAGGAAAAGCCTTGGAGAGGTTGTTCAGAACACTTCTGTCAGTCAAGAATGACACAAGGAGTTAGAGACATTAATTTAAAAGTATGTGTCTTTCTGCTAAAACAGTAAAAGCTCTTGTTCTTTTTGACACAGGCAATATACACATAGTGCAGTTTTAGATTTGTTTTAATTTCCTCCTGTTTTCAACTGGTAAGCTATCAAGCATGTGGTAATAAAGAAAAGGCATTGAGAAGAACTACTTTAATTACTTTCTTACTCTCAAGTGGCTTCTCTTCTTTCAAGAAGTCAGCCTTGTATTTCTTGCTCACTTGCAGATGTTTCTCCCCTCACCACTGAAAATACAACTTCCTACTTTGGGAAGAACCTTCAAGAACCTTTCAAGATAAAACAAAAAAAGAAATTTGATTCAGGAGGGCTGAATGTTACATTGGATATCCCCAAATGTAACCTCTGGATGTTATCTTTATCTGATGGGCTAGGAGGAAATGGAACTTAATTGTTTGTATTCTTCCAAGAGCCATGGGAGTGTTAATATTTAAGGATATCAATGAGTGGGCCAGAAAGATTAAAGAAGTCAAGCAGGCACAGGGTTAGAGTGCAGCAAGTTCTTGAATTTCCACCTCTAGAGGAGAGAGAGAGGGGAAGTGAAGAGCTGGAGGGAGAAACAGCCAATAATTGAAGACACAAGAGCCCAAACCTCAAGGCAATTAACATTTGTTTATCCATTTCTGCTCTATTTTTATCAGAGGAACATCTTCAGGAGGGTGGCCACGTGTAACTCAAGTGATGTTTCCACTCTCCTGCTCTTGCACAAGAGCAGGGCAAAGGGGCCCAGGAGCTTCTCATGCTGTGTGTGCCACAAACACAGCCCTGGCCCAGCTGCCCCTTCCACAGTGACCTTCTCCTGCTGTTCTGGGGCTGCTTCGGGCAGAGGGAGAGGCTGCTCAGACTTTGTGTTAACCCAGACACCTCTCTGCCTGTAGTGGGACACTGAGCTTCAGCTGGAGGGAGGAGACACTTCTGTTGAAGTGACCTTTGAAGTTTGTGTTGGTGCAGGGTGACAGTGGGAGTTGTTTCTCCTGAGTTATGTTGTTGTTCAGCCCTGAGGACAAGTTGTTCAATCCCCCGACTCCCCTCTCAGAGGTGCCTCTTGCACTGTGTGTTTAGTGGGGTGAACAATCCAGGAGAAAGTCAGTGTGGACTGGGATTTTTGCTTGTTCTTTGCATTCCAAACTGTGAATTCTAAAGAAAAAGGTTCCATTCTCTGTCCCTGGAACGCCCAGTTCCTTTACAGAATGCATTTACAAAAACACAGATCTCTCTCCATAAAGTCATCTGTTCTGAGCTCCATGGATCTGTCTCACGTGCAGCCAAATCTGCAGTGTCAAATGCATGCAGCAGGTATTACAAAGTGGAAAATGAGGTTATGGGGAAATAAGAAAGCATAAAAATGTCGAATTATTGTTGCACGCCCCAAACACTAAGGAGCTGCTATTGATTTTTATTTCCTTTGGTGTGTGCTGGGAGCAGAGCTGTCTTCTACAAGACATTTTACATTAGGTACTCAGCAGGCAAATGTCTTTCTGTAGGTAATGCTTAAAGAGGAAATACTTCAGCTGTTTGGTTTTAGATTAATTTGATGAATTTTGAAGGATTCAATACATTGTTTCTCTAGATCTTCCTTAAATATTGATTTCTCCTTCAGGGCTCCTGTTCTGGTTGCACTTGCTCTCATTGAATGTGGAATGAAGTACGAGGATGCAGTTCAGTTCATAAGGCAGTAAGTTAAACTTCCCCATTCCCCAGAAATCCTTCACTTCATGTTGTGTGTGACCAGCCTGAGCCCTCAGCAGAGCTTGTTGGGTTTGTGATTTGGGTTTTAGTATATAATACATACTAAAAATATATATATAATGATACAATGGGCATGGCTTTGCTGTGAATGCTGAGCCTGCTGCCCTTCTGTCTCTTTGAGGATAAGGATTAACAGGTGATCAATCTCTCTGTCTCCTTGAAAAATCTGGGTTTATATATTAAGTTGACCAAAGGCTCAAGGATTCTGGTTTTTGGGAGGAAAAAACACCTTAGGCTGGGGCATGAAAAATTGCTTCTAATTAACAAAAATTAAAATAAAATTCTAGTGAGGTTGGGCCACCAAGTGGGTGAGCTCCAGCACTGCCAGGGGTGTCTTGGGTGAGTGTGACCCACCCAGAAATGTCTGGAAAATAAAACTGGGGAAAGGAGGCCACAGGGCTCTGGTTCAGTGATAACATCAGCTCTTGAAATGAAGCTCAGCAGGTGAGATTTGTGTTGAATGAGCTTTGCCAAAAAGCAATTTATCCTTTTATGGCTTCCCAGGGTTTCCAGTTATCTTTGTATTGCTGTCAACAGATTTTTCTGAATTTTTCCTTTTTTAAGTTCCTTTTGTCTCTTCCTGGGCACGCTGCCTTTGATACCAAGAAGCTTTTTTTTCTGAGAACCTCTTATCTCTTTGTATCTGAATGTCAGGGTCTCACTTAGCTAATAAGGAGCACCTGCAGGAGAGGGTGACCTTGATGCTGTTCCATAAGTACTGCAGATGATGGAAGTAAACTCTCCCAAGTCCCAGCAAACATGCTGGGATTTGCTAGATTTTTATTTTAATATTGGCATGGAGGTGACAAACTGCTGGTGCTGGCCTGGCTTCTCCTTCCTCCCAGCGGTGACGGACACAAATCCAAGCCAAGATGCTGCTCTGTGGATGCAGGAAAGCTTTGAAACGAGGGCTAATCCTCCTTAGGATGTCTAAGGTGACTGAAGCAGTATTTTTTTCCATTGATACGAGCCTTCCTTCTCTTTGTTTTAGGAAAAGGAGGGGAGCTTTCAATTCCAAACAGCTGCTTTACCTTGAGAAATACCGACCTAAGATGCGATTACGCTTCAAAGATGCCAACGGTCACTGCTGTGTCCAGTAAAACAGGATCTCACACCAAGGCAGAAGTTAACATGGCTGTTTTCTGGACTCTTGGCACCTGGAAATGTGAATCTGGAATTAAACTACGTCATCAAATTAGTGGTGGAGTCAGTGCTCCTCAGCCTCTGTCCTAAGGGTGATGATGATTGAAAAAAAAAAAAAATTAAAAAAAAAAATAATAAAAAAACCCCAACCAATTAAGAGAAACATTTCAGTGAAGGATTGTTTTCTCCTTTAGCTGCAGTTTGAACATCTGCAAGGAGAAAATCACTTTCTGAACCTTCTGTATTTTTAACTTTTTCAGAAAAGAAATAAAGTAAACTTTATGTCTAAGGAAAACCAGCAGAGCATTGGCTTGTGCAGAAACTATTTTCTTGATTTGAGGGAAGTACCCCCCAGTCAGGGCCTGAGACATGAATTCTTCTTTTAAACTCTTTGAAATGGAGTTGCCTTTTGTTTTTTAACCTTGCTGGGACCTGGCAGAGACACGAGGAGGAGCCTTTGTTGCTGTCTGGGAACAGTCTGACAGCCTTAAGCCCAGTTTGGGCATACCCTGGAGGTTGGGTGGTGTCTGTGTCGTGTGTCTCCGTGGAGTTGAGGTGTGAGAAAAACTCCTGGGGGGCTTTAGCAGAAACCCCACTGCCTGATACCTTTGGGGAATCTGCTAAAGACCTTCCCTGAGTGGTGAGAGATCGTGTGTGTGTGCGTGTGTGTGTGTGTGTGTGTGTGGTTTTCTGTGTGTGAGTCAGTCTGATTTTTCCAAAGAATTTGGCTAAAATGTTAATTATCTTTCTGTTGCTGGACAGAAAATCTATCCTGGCAGAAGACTGATGTTCCAAAGTGAGCGAGGGGCAATTCAGACAAGGACTTAAAATTAATTTATCTGTCACAAGGAAGATGAAAAGGCTTTTTGCTGCTGTCCAGACTCTCTACCTTACTGAGCACAGGAAATCAGGATTTGGGGGAAGGTCTCATTTGTACCACGTGTGAGGTAAAGATGAGTCAATGCCTGGGGTGGGATTTCCCAGGCCTGCCCTCCTGTCCAGTTCAGTTTAACCACTGATTGCCTTGTTATTTTTATTAGGTTCTTTTGGAGGGAGAACCTCTGGTCCCACACCACCACGCCTGCCATCACTCCCCACTGGCTTTTGGAGTGTGGACTGGCACCACCACCTTCCTGTGGGGCCATTTGGTGCTGCCAGGGAACGAATCAAGTCCTTTTAGAGCCTCTCGGCAGCGATTTTGGCCAGGCTGCTTCTACCAAACCCTTGTTGTTGTAGTGCCCTGCCCCAGGAGTGATCTCTGTCCATAACACCCAGCCATGGAAGGCTTTGGATGCAGGTGTAGGGTCCTGGCATGCTTTGCTGTGCAGCACCAAAGGCTGTTGCTGCTCTGTACCTGCAGCAGCTGTGGCCTCATCCCCATCTCTTCCAGATACCTCAGCAACTGCCTGCCCAGGATTTCTTCCTGTTCCAGACTCCTGCTTTTAGTCTGCAGCTTAACTGTGCGAAAACACAGGTAACAGACTTTCACAATTCCATTCCTGGGAGAGGTTTTTAAATTTAAGCAAAAACTACAGGTACTTGCCAGGCCCCTCAGGTGGGATCCACGGGGAAGACCCCGTGCTCCCCAAAATTGGGTGTGTCCCAGCTGTGGTGGTGTACTGAGCTCCTTCCTCCCTGTGCCACGTGGAGCATTTCTGAGTTCTTGAATAGCTACAGGAGACACAAAAGTGTTTGTGATGTGGGTGCCTGTGCTTGGGAATGACGTGTCTGGTGGTGTCTGAGTCTGGGTGGAAGGGAGATGGTGCTGAAATCACCCAATTCTGGCCTTTACCTTCCCCTCACAAACCACAAGCCTGATGTTCTAACTGTTCCTGCAAGTGAAAAGTGATGTTTTTAGTGAAATGAAATACTAGCATTTAGTTAAAGCTGATTTGGCAAATGATGGAAGTCAGATTGGGAGGGGAAGGTGTTGAGCTGGATTAAAACCCAAACCCCACGTCCTTCTGAAAAACAATAAAACAGATTTTACATGCTCTATGTATAACTTTGCATTCTTCCCCCCAGTTTTACTCTGGATTAATAATGTACTAATTATCATATCCTATGACTCTGCAGCCTTAACTGAGGGAAAACAGTGAGAAGTGCAGGTTGGCACCAGGATGGGGGGATGTCCCGTAGGCACAACACCTGGATCAGCACTTGAACGTAGTGCAATAAAGTTCTTGCAGTAAAATACCTGCCCTCTGGCTCCTGATGAATTTATTGCAGCTCATTCATGTTAAATGATCTTTAATTTTGTTAAATCATCTTTAATCTGAAGGCATAAGTTTAGCTGGGCCCCTGGTGATCCCTGTTGGTTCCCCATGGCTTGGAATTGCTGGTGGGAAAAGCAGTTTTCTCTTGAAGAGGGGATGGTGCTGCAGGCAGGAACAGTTTCCTTCCTTTCAAATGATCTGCTTAAAAAAAAAAGGAGTGTAAACTTACCTCTAAACAAACCAAACTCTGAACTTTCCCAAGAACTGTCAAAGATCTGGTGCCAGACTCTGGATGAGACCTGACCTTGAGCCTTGGCAGCACCTGAATGGGGAGATTGTTTTGGGGTAACAATGGGGGATTTTGGGAGTCCTGGATCCCAGTCCCTTGCCCTTCCTTAGCAGTGCAATGCCATTGACCTGTGCAGTTTTATTTAAATATGAGGTGCTGTTTTCTGGGTTTCACAGGTAACAATCCAATCAGCTTTGCTTTGCTGCCATCAAGGAAATACGGTCTTTGCAAATGGGTGTTGTTTGTAATATTTATCAGATTTTTTCCCACTCCTTGAACAAATTTTTAGTCCCTGTTGCCTATGAGGTAATAAACCACTTGGACTGGGCTGGGAGACTGGGAAGTTCCTGCTCCTGTTTGTATAGTTTTCTGGGGTGTTTTTAAACACCACACCCTTGTTTTGTTTGGGTTTTTTCACAGTTTCTACCTTTTTGTTACCATGCACAAAAGTGAAATTTCTTGCTAATTGAAGGCTACTGGGTATAAAAAAATATCATTGCCCTTAATTGGAGCTGAGATATTCCTGTGTGATACGAGTCACTTGTTCCTCTTGTTAATTTTTTTTCACTAAAATCCAGGCAGCTTCAGCTGATGATGCTTTAATGGGAGATAACACTTAATGGCATGCATGTTGATATCACTTAAAATGCTGCTTTTGGAGCAATTAGGAATGATAAGCAGAGTGGAGTGACTCTGCATGAGGAAAGAAGCTGCAGGGACCAGGGCTGGCACTTTAAAGAATCCTGGGGTGGTTTGGGTTGGGAGGGACCTTAAAGTTCATCCCGTGGGCAGGGACATCTTCCATTATCCCAGCTTGTTGCAAGCCCTGTCCAGCCTGGCCTTGGACACTTCCAGGGCTGGGGCAGCCACAGCTTCTCTGGGCAACCTGGGACAGGGCCTGCCCACCCTCCCAGTGTTTTTAAGTAAAAGATTATAAAGCATTTATTGAACTTGGGCATAACCAACTTAAGTCTCAGCCCTTGCAGGTCTCCTGGAGCACAGGGTAACTGGCAGCCCAGCTGTGCAGTGAGTTCCTCCTGTGGTAAAGGGGGTGCTGTGTGTCCTGGAGGCCAAGGTGTGAAGCTGGGGGAAGAGATAGTCCCTGTGAAGATGGAAAGGTTGGGGAATCCTGCCTAGAACTGGATTGAGGCCTGATGAAGTCCAAAGGGATGTAACAGGTAAGGTTTTCACAGGTGGAGCTGAAACCCCTTTCTCTTCAGGCTGTCCAGGGGTGATGTAGACATGGATACCATGTCAGTCCTGCCTTAAATACTCCTGCCAAAACCAAACTCTGATCTGGAGCCAGATCTTAGGCCCTTCCCTCGTTTTTACTGCTGGTTTCATCCAAGCTTATATCCCCATCATCAATGAATGAAGTGATGTAAGTGAAATCTTCATTCTTCTTCATGCCACATATTTAGTCTGGATCCTGCTGCTACTGACTTGGGGGACATCAAAAAGAAAACTGGCTGTCTCTGCCCAGGCCAGAGCTCCCTTTCCTGGGCTCTTGCCCTTGTCTGGAGTCAGTTTGTCAAGGAGCAGCTCCTTGTGCCAGGGGTGTGGTTGGTACCAGGTAACTGAGCACCTGAGCTCCCTGTGGGGTGTGACCAGCAAGGACCTTGTCTCTGGAAACAGCTGTGGGTGGGATGTGGAGTCTGCCAGAGCAGCTGATTTATTCTGGCAGTGGCTGGAGGGGAGCTGGGACCTGAGGTGGCTGTTTGTGCTCTCTTACAGGGTTTAGCTCTGGAGATGGAGACCAATGAGGGACATGAGGAGCCACAGCTGGAGGAAAATCCCTGATGGAAGTCTGTGGATGGATTAGAAGAGCTGAAAAGGGGGAAAACAGCAGGTAAGGAATCACTTCTCTGTGCAAAAATGGGAAACCAAGAGCAGCAATAATAACATGACTCCTTCAGGGCTGCACAAAGTCAGGAGAGGGAGGGACTCTGGTCCCAGGATGTGGGACATCCCCTGTGGAGGGAGGGACTCTGGTCCCAGGATGTGGGACACCCTCTGTGGAGGGAGGGACTCTGGTCCCAGGATGTGGGACACCCTCTGTGGTTCCTGAAGCTGCTTTGTGGGACAGCAGGGCTGAATGTTGGTGGCCAGAGTCCTTTACTGGAAGGGTTCTCTCACTGACATCACCCTGGGGGGAGGCACATGCAGGGAGCCTGAGGATGGGATGTTTTGGAAGGCTCCTGCTCCCAGCCCAGTAGGAGGGCTGGGGCTCCCAACATCTGGAGCGTTTGCAGGGAATGTGAAGCACAGTGTGAACCCCTGGCTGAAATAACACTCAGAAAGCCCTTGGGTTGTCTTTGGCAAGGCTGTGTGTGTGTGTGGGGCTTGTGACCTTCCTGGGCTACTGTGGTGCAGCTGTTTTTCCCTTGCCCTTGTTGCTATCCAGAGGGATCATTAGCTTGCTGGGTGGCACTGGCTTGCTGAGCTGGTTATTCCAATTGACTGGGCTTGGTGCTTTGGGGTACCTTTGGCTGCAGATAATTCCACATGCAGGCAGCCTCTCGTGCTGCTGCTTGGTGATTTATTGTCACTTCAATTTCCAACAATGAAAGGGAAGAGGACGTTCTTGCGTGGAATATAAATGGCTTCAGCAGCGGAATCCGAAATTCTCCTGAGCAGCAGGGCAGCAAAACCCATCAGGCTGAGTGGGGCTGGGGGGAGATGTTAAAATAGCAGCAGTGTGGTGACATCCAGTGCTGGCTGCGAGCTGGGAGTGCAGGCAGAGCCTCCTGCCCTTTTGAGAGCTCTGATGGGATCGATATGTTCCCGCAGAACACTTCAATCCCATCCCTCCAGCCCTTGGCAGGGAGGGGAGGGGAGAGGAGCATCTGCTTTGCTGGAAGATCTTTGACTAGTCCTGACAATGAGACGTGGTTGGGTTTTTTTGGTGCGTGTTGCTTGGGGGCAGTGAGTGAGTCAGAGGGTTTCCTGCCATCAGATGAGGCACAGGAGAGATAAAGTGCAGTTTGGATGGACTCCCTGGGGGTGGAGGGGCTGGCTGGTGCTTTGGAGGAGGCAGCTGCGATGTGTTGTACCCAGGGGAGCTGTGCTGTGACCCCGTGGTGAGGTGGTGGCTGTGATCCATGGATTTCTTCTCTTCTCTCTTCCCTAGACACTGAAAACAAGATCACAGAATCATTAAGGGTGGAAAAGACCTCAAAGAACATCGAGTTCAACCTTTGATTGATCAGCCTTGTCACCCAGCCCTGAGTACAACATGCAGGTCTGTCTTTAACACCTCCAGGGACGGTGACTCCACCACCTCCCCATCAGCCCCTTCCAGTGCCTTTTCCCTGGAGAAGTTGAAGGGTAACAAAATATTGTCAGGCTGTCAGGGAAGAATCTATGGAGGAAGAACTGCATCGTGCACAACTTAATGATAATTCCAACCTTCCCAGCTGTTCCTTTAGCTCCTGCCTTGCTGGTCCTGCTGTGACAGGGACCTGGTGTTACACACAGGCTTTTGGGGTGTGCTGCTAATTCATATTCATGGTACTTTTGCAGCTGGGACTCAAAGTCTGCCCCGATCTTTCCATGGAGTGGGGCAAGGAAAAAAAAAAGATGAGATTCTATTTTAAAAAAATAGAAATGTTGTCAAGGAAACTGCAAGTGAGGCACAGAGAGAAGTGTCCCCACAGCAGAGCTGTGTGAGCTCGAGGAGAGCTCCACACGTGGAGTGGAGACAGCAGCATTCAGAGCTCACCACAGAGCTGTGCTGATTGCTGGGGGACTCCATCCCAACCTGCTCGAGTTGTTCTTTGTACCTTCCTTAACGAGCCAGCCTTTCTGTACAGCTCAGCCTCAAATTTGAAATAGGAGGGGTCAGGAAGGTGACAGAAATTACAGCAGACTTGCTTTGGGAAGTGGGATCCTTCCTGCAAGGATAATTACTTAAAGCAAGACAAATGCTCTGCGTTTCAGTTAACTCCTCTCCAGCCCTAAATCCATTACAAAATGCCTCGTGTTTGACATTTGCGTCGTCGTCCTTAATGATGACAGTAAATTTAAACACCCCAGGAGGGCTGGGAAGAGCTGCCAAGTTCTGGGATGCTCCTGCTGTGACTTGGGTGAGGCTGCTGGAGCTGCTGCTCCCGGGGGTGAGGAGGGAGCTGAGTCCTCCTCACGCTCCCAGCCTGGTGAAACCAGGTGTGACGCCGAGGACCTGTGGTTGTTTCCTGGTTACCAGGTAATGGCACTGCCCCAGGTGAATCCTCCGTGCCTGCAAAGGTAATTCATCACATGGCTCTGCTGTTTGTGTGCTGAGCTGCATCCAAGCTTTCCATTTATTTCAGGAAGGAATCAAAACAGGGCTGCCAAAGGGGCAGCAGCATTAAGCTGTTTGCTTTAGCTTGGAAATGGCTTTAAATTAATTCCCAGGGCTCTGCCGTGCTGCTGGGCACTGCCTTGCTCACCCCCGCCACCCCTGAGGGTCCTGCTTTGCTGCCCTGAGCTGGGTGGGCTGCAGGAAGCCCCCATGTCCAGCAGCTGGGAATTCTGCCCCTGGATGCTGCAACAGGGCGATGACAGAGCTTCGTTGTGAGTCTGGGCTTGTCCCTCCCAAACAAAGCAGCTCTAAGCCAGAGCTGGGAGCCGAAATGCCTCTCTCCTCCAGCTCCCATGTTTATGTATGGATGCTGTACACACTCCTATTATTCCACCTGTTTGATGATAATGGGTGTTTGGGATGGAGCAGCTGCTAAAGTGGCACACGGGGTGGATCAAATCAGCAGGTGACATTTTTCTCTGGGCTTATCTTGGCGAACAAGCTGGGGCTGCAATAAACTGGCTGCTCCTTCCTTTACCAGAGGACAAAGCTGCCATTATGCAGGGGCAGGAGAAAGTGAAACCCCAGGAGATGGGCTGAGTGAGTGTGTGATATCCCTGCTCCGACATTAATGCTGGAACTCAAGGTCAGAGGCTGCCCAGCTCTGGGAGCCGGAGGCAGAAGGGGCCTCCAGGAGGAAGAATGGCTTATTTCTTTATCTCATGGATCCGTGTATCAATTATCCGTGGCGTCTAACAGCCTGGGATGGGAATAGATTTCTCTGCTCTTTAGGAGGGGTTTGGCATCTCCTGTTTGCTGGGCAGAGATGTGGTGTGGTCTTGTGAGAGGGAAAACCCAAGGGCAGCAGCTCTGCTTTAATCTCAGGTGCTCCTTCTGTGGCTGGCGAGGCAAATGGTGCTGCTAATGTGAATTAGGGAGATCTGCTGTGCTCTGCTCTGGAGGGACTGCCGAGGAATTGGAGAGGAAATTGCCAGTCCTGTGTGGCAGAGAGTTGTCGCAGGGTTAAGAAAACCAGATCAGCTCCAGAAGGGAGGGATTAAAAAAGCCATTTTGTCAAGTTTTTGGGATGAGAAACTGCTGCCTCCCTGGCTCTGCTGCAGTATCGTGTCGTGACAGGCTGTCAGCCCTGGAGCCTGGGGGTTCCCAGGCTGTGTCCTCTGGAGAGGATGCTCGTGGAGTGATGGACTCCCTTGGGATGGACTCAGTGAGACCCTGCCCCTCTGAGTTTAACAACCCACAGCTCCAGGAGAGCAGAACCAGCACTTCTGCTGAGCAGAGCAAGGGCTGAGCTTCATCCCAGCCTCAGCTTCCGAGGGGGACCCCGCTGTCCGTGCTGATGGGCAGGGGAGAGGATCCTGTGCAGTACAAATGGGTCTGGGCACCAGCACGAGCTCGTTTCCCTCCATGGCAGAGCTGCTGCCAGCTCCTCCCTGGCCCAGAAACATGGACAGGAGTAAGCTGGCCCTGGGCAGGAGAGACTCAGAGGCAATTCCCAGGGTCCTGGCCTCTCTGGGATAACAGAGGGAGGGATGGCAGCTCCCTGGAGAGGGGCCTCTTCCCCCCTGTGCAGCGTGTCCTTATGGCAAACCAAGTGTCCCTCTGCTCCATCCCCTTTTGCTGGGGTTGTTTGCAGAGACCCCTGCAGTGCCCTGGCTGTCGCTCTTCCAGTCTGCAATTTTTGATGATGGGAATTAATGTGACCTCTTAGGGATCAGTATCATATTGGAAATGCAGTAATACAGAAAGGAATCGCTCTTGGAGCCAGGCTGTGAGGGCTCCTGACTGCAGCCACGGGGCTTAATGCAGCAGGAGCCTCTTCCTAATGGATGGCAGCTCTCTCTGCTCCAGAACTCCAATAGCTGATCGATACAGGGCTCAGATGGAGCAGCATTAAATCTGTACCTTCTCAGGACCTCCCAGGAGAAGGGGATGAAATGTATTTGCAGCCTCATAAAGTGATTTCCTGGCTGGAGCCTGGCAGGACACGGAGCTCTGACTCCTGCCTGCTGAATCCCGTCCCATTCCTGCTGAATCCCATCCCATCCTGGAATTCCCACCCTGGAATTTTTGAGAGCCCCCTCCAGCCCTGGCACTTGCACGCTGGGCTTGCCAGGGACCTGGGACAGAAACAACCACCCTTCCAAAAGTGTGGGCTGTGCTTCCCAGACCCCACCTGAGACACTTCATGTGTTCTGCAAATATGTTGCTCAACTCCGAAGGGATGAAATCCGAGGATTTTATCACGCTCTCCCTGCTTTTCCAGGAAGGGCTCTTTGCCCAGGCAGGGCTCGCTGGGCTGCAGTGAAATGGGATTTCCATTCCTGTGTGCTTCGAGGAATCTCCTGTCCTGGGAGAGAGGAGATCAGCTCCCATTCTGCTTTCCCTGTTTCTGCTTCCTGACTGCCTTTTAAAACCCTCTCCAACCCTCTGGAGTGTTTCTGGGGTCACATCCTTGTCCTTCAGAGCGCTCACAGGGAGTGCGTCAGCCCCAAAGCGTGATGGGAACAAACTCTGAAGAGCTTTTGATGTGAGGAGGAAAAAGGGGAATTGTCCTGCGTGGGAAGGGTCCTTGGCACTGCTACAGCACTTGGAAAAAAGAAATCTGCCATTTGTTTAGTGTTTCCTACCCAGTTTTCTCACATTCCTCCGACTGACTCATAAACCTGCTGCTCTGCATTTGTGGTATTCAGCCTCAGGGCCTCGTTCAGGGATGTCTTGGAGCTCTGCAGCTTCTCTGTCCCCGCTGGAGCACGTGGAATTGCTCAGCAGAAAGTGCCCTGCACCTTCACGGGTTGATCTCGGGGGCCCCTGGTCTGTAGGGGAGTTTTTTCACTTGGAAGCAGCTGATTGCTGTTTAATTAACACCAGTTAGCGTGTTTCTGGAGGGTTGGGAGGTGTCCAGATGAGCTTTGCTCCACGATGCTGCTCTCGGGGGTTTATCCCAGGGCTCGGCTGGGTTTTTCCTGGGGATTCAGCCACTGCCCCCACGAGGTGTGTGCCCATAATCCCCTCTCCAGTGGCAGAAAAAACCCACCCTTTGAAAGTTGCCCTGGATAATCTGTAAGCACAGAAAGAAAGGAGCGTCCTCGGGGGTCAGAACCAAATCCGTGCCATTTTTACATCGGGAGGGGAGAAAAGGCAACTTCAGCCAAGGTTTTATTGAATGGAGAAACTGATAATAAACTTCCCTCCTCCAAACGGGGCCGTTGCCGTGGCAACAGGCAGGCCATGCCGGGATGCAGGGATGGATGGATGGAAAGTGGTACCGAGAGCAGAACTGCTGCCCTCGGGGCATGTGGGGAGGGCTGGGGAACTGGAGATGGGGGATTCAAGCAGCCCAAAGTGCAGCTGGGAGGGGTCGGGGAGAGAAATCCCAAAAGCCCTGGCAGAGGCAGAGCAGCTCTGGCCGTGGGAATGGCTGTGATTTTGTGTGTCCCACCCTGACAGAGGGGGACAGACCCCTGTGCCCTGCACAGCTCAGCTGGCCCTGCCTTGGGGGCTGCTGTCTTAAAGGGCTCCTGCTAAGGATACCTGTGAGCAGCCTGAGGTGTTCATCCCACTTCCCTCTCCATCCAGGGAAGAGGAGGGTCCTGTCCTTCATCCATCCCACAATGTGCATTGCAGATGTTTGGGGGGTTTTGTTTGTTGTATTTTTTTTCCTGCTTCCAGGAGGAGCTTTGAGGTCAAACCCAGCACTCTAAAATCATATCCCGTGAAGAAGAGCAGTCATCCAAGCCCAGGTAGCTGAGAGGATTGGGAGCTTGTCTGGGGTGTGGATTCAGTTCCCTCCTGTGAATGAGACAGCAACACTCTTGGCTGGCAGGGCAGTGTCACTGGTGGGACCGTGACCGAGTGAACCTGTCACTCACTGAAGGCGAGACTTGCCTTGTACTGCAGGGAAAGCTTTTAGGAACAGCTTTTTTCCCCAGGAATGGCTGTCAGGAAGCAGCAGGAGATGGAAAGGTGCCAGCCTGGAGCTGCCTGCCCTGCCCTGGGCACGGCAGGGACAGAGCCAGGCCCGGAGGCTCCCTTTGAGGGAAGGCAGCTTTTCCCTGGCTCTTGTTTTTACAACCTTTATTCATGTTTAGACCTCCTGGCTTCTGCTCCAGAGACTGGAATTGCAGAGCTGGGCGAGCTGGAGGTCCTGTCTGTGCCTGTCCTTGCCTGTGTCTGCACCCCTGCAGGACCAGGTTGCTGGGGACTTTGGGATGGAAAAGAAATGCTGGAAATGAAGCAGGGAGAGCTCCTTCCTTGCAGGTGGAAACTGCAGGTCTCCTGGGGGCATGTTGGTGAATGTGGCAGCTGCTCCTGGTCATTATTTCATAGCCTGCAGGCCTTGTGTGACAGCCTTCACCTCTGTCCCCGTGTCCTTTTTGGTCACCTGCCTTGGAGAGGGAACCTTTGTAGTCCCTGGCTTTGGGGAAAGCATTTGTGGGGCGGCTGGATCTCCTGCAGGAGCTGGTCACTGAGCCAGTCAGGAGGCTGAGCAGATGGTGACCTGTTTTTGCCAGTGAAAGAATGGGGTTGGAAAGGCACTGTTGAAGTGAGGACAGGGGGAAGATGCTGCCTGGCAGGGCCTGGGATAAACAAGGATTCATTTCAGCCAGGCCAGGACCTTTTCCCATGCTCGGGGTGAGGAGGTGATGGCTGAAAATGTGAACCCTTCGTTTTAAACCTTGGAGTTACCTTTTATGTCTTTAAAAGATGCCTGGGACAGGATGGGAAGAGTTTGTCCATCATGTGTCTAATCTCCAGCTGTTCCCAGCAGGAACTCCAGGAGAAGTGACCCTTCGTGAGCCAGACCCAAGTTAATATTTCAGCCCTGATCCCTGGTAAAGATTTGTCCAAAACAGGAGAGGTGAGGATATTTTCCTTTTCCCCCCTTCATTTTCCTGTGTGCAGTTCACTCTTGTAAGCTGATTCCCTGTTATGCATATAAACATATGTTTCTTCTCGGGGTGTTGCTGATTTCTTGGCCTCAGGAGCTTCTTCTGGGACCTCGGCCATGTTTGGCTCGTGTTGAGTGAACAAGTGTTAGAGCTTTGTGAAGGGTTTATGGGGGAATTGGGGTCAGAGCTGGGTCCCTGCTCAGGTTCAACTCCTGCCTTGGAGAGAACTTCATCACCAGCAGGTTTTGCTGGAGCAGAAGGTGCCTGAGGCAGGGCTGGATGCCCCTGGCAGGAGAATCCCAAACTCACCTCAGATGTGGAGCTGGGAAGCGCTGGATGAGTTTCCCTGGGAGGGATTTGCTGATTTTGAAGTATTTTTGGGTACTCTGTGCCTTGCAGTGACACACATGGCTGTCACTCCCCAACAGGAATATGAAATAATGGGGAAAGGTTTTTTTGGGACTTTTTTCAGGTTGCCCGGAGAATCTGGGGACTCTCAATCCCTGGAAGTGTCCCAGTGGACAGGGCTTGGAGCAACCTGGGATAGTGGAAGGTGCCCCTGCCCAGGGCAGGGCGTGGAACTGGATGATCTTTAAGGTTCTTTCCAACCCAAACCATTCCATGAGTCTATGCTGGGAATTCTGCCCCAGAGAACGACCCTGATCCCACAAAAGCAGAGGGGTAGAAGGTCTTATGGTCCAGCAGCTGGGGAACCCCTGGCACAGCTCCCAGGAAATCCCAGCTCTGCTGGAACCAGCCTGGCCAGGACATGGGTGTCCCTGTTTATAACCTGGCCAGGTATTTGGGAGGTATTGATGGGAGGGAGGGAGTGTTTCCAGGTCTGGGGAAACAGTAACACAGCTGGAATGGTCTGATGGAACACGGGGATGTGCAGGGAGACCCCAGGAGGAGAGGCTGAGGAGGGTTATGGTAATTAGGACAAGGGATGCAGGGAGGCAGATGAGTCACTGGGAGATTAGGTAAATCTCAGCAGGATTATTGCAAGGGAAAATCCTGCAGATGTTGGATCTCAACAGCTTGAGGAGTCACCTTGAAAAGGGAACTTTCCAGGGCACCGACCTTGGTTTAACAGGGATTTGAGTGTAAAACCCTGGCTTGTTCTGGCTTTGGGGATCCATCCCTTTGTAAAGGAGACCCAAACCCTGGCACAGGTGGTGGGGCAGGGCAGGTGGCACAAGACACAGGTCAGGGGTGGCCTCTGGATGGGACACAGGGGTCTGGGCAGCCTGGCTGTCCTCGGACACTCCACTGACTGGCTGTGGAACGCTGCTCTGAGCCTGCTGGGTGGAATTTCCCAGTGGGATTCCCCTCTCTGGCAGCACCATCAGCAACCAGCAGTGGTGGAAGTGACACCCTGGGGACTGAGTGCTCCTGGCTCTGCTCCAGGACACTGTCACCTCGAGTGTCCCAGTGACAAACACACTGTGTGTGTGACCCCCCTGTGCAGGAGGATCCCTTTTCCAGGGGGTCCGTCCCCCCTCAGGGTGGGCTTGGAGCAGGATTGATGGGATGGGAAAGGTGGCTCAGATTGCCCAGGTTTGCTACCCTGGTAGGGCTCCCCCCCATGCCTGGGAGTCTGGCTGCTGCTGCAATCCAGCCTGTGAGCCTTCTGGATGAAATATTAACTTCCAGAGCATGAAATGTTTATTAATCAGGAAGCAGAGTTTGGGCACGAGCCGTGCGAGGCAATCGCTCCGAGAGGTGAGAACTGCCCTTCCCTCTTTTCCTTGGCAAACTGTCAGGATCCTCAGCATCTTTAAAGACCACGCACAGGGAATAAGGAGGTCTCTGTGGGAGGGGTGAATCCTGGCAGCTCAGAGCACCACGGATCCTCATTAGGCTTAAGAAAACAAAATGCCGAGGGTGGATGCTCTGGGGAAGGGGCGAAGGCTGGGTGGGACAGCTCAGCAGTGGGATCCCCACGGAGCAGGGATGGTCCTCACCTCCATCCTCCTGCTGGCAGAGGGGTGCTGGGATGGATTTGGGGTGGGGAGGGACCTTGGGAGAGCAGTGCTCTTAGCCCTTCTCCTCCTGCCACGTTGTGGATTAGCCACAGGGCAGGGGAAGAGGGGTCTGGTGGCCTCTGATAATATAATATAATAATCTTCTGTTCCTTCCCAGCCCTCTTTGGAGCTGCTGGAACATCCCTGAGCGGCAGTTTCAGGTCACACCTGGGCTTTGTGATCTGAGACAGAGCAGAGCCTGTGGTCAGACCCCATCTCATCTCCCAGCAGGGCGACTCTCCCACAAAACCCCTGTGCCTGGAGCTGGGATGGCCCTGGCAAATCCCTGGAGCAGCCTGTGGGCAGCCTGTGACCTGTGCCCGCTGCTGCCAGCCCTCCAAATTAGCAGGGCCTCATTAGCAGTGCTGCTGGGCTGGCAGCAGAGCCACGTGGTGGTGGCCCTGGAGGGGCTCTTGGGCTCTCCAGGCATCACTGCACACCCAGCGGGCTGGGGGTCCATCCCAGGGCTTTTCCTCCTGCTCCCCCCGCTCCAGAATAACCTGGGAATCACAAAAGGAGGTTTCTCTGCTGCCCAGTAGTGAACAGCACAGAGTGGGATGGTCCTGGGGAATTTTTGTTGGGATTGTGGGGTGGATTTGGGCACGGGGTGGATTTTGTGTGAATTGCCCACAGCCCTCATTCTGTGCTGTGATGAATGATGCTGTTTTGGTTTTCATGGGGGGAATTTTTGGGCTGTTTTGGCTGGTTGGTTTTGTCAATGTGAGTGAAGGTGCTGTGATGAATGTGGATTTTAATGCTAATTCTTTAATATTACTCTTAAATCAGCCCAGGCTCTCAGCAAGCTCTGCCTCTCCCTTTACTGCTGACAACGATGGTGGTGTGAGTGGAGTGGCCTCAGTGCAGCCCACCCTGCCCTGTTTTTTACAGGGGAAATGGGTATAAAATACTGATTTGGAGCCTGGCTCCTCAGTCCTGTGTGATGGAAAGGAGTCCCCTGGCTTGGTGGCTCCCTGTGAGCCCGGGGCAAGGGGACAAGGAGCTGCCACCACCCAGCCCTCCCTTAGCCAGGGTGGCTGTATCACCCTGGCAGGGGTACAGGGGAGTTGTGTCATTTATCTGGGCTGTGTGACAGTGGGGAAACACTCCCAAATTCCTGGCACTGCTCCCACAGTGGCCCTTGCACCTGGCCCTGGGCAGGTGACCTTCATTTTATTTCCAGCCCCAGCTCTGCAATTCCCCAGGGAGCAGATGAGCAGCAGCCCTGGCCTGGAGTGCAGTGCCCGGGCTCTCTATAAATAGATTAGTCCTTAATCCTAAAAAGATAAACCAGTGCTGCCACTCAGGCAGATTAAGAGATACTGGGGGGAATTTTCCAGCCTGTGGAGCGAAGGGATGAGCATTCCCTGCTGTCCCATGGAGCCTTCACTCCTTCCCCCACAGCATCCACCCTCTGCACTTTGGATTTTGGGTGCAGTCAGGGTAAGTGGTGCTCCCAGATGGCACAGCTCATGTCCCCAGGTGTGGGGGACACGGCTCTGCTGTCCCATGCAGTGATGCTCAGGAATGGTGGAGATACTGCCCTGGAAAGGTAGGAAAGGATATGTATCCCTGGCAGATAAAAGCCAGCCTTGTGTTTGCCACAGGCTGCAGCTGCCTCCAAACACTGCGACACAACCAGAGGTTTCACTTCAGCAACCTTAGAATTTAGCAGAGAGGTGATTCCTCTTTGATTTCTTCTTTTCTCCACGTGCCTTTGCCCCCCAGCTGGTGTCACCCTGGGAGGGCTGTGCTGGCTTTAAAGACAGACTCGAGTTAATTGTGGGTCGGCCCCTTCGTTAGGCACGTTCTGCTGGGGCTGAGGGGGAGGAATGGGATGGTTAAGGAAGCAGGAATTGCAATCATGACACACACAGCGTGGTTTGCCAGGTGATGGGCTGAATCTCCCTCTGTTTTCAGCCAGTGCAGGTAGGAAATAACCACCCTGTGCAACACGAGGTCATTCTGTGCCTCTAATGAGACGGTGGTGCTGAGGTGTTGAGGGGGTTGTCTGCACATCGTGTTTTGAGGCTGATTTCAGGCAGAACATGCTTTTTCTCTGTTATCCACACTGATATGAGCAGGAGAGAGGCTTGGGGGAGGCAAGGAGCAATTTTTAAGTGGATGTTGAGGCTCAAACATGCGAGGTGGGAGCGCCCTGACTGTGCTCCCGCTCTGAGGATGCTCCTGCATCCCTCTGGTTACTGGAAGGGGCTGAGGCTGTTTGGGCTGCTCTCCTGCAAGGTGGAAAGTGCACAGAGGAACAGGAGGCATCCTCTGAGGAAGCCTTGGAGTCTCTCCATCAGTGTTTTCCCTGTGAAAAAAGTTGAATTAAGGGCACAAGCTCTGCCAGGCATGGCGAGGAGAAGGGGATGTGGTCCGTGGGTGAGAATGGTGGGGAATGTGCTGCTGTTTCCATGAGCTGGATGCAGTTACCAGGCACAGCCTCACTCCTGCTGCCTCCTCCTTGGATGTGCAGGCAGTGAACCCCCTGTTTGGGCTGTGGCTGCTGTGCTGGCACAGGGAGCAGCTTGGGAACGAGCTGTTCTGAACCACCACAGAGCCCCTGGCTGTGTTTCCTCTGGGAGAGCAGCTCGCTCCATGTTGTACCTTCGACTCCAGCTGCCTCCCCTTGGAGGATGAGGCAAAGCTGCTGTGTCTGTGCCACATTCCCCTCCCTGGGAATGCCAGCTGGGATCTGCAGAGGGGGCACATGGACCCCTGCACAGGGGGATGGGGCTCAGCTCAAGCCACTAAAGGAGGGGGTTTCCTACGTGTGAGATTTTTCCCTTGTCTTAGAGGGGCTGGAAAAGGTCTCCTGGCAGCTTGTTAAGAGCATTTCACTTCCCAGTGTTTGTTTCTGGCCTGGGAAATGCAAAACATGTGCCCCAGCCTGCAGGAAGGCCACTTTTTAAAGGTTAGAAGTAAATAATAGAGATTAATAGCAATAACAGTCTTGGTATCGTGTTGCAAACATAGGCCTTGAGTAAATCTGAAGGTTATCAAATAAATAATAACGATAATCTCGTGTGGGTTTTCTCCTTTGGCTTTTAGAGCTGGTTTTAAAAGGATTTCTAAGCAGGCTTTGCCCTGTGGATGCAGGGAAGGGGCTGGGGTCTCCCTGAGGCCATGAGGATTATTTGGGGAGCACAGAGCAGCCAAAGGTGCTCCTTCAAAGGCTCTTCCCTTCTGTGCTGAGGAGATCCTTGCAGAAGTGATGGGAGCAGAGGAGAAGGGCAGTCCTTGGCCATCCTGCCTTTTCCAGGTGCCTGGGGGATGAAGGCTCAGCCCTGGGGTTGGGTGTTTGCTCAGGGGGGGGTTTGCACAACATCAGGAATCACATGGAGGGCTTGGAGCCCATCCCAGGGGGTGTTCAGGTACTGATGGAAGGGGGCAGGATGTTTTCTGGTCACTCAGCTTTTTGCAGCAGCTGAAGAAATAACTATTGAGTGTTCCCCCAGGAGGGCAGGAAAATCCTCTGCATTGACCAGGTGAGCCCAGCCTTGCTGCAAAGGCACCTTCTGCACCCACTGGAGAACAGCAGACTGCTGAGAGGAAGGGGGTTTAAATTTTAATTACACATGGCACGGGCTCAGGGTGAGGTTTGGGGCTTTAAAGAGAGGTTTTCTCGATGATGGGGTTAGTGCAGAGACACCAGATCAAGGTGGATTTGCTGACTGGTGCAATGTGACACAGCCCTGAAGGTTTTAACTCTGCCACTGAGCACTTTTCTGGCCCTTCTCCCACCTGAAATTGGTTTATGTTAAAATCTTGCTGTGGGTAGAAAAAAACCAAGGATATTCCCAATACTGGGCACTGTGCCCAGTCCTTGTGGGGCTTCAGAGAATCCCAAAATGGTTTGTGTTGGAAGGAACCATAAAACTCATTTTGTGCCACCCCCTGCCTTGGGCAGGGACACCTTCCACCAGACCAGATTGCTCCACACCATGTCCAGCCTGGCCTTGGACACTTCCAGGGTTGGGGCAGCCACAGCTTCTCTGGGTTGGCAGGGCTGGAGTGGAAGGATCCAGGAATCCATCCTGCTGGGACAGTCACCAGGTGCCCCATCCCACACCTTCCATGTCAGGAGGTGCTGCCTACACTGGAAACCCCCAGCAAACCCCACCCCACCCTCCAGAGAGACTGTCCTGCTGCCTCTTACTGCTCCCTGCAGCTCAGTGCATCTGGCAGCTTTTATTGCTCCTGCAGACAAGGTGAGTTTGTGTCTGGACAAGGCATTTCCTGGAATTGCCTTGGAACTTTGCTGCCATAACCCTCGAATTCTGAGCTGGGGAGCAGAGAGGTGAGGGGGGATCCCACTCCAGCAGTGTCCAGGCTCTGCCTCCCTCCTGTGGGTGCCCAGCAGCCTTTGAAGGCATTGGGGCAATGCTGTGCCTCTGGATTGATCTCATTGCCTTGTGCAGGATCCAGATGGCACAGGGTTCCCTGGCCATGGGTAGTGAACACAGCAGGCACTGGGAATGCTCTCCTGGGTGTCCAGCACTGCTTGGCTGCTTTCCTTGGTGTGTCCATCCTGGGCTCCTTCACCTCTCACCTCTTTGGGGGCTGCAGTGGTCACCCCGTGGCCCCATCCCACATCCCACTGGGATCCTGGCACCCAGAGCCACCCTGGCACAGCTGAGGTTTCTCAGGACCTGAGGGGAGCAGCACCCTTGTTCAGCTGGAGGTCCTGCTTTTTGAGCATAAACCAGGAATCTGGAGAGAAACTTGCAGCCTGAGGGAGGGTTTGGCAGGTTTCCACCCAAGCTGGGCTCTGCTCCCCAGGGTCTCCAGCCACTGTTTTCCCAGCAGTGCTTTCTGGCTGTGGGGACAGTGTCACCTTTAGTGCCACCCCACCGAGCCAAGGGGCTGGGTTTGGTGCTTCCTGGGAGCTCCCTTGGCTGGTGGGGAGGCAAAGCCAGAGGTTTGCAGTTCCAGGAGGGTTGGGGAGCTGCCTCCAAGTCCTGGGGGTCCCCGAGGGGAACGTGGCCACCAGCCCTGGGAACGGCAGCATTTTGCTGCCCTCTAGTGAGGTCTGGCAGCCGGGACCCTTTGGGGTCCCCAGAGCACCCACACCTCCCTTTGGGGACCCCAGGGCACGTCACATCCCTGCAGGATGGTGGCACTTTGTGGTGGGAGCTGTCCCTGAGTGGCAGCTCCACATCCCACTGCAGGACGAGCCACCAGCTTTAATTGCTCTGTGCCCCCCTTCCCAGAGCTGGTGGGACCCCACCTTGTGTCCCTGCCATGCCCTGGGCCGCAGGGGGCTGTCCCCAAAGTGTCACCCCCTGCCACCTCTTTCCTTTGGGATCTGCTCTTTGCTGAGCAGTGAGGAGACATTCACCCTGACCGTGCCCGGGCAGCTGCTGCTGCGTGTAAATAATACAAATTAATTAAAAGGAAAATCAAATCTAGTCTCATTTATAATTAGATAATCTGCAAGCCCCTGGTATAATTAATTATGTTAATAGGGCTGCCTGCTCTGCGAGGGCACAGCGGGTCCCAGGGCGGGGTTGGGAGGGGAGGGACTGCGGGGTGAGTGGCTGGGGGTGCTGAGCTCTGCTCCCTGCGGCGTGGATGGGGCTGGATCCCTGTCCCTGGCGTGGGCACTGGTGTCCTTGGCCCACTGCAACGCTGTGCAGACACAGCCCTGACCACCCGTGTCTGGGGATGCTCATCCCCACCCCAGTGGATCTCTGCTGGGTGAGTTTTCCATCCATGAGCTGGTTCAGCTCCTTGCTCGTGGTCCCCCAAGCCCTGGCTCACCCGGGGGCCTTTGCTGCTGGTCCCTGTGCCCCACCCCAGCTCTCCAGCGTGTCCTGGGGGTGGGAGACCCCAGCATGCTCAGCCCTCCTGCCCATCTCCATGGGGGTGTTTGCAGCCAGCCCAAGGGCTTGCTCTAAGCATCCCTGTTCTGGGGTGCAGGTATCCTTGTCTTGGGGGCAGAACATTCCCATCCTGGGGTGAAGAATATCCTTGCCTTGGGGCATGGAGCATCCTGATCCCAAGGTGTGGAACATCCCTGTCCCAGGGTTCAGAGTGTCCTTGCTCCTGCCTTGCAGTGTGGGGCATCACTGTCCTGGGGTCCAGAGCATCTTTGTCCTGGGATGTGGAGCATCCCTGACCCTGGAGTGCAGAGCATCCTTGTCCTGGGGTTCAGAGTGTCTGTCCTGGGCTCCAGAGCATCCCTGACCCTGCAGTGCAGAGCCAGCCCAGGGCTCTCACAGTAGCAGGGCTGTGACGGGCAGGCTGTGGCCGTGGGCTGCTGGCAGAGCTGGCCGTTGTGGGCAGCTCCGTCCTGGGAGGAGGATTTCCCCGGGAGGAGGATTTCCCTGGCAGCAGCTTCACTGCGGCAGAGGGCAGCAGCAGGCTTGGCACGGCGGTGCCCGCTGTCCCTGCCCGGGGTGCAGAGCCAGCACCCCGCAGTGCAGTGGGGTTTGGGTGCTGTGCCAGCTGTGGCACACGGGGTGGGCACCCCCAGATGTGCCGGGGTTTTTATTTCCAAAGGTTTTGCCCAGGGGGTTTGTGGCAGGTGGATAATTCAGGTGAGAGAGTGAAGCGTTCTGGGAGCCCATCTGTGGCAGAATGGGGGGCTGAGGTTCCCTCTGCTCCCCCTTGGGGTCTGATCCATCCTCTCCTGCCCAGGGAGGGATGTGGGCACAGCAGGATGGGATGCCATGCGTGTGCCACACCTGCCTGTGTGCAGGGGCCTGTCCCTGTGTGCGGGTGCCAAGATGGAATTTGCAGCCTGAAGCCACAAGGATGAGTCTGTTGCACCCGCAGGGACCCCCCCAGCAAGGGGGGCCAACGGAGCAAAGGGCCAAGTGGCTCTGGGGGGATGCCACCAGCACCTCCAACACAGCCCCTTCCTGCCCTCCCCTTTCTTTCCCCAGTTTTTGCTCTTTTCCACCTTGCAGGCAGCAGCATCCCCAGCTCTGGCACAGGGACAGGGATGGGAGGGCTGGGATGGGATAGCCACGATGGGGTTTGGGGTGTTCCCAGCCAGCCCTCCTGCTCTGCCATGCTCCTGGCACTCCATGCCTGCCTGTGCCAGCCAGGAAAGGACCTGGCACAGCATTTTCCTCCTCTTTGGTGGTCTTTTATCCTCCAGGGACACGCGAGGAAGCGCAAGGACAAGGACATGGACATCAAATACTTGTGGATAGCGAGGGCTGAGCTGGGAAATCATTCCCCCGGAGAGCAGCTGGGAAGGTCCCGTCCTTCCCGGGGAAGAAAACACACCATGCTGTGGGACATGGATGGCTGTCACCATCCCTGTCACCTGTGGGGCCCTGGGGGATGACAGTGGCATTTCTGACCTCCTGGAAGGACCAAAGAGCTCCCCTGGGAAAGGGATTCTCCCAGACATCCTGGTGTGACAGGCAATGAACGAGGCAGGGCTGGGGCTGCAGGAGGATGGAGCCTTTTCCCAGCACACGATTGGAGGCTCCCACTGCGAGTCCGGGTGTTAAACAGCCGCTGTCAGTCAGGATTAGGGCTGGCACCGCCAGCCTGACACGGGAGGAGGTGTTGTCAGGAACCCTCACAGGGCGGGCGAGGAGTGAGTTTGTCTTCCCAGGGATACAAATCCATCACCCCCTGGGAAGTGCCTGCTGGTTCATCACAGCCTGGCTGCAGGCACGGGGCTGCTGGGGCAGGGATGGGCACGCAGCATGTGTGTGCACACCTGTATGGGCATGTGTGACCTGTGTACACACCTGTACAGGCATGTGGTGCATGTGCACATGTGTATACAGGCATGTATGACCTGTGTACATACCTGTACAGGCATGTGGTGCATGGGCACATGTGTATACAGGCATGTATGACCTGTGTACATACCTGTACAGGCATGCACAGGATGTACACACACCTAAACATATATGTATACCCATGCACACACCTATACAGGCTGTACACCTACCTGTACACACATATATGCCCTGTGCATACATGTAGGCCCTGTGCACACACGTGCACATGCATGTCCTGTGCACACGTGTACACACACATGCCATGTACACACATGTCCTGTGCACACACCTGTACACATATACATGCCCTGTGCACACACGTGTACACACACGCCATGTACACATGCCCTGTGCACACACCTGTACACACATACATGCCCTGTGCACACACCTGTACACACATACATGCCCTGTGCACACACGTGTACACACACGCCATGTACACATGCCCTGTGCACACACCTGTACACACATACAT
>JAWWMP010000063.1:4130938-4177152 GCA_035047865.1 Dendrocincla tyrannina | reverse complement strand
GGATAGGGATAATCCTTGGGGGGCTCAGGTTGGGGCTCCGGGATAGGGATGAAGCCTTGAGGGGCTCAGGTTGGGGTTCTGGGATAGGGATGATCCTTGGGGGGCTCAGGTTGGGGCTCTGGGATAGGGATGAAGCCTTGAGGGGCTCAGGTTGGGGTGCTGGGATAGGGATGAAACCTTGGGGGGCTCAGGGTGGGGATCTGGGATAGGGATGAAGCCTTGGGGGGCTCAGGGTGGGGCAGACAGGAGATGCCCAAGGATGTTAACGGAGCCACCTGAGCACATGGAAGAGCCTCCCCTGCTTTGTGCCAGCTGGGAAAGGTCTTGGCCCTGCAGCCCCTCACGGAGCCCCTTCATTTCCCACACAAGTCCCTGGGCTCCCCATCCCCAGGAGATGTTGCAGACAGGGCTTAAATATTCCCGAACTCCCACCTCTCCCCCAGGAAATCCCACAGAAGGTGGGTCCCCACATGGGCCCGGCAGCCCCAGGTGTGGGCACCAGGGGCTCCAGTGGCACCGCTGGGGCTGGGGTGGTGGCTCTGGGGGCCCTGTTGGAGCCCAGGCTGGTGGCAGATGTGATCACAGGGCACACACAGGGGACCCTGTCCCACCCAGCCCCGTGGGTGCTGCGGGAAGCTCCGGTGCAGGAATACGACACGGAGCCAGGGCACTGGGAGTCGGCTTTTATGGCCCTCGGTAATGACTGTATCATTAACAGGGATTTAATTAGCTCAGCCACTCTCGCTAATGGCATCGCGGGGCCGCGAGCCGTGGCTGGGAGGACGTGCAGTGCATGAGAGGTGTCGGGGCCAGCCAGCCAGCCCTGTCCCCTGCCTGTGCCCTGCCCTCCCACGGTGCCAGGCTGGCCCTGCCCTGCTCCGTGCCTCAGTTTCCCCAGCCCTGAGCATGGCCCTGCATGGCACCACATTCCCAGCTGGTGCTCTGGGATGTTTTTGGGACATGCAGGATGGTGGTGGCAGTGACTGCCCAAAGTCACACCTCGAGGGGAGACCCTGGTGTCCGTGGCTCCCTCCTGCCAGCCCCTGGGTGCTCCCAGCACCCCACAGACGAGGGAAAAGGGAGATATCCATGTTTTCCTGCCTCTCCTGGCACTGTGTGCACCTGCCATGGCACAGGAGGGTGAGGGTCGCCAGTGCCAGTGCTGGAGGAGCTGATTCCCCAGCCAAACCTCTTGGCATTAGCATTTTGCCTGGTGTTTCATGAATAGGTAATGGCCAGAACCCACAGAAGGGTCTCGAAGTACCTTGGAAAGCAGCCATGAATATTCATCTGCTGGGGAGATGTGGACAGAGACAGGCGGATTGGCAGCTGTCAGTCTGCCAGCCCTGGGCATCCCTGGGGGAAGGATGTGCCTGGCACGGGGCCGGGGGCCTGCTGGGCACCAGACTGCTGGCTCTGCAGTGCAGGAGCTCAGCACCGACCCCAGGCAGCGGCATTTGGGGCCGGCAGCCGGGATTTGGGGCCGGGAGCTGGGTTTTGGGGCCAGGAGCTGGGATTTGGGCTGGGAGCCGGGATTTGGGCTGTTCTGGAGCTCAGCACCCGGCTCTGAGCGCAGAGATGCCCACCCGTGGTGGGGAGGATGGACTCGGCTGCTCGCAGCCAGTGGAGGGTTAACTCATGGCTGGGGTGGGAGGTGGGAGATGCTGCCTCTTGATTAGTGTCTGCATTGCGGGACATTAATGCAAAGTGTTATTAAGCCGTTGTTTCCCAGGGCTGACGTGTGCTGGGATGCCGGATGCTCCCGACAAAACCCCTTCCCAGCTTCTCCAGGACGGCCCTCGGGCTCATCCCGCCGTGGTTCGGAGCTGGGCTGGGCAGGAGCCGCCTGCACCTGCGAGCCTCACACCAGGACACATTGACGCAATCGTGTTTATTTATTTAAAATCTTTGGCAGCGGGCGAGGGAGCGGAGGAATGGAAAAGCCTTATTTGCAGAGGATTCCTGCGGAATGGCCCCGCCACCCTGGCAGCCACTCGCCAATTAAATATCCATCAGTAACAAGGAAAACAAACTCATGGATCCCTAACGCTCCATATTAAAAGTTAATAATAGAGCCGGCACCTGCAGCAAGAGAGCGAATTAAGAGCAGCGCTTGGAGTAACGCAGTAAACGGAGGAGGGAGCAATTAGCAACCATAAAAAGATGAAGAGGAACAATTAGGAGGGGGCTGAGCAGGCACGTGCACATGGGAGCACACGAGCCCTGCTGAGCTGTGCCTGTGGGGGTGACACTCCCTGGAACGATTGGGGATGGGAGGGAATTAAAGCTCTTCTCATTCCATCCCCCTGCCATGGGCGGGGACACCTTCCACTAACCCAGGTTGCTCCAAGTCCCATCCAGCCTGGCCTTGCACACTTCCAGGGCTGGGGCAGCCACAGCTTCTCTGGGCAGCCCGTGCCAGGGCCTGCCCACCCTCACAGGGAAGAATTTATTCCCAATATCCCATCTCTCCCTGCCCTCTGGCAGTGGGAAGCCATTCCCCATGTCCTGACGCTCCAGGCCCCTGTAAAGAGTCTCTCTCCATCCTTCTTGTTGGTTCCTGCAGGTTCTGGAAGGCCACAATTAGGTCCCCCTGAAGCTTCTCTTCTCCAGGCTGAACAATCCCAATTCCCTCAGCCTTTCCTCCCAGCAGAGCTGCCCCATCCCTCTTGGGATCATCGTGGTGCCTGCTCTGGACCATCTCCAGCAGCTCCATGTCCTTCCTGTGCTGGGGACCCCAGAGCTGGAGGCAGCTCTGCAGGTGGGGTCCCACTGCCTTTCCCACCACGCCAGGAGCTTCTGGGATGCTCTTGGGATAAACCCTGCCCCTTCCCAGCCCATCCTTCCCCCTTGGCATCCCCATCCTGACCCCCTGAGGTGCCCCCAGCCCTCTTAGGGGTGACACAGGCAGCTCCAGCTCACTCCTACCACTCCCTCCCTGCCTGTATCGATCTGATATATTAAGCTATTAAATTATTTTGCTGTTTCAGAGCCCGGTCAATAAACACTGAAGCCGTTGCAGAAGTGACCTTTCCCGTGGGCGGCTCGAAAGGCGCGTCTCATTGAGCGGTGTGGGGCTGCTCCTGTGCCCCTCCTGCCCTGCAGGATGTTTGTTTTTTGGAAAAATGGGCAGCCAAGGCTGGGGTTGCAGCTCCAGGTTGGCTCGGGGCTGGTGCTGGAGTGGTGGGATCAGGCAGGGCTGGGGATGCTGCCCTGGGCTGTGACAGGAGCTGGTGGTGGCACCTGGGGAGTGACAATCCCCGGGCGTTCTGTGCCTGGGAAAAATACATCAAGCTGGGAGAATGAAAAGAGGGTTATTTTGCTGCATTAATTTTAAAACAGGGGGAGGAGAAGGAGGAGAAGGGGGAGCCTGTTGTGGTGGTTGCACCATGGCCCAATTTCCCCGTGTCTTGCCCCATTTTGGGGTCTGGACCACTCCACGTCCCAGCCGCGGGATGGCAGCAGCCTGACTGCACCAGCAGGGACACTGAGGCACAGGGGAAGGGATCTCCTTCCTTTGGGAGCAGCTTTGAGGTTTTAAAGGATCTGCTGTGGCTTTGGGAAGCACTCCCAGGAAATCCAACCCACACTCCAGCCCACCCCCATCAAACAGGGGGATGTTTGCTGGGGTGGGGGGGTGTAAACTGTGCTAAATCCGGGCTGGGAGAGATGTGAGAGGTGCTGAGTTCACCAGGCTGAGCAGGGGTTTGATTTCCCAGGAGTTATTTTGAAATGTAGGGGTTTGGATTTTTTTTGTTTGTTTTGTGGTTTGTTTCTTTTTTCTTTTAAATTGGTTATATCACAGTCCAAAAGGGAGAGCTGATATCTCTGAATATGCAGCAGAAGCATTCCTTGCAGGCTTTAAACAGAAAGTAAAATGTTTTAACTCTTACAATAGAATATTATTAGAAGGGCACCGGCAGGATGGGGACTTGCTGCTGGCATAGCAATGAAAGGAGAATAAAATCCAGCCCTGAAAGCTCAAAGCCAAACGGTCGCTTCCAAGCCCTGACTTCTTCCATTAGATATATTTTTGGAAAGCAAAAAAATTTCCATTTTGGAGCGTGTTTTTTTTGCTCTGACGGATTACTAACCCCCTGATTTCGCAGGAGAGAAGTCAGTCTCTTGGGGGGAGTTGGTTAAAACAAACCCTGTTTGCTCCAGCTTCCCCCCAGCCCATCGGTGTGTCCGTCACAGACCCTGCCACGTTGGGGGGGGAATCAGCTAATTAATAAACTTAATGAGATGAGTAACATTGGTGGCTAATAAAATGGGCGCAGTCTCCCATATTTCACCGCTGCAGTCGGAATGACTGTGGCTCACCACCACTTATAGCCCCTGGAAAGCTTTCTATCTCCCAAACGCTGTAATGTCATTACCGACTAATTGATTTTTTGCAACATCTTGGCCAGATAGAGAAGCGGGAGCCTCGTTTTGCAGCGAGACAAATCGACTGACCACACGGCTGAGCTGGTGCCCGGCTTTCCCAGCAGCCCACGGCCCGCCGGGCACCCCTCGCTGGCTCCCAGAGGGGAATATTTCCAACATTTCCCCCCTTTTCCTGGGATTTCTCCATCGTGGCTTTGCTACCTGTGGAGAGGTGGTCCAGGAGGGGTGGGAGGGGGGTTGGCTTTTGATTTCTGATGCTGCAAAGGAGAATCAGGAGGGTCTCTGGAGTCTGGTATTCCCATGCTCTGCATGCCCAAAATCCGGAGCAGTCTTTGGGATATCCCAGCTCCAGGAGCCCCAGCACAAGCCCAGCCAGTGGGAATTCCAACAGTCTCCTCTCCTCCTATAACCGGGATTTATGCCAGTGAAACAGGAAGCCGGAGGGAGAGATAAATTAGAATTATTTTTAATAAAATGGGGATCATTTTTAATCACGTTTAAGTTATTTTTCTTGAGCCACCTCGCGCCGCGCAGATTTCCCTGAAAAATGGGGAACTTTCATCTCTTACTGCTTGGAAATTAATTCCTCCCTGACAGCCGTGGTGCTTAATGTAGATAATAACTATTAGTTCTACCCCAGACAGCACATTCCGTCCTGCGGGGCCGGGGCTTTCATTTTTCTCCCTGGATTAGACTAAGTCCTTCGGCAGGCAGAGAAGCCCTTGAGAGAGGAGGGGTTGGGGGGACACGCGTGTTGTTAAGCCATATGGATGCTCCTGAGCTCCAGCCATCCTTCTTGCCATCCTTGTGCCGGGCTGGCAGCCCAAGGAGGGTTTTTTTTGTGTGTGTGTGTGTGTGTGCAGGTGATGGGTTTTGGTAGAGAAAACGGGATTTGGGGTTGTTCTGAGGGTGGATCCGTGGCCTGGGCATTGCCAGGCTCCTGGCAGGTGCTGCTGCCGTGGGCATCGTCCACCAGCAGCACGATGGAGGGGCAGGACCCATTAAAAAAGGGCTGTAAATATGAAGGGAATGGAGCTGGAAGGCTGGAGGCTTCCTTGGCAGCAGCTCCAGGGATTTACAGGGCAATGGGGGACAGGACAGGGCTGAAGGGTGCTGCTCGTGGGAGCATCCTGAGGGGTTTGGGGGATGATCTCAGCACCGAGCGGTTTGGGGTCTGCCCTCTGAAAACCTGGGTGACATCGGAGAGAAACGGGAATAGAACACATCCCCACGGAGGGGAGGCTGGAGAGGGACCTGGCAGGGTGCAGAGGGCACTGAGAAGGGCTTGGGGGAACACCCCTGGTGCTCTTGTGCCCTTGTGGCATTGCAGGAGTGTGGGACTGGTGGGCAAAGAGCCCTTTTCCCCCAGTATCTGCTCTCCCTGGTGACCCCAGACATGCCCAGGGGACTCTGGACCCACTGCCAGAGGGCTCAGGGCTCCTGGGCATGGATGTGTCTGGCATCCCCAACATCACCTCTGCCAGAATCTCCTCCCTCCATCCCCTAAGGCCGGACCCTTTCCCGGGAATGTGGAGCCACCCTCTCCCTCCCTGGAGTCACTAATCCCCTCGCATCGCTCCGCTCGGGCAGAGATAATCTCCCTCCACCCGCCGAGGCCCGGGGGCTGCAGCAAGAGCTTCTTCAAAGCAGCACAAAGAAGCCGGCAGTAGTTTCGGAGCAATAAGGGCTTTCTGCTGCCTTTCCCCGCGCGGGGCCGTCCTTCCCTCGCTTCCCTGCATCCTCACATCCCCGCATTCCCGCATTCCTGCATCCTCACATCCCCGCTTCCCTCTCCTCGCCCCCAGGCTCTTTCGCAAAGCCGTGTTCCAACCATGTGCTGCCCACACTGAGCTGCGAGAGGAGGGGGTGGAAAAGCCCCTTTCCTCCCTGTTGGAGCCCGGAGAGCCCCTATGGAAGCGTTTTTATTCCCATCATCCCTGCAAGCATCTTACTGGGATCTCTGCTGAGGGCAGAGGCACTGGCACGGGGGTGCTGGTGGTGGGATGAAGAGCAGAGCCAAGATCCTGGAGTGCCTGGTCACTTCTCAGCCTCTCCCTGCTCCCTTCTCAGCCTGCCCCTGCTCCAAGGGTCTGGAGTCACCTGAGCCAGGTCCAGCATCACTTGTGAAGGTCCAGCATCACCTGTGCCAAGTCCAGCATCACCTGTGGAGGTCCAGCATCACCTGTGCCAGGCCCAGCATCACCTGTGCCAGGTCCAGCATCACCTGTGCCAGGCCCAGCATCACCTGTGCCAGGTCCAGCATCACCTGTGCCAGGTCCAGCATCACCCACCCTGTCTCTGAGCATCTTCCCTGCTCAGGCTGTGGCTGCTCCAGCTGACCCAGAGGGCCAACATTGCCCTTCTGGTGCCGGCTCAGGGCTCAGCGTGGGTTTGGGGGAGCAGAGCCTGGGATGTGACCCACCACCAACGCTCTGCATCCCACCAGTTCCCGTGTGGAAGCACCAGCCTTGTTTTCCCGGCGCTGTCAGCCCCTGCACCGTTATTGTAGCAGCAATTACTGCTCTGTGCTGACATCCAGATCACAGGGGCTTTGATCCAGCATGTTTTCCTTTTTGCTGCCATTTCACATTCATTAGCTGCACCATTTACTTACTTAAAACTTTGAAAAACACACCAAAAGCCCTGTTTTTCGTTAAAAGGATGGTTTCCCTAAAGGGACGGGTGGTGATACCCTCCTGTCCCCTCTGAGATGGGGGGCAGAGGGGATGCAAACAGCTCTGGGCTCCTGTCAGGATGGGGCCGTGTCGTGTGTGATCCCTGATGTCCCCAGGCTTTGGGATGCTCTCACTGATTCCTTAATTAAGGAAGGAAGGAAGATGTGAGGATTCAGCGATTGGAGCCATCAGTCCCTAAATAACCCCCGGCAGAACTGAGCAGCCTCTGCCCCCCCCGTGGGTGCCCGGGGTGGGGGCTCACCCCACTCCTCACCCTCGTGATCTCCCCCCCCGCCCGCTGCCACCGCTGCAAAAGGTTCTTTTAATCAGGGGTAATTTTATGCATCATTAATATCAGGCCTGATTATAAGGAATGGAAGTTGAGCCGAGGGAAAGATGAAAGGAGGAGGTGGTCGCCCCTTCAGCCCTCACCGTGGTTGGGGAGGGGGCACGGGGGGGGCTCTGGGGGGTCTCTGGTCGGTGTGGTGCTTTGTGCTCAGCACCTTGGCATCCCTGCTGTCCCCTGCACCTGGCCAAGGGGACGGGATTCAGGATATCCCATCCTTTGGGGAGCCTGGCCGTTCACCAGGAGATTGGGGACAAGGGGGGTCTCCTCATGCTGGAGCAGCCAGGGATGGGGAGAGGATTTTTGGGGAGCCCTGTACAGCCCCGAGCAGCACAGACAGAGGGGATTAGTCCCTTCCTTCCCTAATACTATTTTATGCAGTAACGGGCTTTGGAGCATCTCCTGCATCAAAGGAATCTCTTCCACAGGCGATGGATCAAAAGTGGCCCGAAATCCCTGTGTCCCTGTGGGTGTGGGGTGGAGCCAGCCGTGCTCATCTCATGATTTCCCGTGTCCCCCGCTGGCTTTTCCAGGGTGATGGGCAGGATTTGGGGCTGGACACGGTGCTGGGGCTCAGTCAGACCCCCGGGACCAGCCCTGTGGTGGGGCTGTGACACCCAATTTCATGTGGCTGCTCCTCTCCCTGGGAACGAATGCAAATGACTCCTTGGAGGATTCCTTCCTCCTCTTCCTCTTCCTGACCTTCTCCTGCTTGTTTTCCCTTCGAGTGTGGGTACAGCCATAAATTAGAGCCTCCACGAGGAAAACAACATCTGTTTACCCTCCTTGGATGTGCAGCTAAGGGGAGAAGGAGGAAAAGGCATCCAAATGCCGCCTCAATGGGTTAGTTTTTTTATTTATCCCCTGGAAAAATGTATCCGCATCAACTCCAGACAAGGCTTCCCCTCTCCATCCCCTCCTCTCACTCCTGGAGACAGAGATGGAGAGGGACAATTCTCATTATCTGAGGTGTTGAAAGAAAAAAAACCACCTCGGTTTCGTCCCTTGGAAAGCGCAGGATATAAAACCTAAATGCCAAAAGAACCTTTACTGATGGGGCGTGAATTTATGAGGGTTCACCCCAATAAAACTTGACGTGAGATTCCTGAATGCCGTGGGTGTGGATGATGATGGAGAGCTGGTGGGGCTGGGGAGGGGAGAGGTTCCTGCTGCTGGGATCTCCCAGCGGAGACCGCACATCCCAGCGAAGCCGCGAGTCCCCCGGCGGGGAAGTGCTGATGAGCATGAAATAAATTCTGGCTAATTGGATCAAAACATCTCAGCGGCTTTGTTTGCTCGCTGGCTGCCGGGGTGGGAGCTGGAGCAGCTCCTGTCCCCAGCTGCCAGGTGTGGGACACGGGTGGCACGAAGGGGGACGGGCTCTGTGCCCCCCGGCACCGGGATGTGCCACAGGCGCTGTCCCTGCCCGGTGTAGGAGCCACGCGCTGCACAAGCTGCTCTGAAATGTCACATCAGCCAGCGTTAATAGGTGCGTGTTTAATTAAATACCATTTCCCACCCCTCCATCCTCCCCTCCCCATCCCCTTCCCTCGTCCTTTCCCGAGGACCGAATGCTGCCGCTCTTTAACTGCCAGCTCCAAACTTTGAGTAAAATATAAAAAGCCCAAAGTTCCCCTCTAATATTAACTGTAATGAGATCAACTTAATTGAACACTTTTACGATGTCATAGCAATTTCCCTTTTTAATTAGGTCCTTCTTCCATAACAACATGAATCCACAGGATTGTGAACTTCCATGAGCGGTTCGTTTCTGAGAGCTGGAATTAGCAGGAGGGTTTGGAGATGCTGAAGCAGCTCCTGTTCAGGGCTGTGAGGGAGGGAGTGATGCTGTGAGGGGTAAAATTCCCGTGCTCCTGGTGCTTGGGGGATGGCAGGAGGAGGGGAGTGACACCGAGCCCCTCGTCTCTTGGCTGCTCTCCCTTCCCCATGACCGCTGTTTCTCAATCAGGAATTAATTGCACTTAGCAACACAAACAACCTAATAAAAGGGAAATAAAATTAAAATAAAGAGCATGACAGATGAGCTGTGACTTTGAGCGGGCTGGGAGGCACTGGGATACTGTGGGTGGAAGGTCTGACAGCCCTGGGGCAGGACCCGGTGAGAGGGCACCGTGAGGGTCGGGATGTCCGGAGCATCCCTTCCTTGTGCAGTCCTGCATCCAGGATGTGCCACTGGGACCTACTCAGGGACGGCCACCCTGTCAGTGACAACATCAAAGACAGCGCTGGACGAGCCCTGTCTCATCCCTGCTGCAAAAATCCAGCGAGCCACCTTATTTTCCCAAAGCCAGCATTTCAAAGGAGCGACTAAAAGAGGAGGAAAAGGTGGCTGGGGATGGGGAAAAGGTGTCAGAGCCCGTCTGGGCACTGCTTGGGTGCCTGCTATGGGCTCCTCGTGCTTCCCATGGCATCTGGGTGGGATGGGACCCTCACCCACCCCCTGCAAGCCTAAAATTGGGGCACCACACAGTTTCACGTGCCCCGTTTGCCCCGCGCTTGCTTCGCTCCCCCCGGGGCCCCGAGCAGGTATTTTGCAGGGGAGAGCACTTAGTGCATTAGCAGCGGCGGCTCCGCGCACGCAGCCGGGCTGTAATTAATCATTTATACAGCTCTGGGACCCCTGGCAGCGTCGGGAGGCGGTAATTACACCTCTCCCGCTCCTCTTCCTCGCTGCCGTGGCCCCGCTCCCCCACCCGGAGAGAGGGGAAGTTTTGACAAGGTGATCAATGAGGGCTGCGGAGGGGGATGCGCCGAGGGGAGAGGTAATTAGAGCAGAAAAAGGGGCCTGGAGGAGGCAGCCCTACCTAATGGAGCAGCCGGGCGGCAGGGTGTGGAAAAAAGGGAATAAAAGCAGGAACGTGGCCCTGACCCCTCGCTGAGTGCATGTGGTCCCTCTGAGAGGCAGGTTGGGAGCAGTAACACCAGTGTTGCATCTCCTGCCGGCCCCAAAGATGCTCCAGGGTCGCTCTGTTACCCCGTGGGTGCAGTTTGCCTTCCTGGGGAGAGGGGGAAAATAGCCAAAAACCCCACTATATGGGATTTAATTTACTTCCCCAGCTGCGAGAGGACTCCTGAGATGGGCTTGGTGGGGAGCATGCACTTGAGGGGTTTTGGGGACCAGGGGAGAGGAGCCACACAAGTGGTCAGGTCCACATGGGTGAGGTTGGAAATGGCTCGTCAGCCCCAGCCTGAAACATCATTACACAAAATCCAGTGGGAAAAAAAAAATCCCTGGTCCTTAAAAATGCAAATAACATGGGATGCTGAATGTCCTTGTTTGTGTGTAATTGCAAAATTCTTAGACTCAATCAGCCAAAGATAAACTGTGTTATTTAGGAGCAATTTGAAAGCAGACAGATTGAAAACAATGGGCCGGATTCGGCTCTCGGCAGCTCAGGAACGAAGCCAGAATCTCTGCGGGATCAGCTGGGCCCTGGAGGATTTATCCCCCTTGGATGGAGAGCAGCCTGGAATCACTTCCAGAGGCAAAGCCTGGGGGATGCCCCTGCCTGCACACACCTGCCTCCCTCCAGGGAGTCTTTTCATGGAATATGGGCTGGAAGGGACCCACAAGGATCATCACAGTCCAACTCCTGGCCCTGCACAGACACTCCTAAAAGTTCCATGAGAGCGTTGTCCAAGCACTCCTTGAGCTCTGACAGCCTTTGGGCTGTGACCACTTCCCTGGGGAGCCTGTTCCAGTGAATGTTTCCCTAGAGAATTCCTGGGCATCCCCAAATTTCTCTCACTTGCAGCCTCAAAACACCTAAATTGCCCCAAACATCCTCCTGACTCGGAGGTGGAGCCACAGCCTGGCCCAGCACATCCTGCTCCTGCATCCCTGGGGTTTATTTAATACTTCGGGAAGAAGAGGCAAGAGGGACTCAGGAGCTCCAGCAGGAGAAGGGCCAGTGGCTGGTGACTTATAAAAGACCATTTTCTTGGTTTCTGTGCTGCAAATAAATCACTTTGGGGACCATTCCTGGCTGTCTCTGCTCTGGTGAGCTCTGCACCAGCCGCCACATCGAAGTCCCCAGGAGGGAAGTGCCCTGTCCCTGCTGGCACCACGTGCTGGGGCTGTCAGAGGGTGACAGCTCGGGGGGGCAGAGCTCCCTCCTGCCTACAAATACACGGATTCTCCACTCTGCTCGCTGGCACATGGAAGTTTTGACTGGTTCATCCCCTCCTGCATTGCAATAACTCGGAGCAGGGCAGAGCCTTCCCTGCGAGCTCAAATCCAGCTGGAGATGATGTTGCCTGTGCTGTGCAAACCATCCCAGTGCCAAACTGGGGCTGGCTGCTCACCTTTCCTGGGTGCTTTCCCTTCCCTGAAAGCTCATCCTTCCCTGGGTGCTCACCTTTACCTGTCTGCTCTCTCTTTTCTGGATGCTCTCCCTTCCCTGGGTGCCCTCCCTTTCCTGGGTGCTCACCTTCCCTGGATGATCTCCCTTCTCTGGATGCTTTCTCTTCCATGAGTGCTCATCCTTCCCTGGCTGTTCACCTTTTCCTGGCTCCTTTTCCTTCCTAGGATGCTCTCCCTCCCTTGGGTGCTCTTCCTTCCCTGTGTGCTCTCTCTTCCCTGTGTTCTCCCCTTTCCTGGGTGCTCAGCTTTCCCTGGCTCCTCTCCCTTCCCTGGGTGCTCTCCCTTCTCCAAGGGAGCCTATAAATGTCCTATAAATCCCAGCAATTCCAGCCTCGAGCCTTTGCCCAGCTCTGGGAAGGAGCTGTGCCAGGTGCTCTCCGGGGCTCTCCAGGGAGCTGTGGGACTGGGAGGGCAGAGGAGCAGGAGGGGCCACCCAGCAGTTCAGAACATGCAGGTGATTATTTTGAAACCATCCCATTCCCCTTTCCGGGCAGACCTACAAGGATGTAAACACGATTCCCTTTAAACAGAGGCTTCCCAGCCATCCATCACCTCATCCAGACTTTATTATGCTCCACTCTATATGTTATAAATTACATTTTAATGATAAATTACGCACTCCCAAAGCAAACTGCGGCCACCCGGGGCCGGCAAAAACAATAATAGATTTGTACAAAGTGAAAATGGGAAAATGCATATTTATGAGGTTGGACAGTTTTTTTTGGGGGGGGAAAGGCAATTGTGCTCTGAAATATTTCTATTTATGAATTGCTTCCTATTTTTCAAAGGCCTTTGTGTTTCTCGTGCTCAAAATGCCAAGTCATTTCAGGCAAGGGAGGTGGGAAGTGCTTGCTGTGACTCCTGCCTGGATGTTGGGATCCAAACTGGGCTGGAGTGAAGCCTGGCCCTTGATGGGATTTAATGGAATGAGAAAATCCCAGGGGATGCTCTGGCCTCCCAGGATGACGGTGGCTGTGGGGCTGGGGTGGAAACAGAGACCCCCAACATTTTGTGCAGCTGAGATGTGGCAGGGGAAAATACCTGGAATTCAGGGAGTAATGGGGTTGTGATGGGGGAATGTGGTGGAGGGGTGAAATGGGGGATGTGATGGAGGGATGAAATGGGGAATGTGATGGAGGGATGAAATGGGGAATGTGACGGAAGGCATGAGATGGGGAATGTGATGGAGGGATGAAATGGGGAATGTGATGGAAGGATGAAATGAGGGATGTGATGAAAGGGATGAAATGGGGGATGTGATGAAAGGGATGAGATGGGGAATGTGATGGAAGGGATATGATAGGGAAAGGATGGGGATGTGATGGGGGCTGTGATGGGGGGATATGATAGGGAATGGATGGGGATGTGATGGGGGATGTGATAGGGAATGGATGGGGCTGTGATGGGGGGTGTGATGTGATGTTTGCGTGTTGGAGCAGCGGTGGCTGCTGTGCAGTGAGGAAGAAGAGGATGAGCAGGAGGAAGAGAACACAGTGGGTACCTGGCCAGGGAGGGGTACTGGTGGTGCCAGGGGGGCCGTGGCTGCTGCAGAAGGGGGGGGTGAGAGGGCCCTGCCAACCCTCGGCTGCCAAGTCGGCGCTTTTGTCTGTACATCCATTACTGGAGCAGCTTTTGACTCGAGCAGAGATCGCGTCTCTGGCCTTCAGCAAATGGCTTTTTCAAGGTGAACATCAGCTTTCTGCCAGAGCCAAAGCTTTTGGGAGCTTTTAAAAGAGCATCCTTTATTAGGCAGCAGCAGCTGGAGTCCCTAAGTGGGATCAGGGCCCTGTGGTGTGAACCCCTTGGCTCCTGCCTGGCAGGACCAGGAGGAAAGGGGAAAACAGCACTGGAGGAAAATAAGAGGAGAGGGGCAGGAGGCAGGGAGGGTCCTGAGGGGATGCAGGGGGTACCCATGGGGTGTGTGATGCTGTGCAGGGAGGAGGGAGGCCATGCATGACCCTGGCTCTGGGAACAGCTTTTTGGAGACTGGCAGTGGGGGGATATTCACTCCTGAACAGGATCTGGGAGCAGCCTGGGGACAATAAGAGCAAGGACAGCACGAGCCGGAGCCCGAGCTGCTGCTGCTCCATTCCCAGGCCTGGCAGCACTCGGGGTGATGGAGAGGTGAGAATGAGGGGATCAAAAGGGCAAGGAGAGAAGAGGGAGGAATGCCTGACGTGGGCGATGACGGCGACATCAGTGCCACTTCCCCGATCCCCCACGGGCGAGGGACTCGTCCCACTCCCCGTCTCCATCGGGCACGGAGCCGCTCGCCCCCGGGCACGGGCGCAGGAGGGGGCTGTGCGGGAGCAGCACCCGAATAGTTTATGCATGAGCACCCCTTCAGCTCACGCACAAGCGCCCAATTCGTTCGTGCTTGGCCACCCAAGCGATCCGTGCACGGTTAGTTCATGCGTGGGGGCCCCACACCCACCACAAGCCCCCCGTGAGTGGCTGAGGGGGGTGTTGGCAGCCAGGGGAGGATGGGGCTGGGGCTGCAGCATCCACAGGAGCTCGGATGCTCCGCTGGGAGATTCACTGGAGGATGCCCCTCAGAATTCCAAGCCCTTTCTGGCTGTTCTGTGATCCTGGGAAGGAATAAAGGCAGTGCTAGGGTACAGGAAGAGCTGCAGCTGGTGGGGATCCAGGATTTCTGGAGTCCGTGAGAAACTGGGCTGAGGGACTCAAGTCCCTGAGCAGGAACATCAGCACAGGGCAACCTGGAGAGGGGGGCTGTGAGTCCCTCAGGGAGCTGGGGGGCAGGAGGGGGCTCTGTGCCTGAGCTCTGTGCTTGCCCTGCCTGCTCTCAGTGGCTCTGGTGAGCAGGGGACCAGGGTGGCCAAGAACCAAGCACCCAGTGGGGACAGGCTGTTCCCTGGGACTTGGGTTCAAACAGAGAGCGCGAGCTAGAAATCCAGGATGGGAACTGCCTGTTCAGGGGGCTGGTATCGACCTCAAACACGGGCCCTGCAGTGCAGGGGGATTCCACTGGCATCACCAGATCCAGAGGTGCAGAGCTCCGAGCAAAGCAGCTGGAAAGGAGCAAATGGGCCCTCCTCGTGCATCAGGCCTGGCTCTGCTGGCAGCAAATGATGTCCTGCAGGCAGGAGAAAGCCCAAAATCTGGTCAGGGATTCTCTGCCTCCACTGCAGCACTTGGCCACGCTCCCGTCATCACGTTCCTTCACCAGCTGTTGGGGACAGGAGGCACCTGGGGACCCTGCCAGGCAGGGATGACCCTTCTGCCATCCCCTCCCCACCTGCCGGCGGGCTCAGCCCCGGCACAGCCTCCCTATTCCCCGGCAGTTTGGGAGGCAGAAGGAGGGAGGGAGAGCGTGTGGTGAGCTCTGCTCTGCCTTCTCTCCTCCTCTGCTGCCCGGCTGCCACGGCTGCCAGCGGCACCATGCCAGCACTGGCCGCCAACGCCGGGAAAAAGGAAGATGTTCCCATCTATTTTTGGTCTGGCTCCCCATGGAGGGGCCAAAGGCAGGGAGAGGGCCCATTTGGGGGTCTGTCTGTGTCCCCTGGGTGCCATCAGCCCCTTGGTCCCGCTCAGCCACCGCCGCCGAGGGTCTCACGGGTGGGATGGGAGAGGTGACACGGGATGCGGGATGGGGACGGTGGCACTGGGGGTGGTGGGCTCAGCATCGCAGGGTTGGACCACGCCAGGCTCTCCGGAGCAGGGTGAAGTGGCAGCACCTGGCTGGCTATATTTAGGAGGAATGTAGGGCAGGCTGGAGCATCCCAGGCAATCGCCCTCCCGCAGCCGCTCTCGCCCAGCACGGCACGGACCGAGGCATGTGAGGGCTGGAGAGGGGGCTGTGATGGCTTGGGCAGGCAGAGGGAGTGCCTGGGGGGGCTGCCCTGCCTTGAGCAGATGGGGCTGCTGGCCATCCATGTGTGCAGGCACGCTCTGGCCCTGGACAGCTGGCCAAGAGTTCCAGAGAGTCCCTCCGAAGGATTTGTGCCGTGGTGCACCCATGGCAGAAGACCCCCAGCTCCTGAGGGGTGCAGGGTGCTCCCCACCCCATGGCCCCCTGCTTCTCCTCCTGCTCCAGGGCTCTTTATCCTGCTGCCACGGTGCTGACGGTGCTGCCAGCCCGGGCACACGGATCTCCTCTCAACAGAGGCCTTTGTTCTGCTGCACGGGAGATGTTTCATTCCCATTATCGTCATTAGCATAAAAGTACAAAGAAAGGTGGAGGGAGAAAAATCTCTTTTGTCCCCTAATTCCATGGATCTCTGCAGCATGGCAAGCAGAGCCAGCGGCATGAGGGAGCTGCCAGCCCAGTGTTGGGCAGGATTGGCACCCGGGAGGGTGCTGGGGAAGAGGGAATCCCATGGCATTTGGATGACCAGGAGGTGCAGCGGGGCATTGCTGCCTGCTGGGCATCTCCCACCCTGTTGGCATCAGTCCTGTGCTCTCCATGTGGGCACACTGCCCTTGGCCAGCCATGGTGGGAGCTCCAGCAGCTCCCGGGTCTTTGGGGAGCTGCTCCATCCTCGGGACCAGCCTCATCTGCATCCCTGTGCTCATCCCCACCCCTGCTGCTTCCCTCAGCACGTGCTTTCGGCAGCTGAGCTCACGTGGGAAGGGCTAATGCACCCTGGGCTGCAACTCAGCCCCAAAATCTCTCCGAGCTCTTCATTCCTGTTGTTTTCCATGTTCCATATTCCCACCACGCTTGGCTTTGGCTGCCACGAGGTGCCAGAGTGGCCATCCCCAATGCTTTGCCCCCCTAATCCCCTCAAGGCTCCCAGTCCTGTCCATCAATCCCTCATCCCTGGCTGGCCAGCCCAGCCTGGCAGTTCAGCTGTCACCTCCATGGTGGCTGTGATCCAGTGTCACCACAGGATTTGCCCCAGTCCAGGGTCCCTGTGCCACTGGGGTCACCTCCTTTGTCACTCTGAGAGGCTCCTGGACATCCACTGGCTTGGAATGCGGGGCTGTGTCCTGAACTGTGGGGTGGGGGTGTTGTTGGACCCTGGGAATTGCTCACCCAGGTGATTTCTGGGCTGCTCCACATGGGCACAACGGGAGGGAGAGGAGAGCTGCTGAAATGGCTGGGAAGTGCTGGGAGCTGAGCTGGGGTTTGGGTGCTGCAAACAGCTTCATCCTTGAAATCCCAGGGGAGCGATTTCCTCTCTCCTTCCAGCCTCCACCTCTGTGGGACCGGCTGCTGTGGAGTGGCCAACGCAGATGCTGCCGATTGGGGCATTAAATTTAAAGAGCTGATTAAGTGCAATGAAAACCGTGTCAGCTCGCTGTCAGCGAGGAGAATGCATCAGGCCTGCGGATTAGAGGCTGAGTGACGGCTGGGGATTGCAGGCAGGCAGCTGATCCCTCAGCCCAGGGGGGTGAGAGGGAAGCTTTCCCACTCCCGGCATCCCTGGACACTCCATGGTCTCCTTCCCTGGGTGCTCCTCTCCACCTTGTCGTTCTCCCACTGTGTTTGAACGTGGTGTTTTGGCCCAAATCCACTGGAAAAGCTCCAGGTGTGCTCACCTCTGGGTGACAGCCTTTCTCAAGCTCAAGCAGAGGAGCTGGGGTGGAATTTGGTTGCAAACACGCAGGAATCAGCCCACGGTGAGCTCTCCCTCCAAAGCAGGGGCTCGGCCAGAGCTCTGGCTGCTGCAGCTCCCTCAGCATGGGCTGCTGGCAGGATTGTCACCACTTCACACCTTCCCCAATCCCGGATTTCTCACACATCTCTGAGACTGGAGCGGCAGCACCGGGGCTGTGTGGGGAGAGCGTGGGATGGTGTGGGGTTCAGCAGCCACCCCCACCCATCCCATGTGCTGGATCCGGCATGGAATTGCAGATTCAACCACCTCCAGCTCTTTTCCTGCTTCATTCCCCACCTGTGAAATCAGGAGAACCAGGGGCTGTGGTGACAATACCGACCCATCCCATCCCGGGGGACTCATGGCTCTGCTCCGTGTGGCCAGAGTGTCCTGGGGACTGACCTGCCTTTAATTCAGGTATAAATAAATGTAAAACGATCATCTGTTCTTCAGGGGGCATCCAGCCTTTCCTCTCTTTCCCTTGGTTAATTAATTTAATGGTTTTATGATTGCAAAGAGATTAGCTGGGAGATATAGAATCTATATATAGAGGTATAGAGGGGACTATAGATAGCACATAAAAGTGAGAACAGCCCCCACTCCCCTTGGATTGGGAAGTTTTGAAGTGAAGGGAAGGCCTTGCCGGAGGACATTGATGGAGTGCCTGGATCCAACCGGCTCACCGCAAATCCCGGGAGAGGCTCGCTGGGATTTAGCAGGGCTGGCAGGGAGGTGAGGGAGAGGAGGGTGGAAATTGCAGCTGCAAAGGCTGTCAGTGGTGCTGGATGAAGCAGAGGGAGGGGAGGGCAGCATGTCCTGCCCCCAGGAGAGCAGGTCTGGTGGGTGTGTGCCCTGGAGCCCAGAGCACCCCTCTGCCTCTGCCTCGGGGTCCTTGGGATGCCCAGGGTGCCCTGGCAGGTCTGGCTGTGCTGCAGAGCCTGCAGAGTCCTGGCAGAGATGGAGATCCTGCTCCACCTCACGGGGGCTTCAGCACCTCTGTCACCATCCCCATGATGTCCCCACTGTCACAGTGGTCCCTCTCCCCTCATCTCTACAGACCAGGAACCTGAGGGAACACGGGCAGATACCACATAAAGGGACTTTTGGTGCATTTTTGGGATCAGGGGCATCAGCAAGGACCCATGATGACCCTGGTGGGGCATAAGCCCCTTTGCTCTTCCTCTGGCTCTTCCTCCTCTCCCTCTCCGCTTCCAGCTCAGCCCAGTGCCAGTGTTGCTGGCAGCGCTGTGACAAGCCCCATCCTCCTCCCACCTTGCAGACAGCCCTGATCCCTCTGCCTGTGCTGTCACCTGCTCCCTGGCAGCTCCCTTTGTGCAGGGAACAAAGCCAGGCTCCCAGAGAACACAAGTCTATCGCAGGATCGACAGCTGTCACGGAGGGAACATCCAGGAGCATCCTCTGTCCCCTTCCCACAGTGCAGGGGAGGGAGGGCGAGGGGGGGCCGAGCCCCACCAGCTCATGACAAGCACCGTGGGCTGATGCTGGAGCTGGGGGAGATGCTCCTGCATTTGTGTTTAATCCCCTTGGAGCATCCGGAGTCCCTCCAGGGTGGATGTGGACACCCTGACCTTTTGGCATCCACATGTTGGTGGCTCTTTCCTTCCTGGCTCCCAAGAATTTGCAGCCCTGGGGTGGAGTGAACCGTGGATTACCCTGGGATGGACAGAAGGTCCCAGCACCATCCTGGCTCCGATGCTGCCCGGGGCCGGTGTGTGCATCCGTGGGCAGCTCTGGAGCAGTCACTGTGCCTGTCACTGGAGCTGGATGCCACTATCATGTTGGAATCTCCGGAGGCAGCGAGCTGCGGATTGACTTTGACAAACACGGCCCAGAAGCTGCGTCTTGGCGGATGCAAATTATTCAGCAGCTCCTGGGAAAAAACGCGCTCTGACAGCGTTTGCCGGGGGGGGAAGGGGCTGCAACACCCTGTCACATCCCCTGCCAGCAACAGCTGCGCTGCTCCCCCGCCCCCGGCACCCTCGTGGCATCCAGGGGAGGGGGAACGGGCCTGGGGGTCCCCCAAGGCAGGGGGTGCCAGGCAGGGAGGTGGCACAGGGGGTTTGGCCAAGGGATGGAGCCCTGCAAGCCATCGGGGCAGGCAGCGTGGCTGTGGAATGTGCGTGCACCAAGGGGTCCATGTGCATGGGTGTGCATCTCCAGCCACGCATGGGGAGACACCCAGAGCATCCCAGTTCATCCAGGTTCATCCCAGTTCATCCCAGTTCATCCCAGTTCATCCTGGTTCATCCCGGTTCATCCCGGTTCATCCCAGGCTTGCCTCTTGCTCCACAGGGCTGGCCTGAGTGTGGAATTAATCCCGAAGAGCCATTCAGGGCTGTGTCTGGAAATTGGCCGGGAGCTGATAATGAAGATGTGGAAGAAGTCCCCTGGGATCGTGTTCCTGATCTGATTCGCCAGGTGCCAGGCAGGTGGATCGGGCAGAAGAGCCTGTTGGCAGCTGAGATGCAATTCACACTCAGGAAATAAGCAGAGGCAAAGCTGCTCCCAACTGTGAGCCTGGGGCAGGAGCGTCCCCAGGGCTGTCCCCAAGTGGGGGACACCTGGGATTGGACACCTCAGCCTTGTCCAGGGTGTTATGGACCCAAATAGCTGCTGTTTGCATGAAGAAATGCAGGTTTGGGGCCCGTTCCCTGCCCTGGTCCCAGGCAGACACATTTTGCCTTGCTCCAGGTCTCACAAATCCAAAGCCTTTGCAAACTCCAAGGATTAAGCATGCAAATCCTTAGGAGGAGAATGGGAAACAAATGACAAGGGGAGAAGCTGTTTCGAGCCAATCCCTTTTGGAGGTGGCATTTAAGCAGATGGAGGAGTGGAGCGGTGCTGTCTGAGGAGGATGTGATGGAAATGTGAATATGGAGAGGATGCTCCGGCTGCCTGGTGGGAGCTGCTGCCCTCCAGGATCTTAATGAAACAACGACCTGCGGCCACTGACCCACAACCAGCTCCTTGTCTAAACACTGGCGGCCCTTCGGAATGGCAGGAGCTGCTTTCAAGGCTCATTAAGTGGCTCGTGGGGCTCCTTCTGCTTCCCGGGAGGTAAATGGGAGCTGGGCAGGGCCGGGGCTGCATCACCAGCCAAGCCCTTTGGAAAGGCTCTTGCAGCCTCTGCTGCCCTGGCTCTGGATCCTCCTGGGAGCAGCCAGGGCACCTGGCACGTGTGGCACAGGGGTGCTGGGACAGCAGAGCAGCTCCGTGGCTCTCGTGGCTGGGCCGAGCTCAGACGGGACTCCCGTGCCAAACCCTCCGCACGGCAAAGCTGAGTTTTCATTCCTGAGGGTTTGAATTAATATTTATCTATCACTCTCTTGTAATTAGGCCTCTCAGTGATGCTCCTGTACTCGGTTGGAGCAGACAAATGCAGATGATGTGCAAGTGGAGGAGTGGGCAGGCTCGGGTATGTGCCTCGCGTCTAGATCGATACCAGGGCTTGGTTAAAATTTTCCATGATGCTTTTCCATGTGCTGCCATTCCCACTTGGCTCTGCTGCTGCCTCAGGAAGGGGGACCCATGGCAGGAGTCAGGGCTTGGGGGGGATTTTCCCCTCCAGGTGTTTCCCCATATTTTCACGGCTTGGTGTCCTGCAGTGACGGGCAGGGATGGGGATGAGCTGGGCAGGAGGGAGGATTCCTCTCGGATCTCTCTCCATGCTGCTTCCCATCTGCTGGATTATTTCAGCATTTAATTATTTACCGCAGGCTGTGTGGGCAGCTGTACAGAGGCAGTTATTGCTTAATTGAGCTACTTGACTCCAGTGCTGCCAAAATAATAACATGAGTGAAGAAGAGGATCCCCCTTGTCGGGCAGCCCGGGAAGCGGGGGCAGCACCTTCCCAGGGCTTCCAGGGGACGTTTGGAGTGCTCACCACCCACATCCCACCTCCCTTCAGCCAGGGAGGACCCCAAACCCAGCCCCAAGGGAGAGGGGTGTCCCAGGAAGCGATGCTGGGGGGTGGGTTGGGGTGCAGGGGGTGGCTCAGCAGGGATACTCCAGCCAGGTGGGCTCACATGGGGGCAATGCCCTCCCAAGGAGGTGCCAGCATCCATCTGCTGAGTATCCCATGCCGGGAGCTGGTCTGTCCCCAGCCAGTGCTGCTCTTCCCCATCTACTGATGCAGAGCTCAGGGCTTCCCCTCCAGCTGAGGTTGGGAATGAATTTTGCAGTGTTTTCCCATTTCCCAGAGGGAATCCAGCCCTGCACTCTCCCTGCCTCTTCCACCACTAATTCCCTGTGACCTCCCCATCTGTCACCAGGCTCGGTGTCCCCAGGACCCCCACCCTCTCAAACTGGCAGTAAAGCAGCTTCATCCATCTCTATTTCCAGAGAACAGAGAGCTCCGTGGATGAAAGCTTGGGATAATTGATATTATTATCGAATCCAGCAGGATGCAGATTGTCACAGAGCAAACATCTGCCTGCTGCTCCTCAGGGAGCCTGGGGGAGAGCAGAGGGAGAGGGGCCACCACGGCTGCTCCCAACTTCCCTGGGAGTGAGGATGGCAGTGAGGATGAAGTAAGGGGGACCCGAGTGTGTGTGTTGGGGTGTGCACAAGTGGTGGGGACAGTTGTGCACCGTCTGCACCCCCGGGGGGTGTGATGTGTGATGGAGTGAGGTGGGTTGTCGTGTCCAGAGGCATGGATGGGGCTCTGGATGGGGACCTGGAGATGGCCAGACCCAGTGCCCACCACCAGCATTCCCCACTGACACACTGGGAGCGGTGATTTATTGTCCTCCACAGGCTGTGTGTGCCTGGAGGTAATGGCTTTGGATGTGTAAAGGACAGGAGCCATAAATATGCTCCAGGATGCTCCTTGGCCCGGAGAAGTGATGAAGACAGGACCTTTGGCTTTGCTCAGCCCCGTCAATCACTCAACTCTGTTCTGCAGCCTCCTCCTGGCATTCTTGGGCTGGGGAGTGGGATGGCTGCAGTGGCAGGGACAGCAGGGACAGTGGTGAGCCCTGTCCCGTCAGGGTTTTGGGGTTCAGCCCTAGAGATCGTGATCCCAGGATGGGGAAGGGAGAAGGCAACTCAATTAGGGTCACCTGTTGAGGGGTTTGTGGGTCCCTAAGGAGAACCCCTAATGAAGCTGTGCCTCCTGAGGATGATGATGGAGGTGGAGGAGGCTCCTGCCCTGTTTGGGGCAAGTTGAGCACACGGTGGGGAGCTCAGAGCAGTTTGGTTCCTGTGCTGGGACTCCATGGGGCTCAGCTGGGAGAGTGAGGAGGTGACTGGTGTGTTCTGGGAGCCAGGCTGTGGGTTGGGGGACAGCTTGGGGCCACTGAGCCTGGCTGTGCCATCCCAGGGTATGTCCAGAGCCATCCCTGAGGGATCCACGGCCGTGTTTGCCACCGCTCGGGAAGCAGCTGGTTGTGTGTGGAGCAATAAATTAATTAAAGCCATCAAATAAACCAGCAGAACAGCCCCAGTGGGATCCCCGCTAATGCAGTCGCTGGTTGCGTGTAGGTATTAATACCCTGACAGGAGGGCTTTAATTATCAGCCTTTAAGCCCGGCTCTCTCCTTCCCACCCCGGCATCTCCCGGCGAGGGTTCCCGCATCCCGGGGGAGCCTCCTGTCAGCTCGCATCGCGCTCCGGGAGCATCCCCGCTCCCCTCCCGCAGCCATCCTCCGCTCCGCCGGGACCCCGGCAAGCGAGGATCAAACCGAATTAGTGTGAAGCTCTTGAATAAAGATCCAGCCGAGCAAAGCGAGTCCCGCCCGATCCGGTGGCGCTGCCGTAACCCGCCGGAGAGCCCGGGGCGGCGGGGGAAGAGAGCGGCGGGGAAAAGGGCTGGCGTGGTGTGGGTTTTGATAAATTGTTGATAATTTTGGCTGCCGGAGGAGCTCGTGGGATCTCTGCTGAGGAAAAAAAAAGGAGTGTTGAATGCGGGAGCTTCGGCAGCTCCGGTTGTCTCGGTGTAGAACACTGGGAGGGTTTTGCCAGGCTCTTAGTGGGCATGGTGGCATTGTGCTCCTGGCAACCAAGAGGAGGTGCCACATCGAGGTACAGCGTGGTTTTGCCTCTGTTGGGTCTCTCCGTCCTGCCCTGGACTTGAGTATGTGGCTGCTCCCCTCTCGGAGCTGTGTCCTGATGCCAGCTCATGTCCCTCTCCATCCTCAGGCTCAAATCCATCCCTTGTAAATGGAAAAGGGGGTTTCCCAGGAAAGCAGCTGAAGGAAAGGGCCTCTCCCTGTTCAGCCCCAGGCTCCCTCTCACCCACACAATCCCCCCACCTTCTCCCTGGGGAGCACTCCCTGCTCCTGCCATCCTGGGATGGTGCCACAGCACCCGGCTGGCCCTGTCCCTCCTGCCTGGAGCTTTGCCTCCTGGCAGGACGGGATCCAGCAGAAGGATATGCCCAGTTTAATGGGATATTACAGGCTCAATAACACAGTCATTAGGAGTTTGGAGAATAAAAGAGGAAAAGTAAAGCAGTGCTGGGTGGAAAGGAACAAGTGGCAGGAAGGTGCTGGGCGGGATTTGGTTAAATTTTGGAGGGGGCAGACTTTCCCCTGGGAAGGGAAAGGAAGGGACATGGGATATGGGGTGGTGGAGCAGCCTCGGTGCTGTTTTGGTGCAGGAGTGCTGGGAGTGCAGCTGGAACTTCCCAGCCCAAGGAGCTGCTGATCTCCAAAGCCACACCAGGAGAAGCCATCCCGTCGGGAAGGGACACGAAGTTTGTCTCCCTGCCAAATCGTGCTCACTGCTCCCACACGCCAGCTTGTGCTGCTAATTGTTTTTTAATTGTAATGGAGCTGTAGTCAGTTGTGGTTTAATTAGCAGTGTACCTTATCCATGGAGCTGCTCCATGCCGTGTGTGGGGGACTCATGGGACACCCTGTTATGGAGATGGGATCATCATCAGGGGAGGAACTGGCAATCCTTTGGGTCGGGAAGTGCAAGGAGTACTTGAGGAAAAGCATCGGGATGGTGTTGGAATGAGCAGGGGCAGGAGAGGGTCCTCTGTCGGATTCTGGGAAAGACCAGAGGGGTTTGGTCCTGGGGGAAATCCATGCAAATCCCAGGGGAAATCATGCTGTGGCCGCACTGCTCCCACTCCCAAACAGGTGATGGGAGCAGGGCAGGAGCCTGAGTGGATCACTTTGCCCTGCTCAGCTCCACGTCGCTGCCTCGCAGCTCGTAATTTATGGCGCTGTTATCCTGAATATCCCAGGGAGCGGCTCCGGGAGCCCAGCCCGGGCTTTTCTCTCCATTTCCCATCAACGACTCGGTCAGTGCAGACCTGCCGTGGTTATAAATCAGGCTGCCATCCCTGCCGTGCCACCCCCGTGCCGTGCCAGGCTATTTCTGACTCAGGCAGCAGCGTGGCAATAACGAGCCGGGCACCGCAACCTCGCCGGTCTCTTCCTCAGGGATGCACGGAGCAGAACGGGAGCGACAGAGGCCGTGGGTGCCTCTGGCTGAGAGCCACGGGCTTGGAGGATCCATGGGATGAGCAGAGGGAGGCTGGCAGAGAGGAGAAGGGTTCCATGCACCGGTGCCTCTCAGGCCCTGAGGAGGAGGGTTGGTGTCTCTGGGGAGCCTTGGGGAAGCCAAAATCTGCTGCTGAATGGGTGGGATTTTCCCTGGGATGCTCCAACTCCACTTTGCTGCTTGTGGGACAGGACCAGGGACATCTGCCAGTGGCAGAGGGGGCAGCCCAAACTGCTCCTTTCCTCACAACCATTCTCTATTCCTTTCTCCTCCCCGTGTTTCACCCTGGATAGTGGGAATAGAGAGGTTGTTCCCCTTTACCTGAAGCTTTTCCAGCCCAGCTTCTTTGCCAGCTGCCGCTTTGGGGCAGCATTTTGGTGGGTGTGGGGCTGCTCGTGGGGTGCAGCCGCCTGCTCTGAGCCCCCCTGGCCATGGATCACCCAAACTCGGTGCCTCCGTGGGTGATGGGAGCATTGACAGGAACGGGTACAGCTGGAGGATGGATGGATGGATTCGCATACCTGCCCCAAAAACAGTTGTCAGGGCTGGTTTGTGTGCGCGTGTATTTCCCCACCAATAAACTTCTGCCACAATTACCCCATTTTTTATCTTTATGGCCTCGGCCGCTGCGGGAGATATTGGATCCATATCGGAGCAGAGGAGGACATGAAAGAAGCTCCTAAAAGCAGAGAGGAGATCAGTCAAGCCGTCGGGTGAAATACGCTGGTTTGATTAAGCATTCTGCAGGTAACCCAGACGTAATTTATGGCCCTTAAACAGCTGCACGCCGTGACTCACTCCGAGCTGGGAGCTGGTTCCTTTGGAGAGCATGAGATTGGCGTCACCCACAGCTCATCACGGCTGCTGGAGAGCAGGGAACATCCCTGAGGAACCCCCAGAAAGCCCCACAGCCTGGGCATGGCCACTCTGGGAGGCTGAGGGGGGGTGAGGAGCAGCCTGGTCGTGCCCAGATGGGGGAAGGTGTCGAGGAGCAAAGTGAGAGGCAGTGACAGAGACTTTCCGGGAGCTTGGATGGATTTGCTGGAGCAAAGGACACCCTGCTGAGGGCACAGCCTGTGTCCTTTGACTGGGGGATTGCTCTCACCCCCCTGAGCCCACCTGGCTGCAAAGCCCTGGGTGCACAGGGGGACATTTCAGGGTGTCCAGGATGGTTTTTGGGTGATGGTGTTGATGTCCAACCCTTGTCTTGCGCCGCTGCCCCATGAGCTGGGACCGTCCCCATGCTCCCGTGCCAAGGGGACATTTATCCCAGGGATGGTTTATAGTCCTGATCCATTGGCTGTGCTGATCCAGGCGTTTGCAATCCCCATCCTGCCCGTGGGTGATGTGTGGGCGCGGGCCCGGCCGTGGCAGCTGCTGCGCTGGGTTATGATGTGTATTAAAAAAAAAAGTCAATAGGAAAGGGCCAGGAGGGATGGCAGGGCCCATCCATCACCCCTGAGGAGCCGTCAGCGTGGCCAAGGCTTGTCCCAGCGAGAGGGCCACGGAGCTGGCTGGCAGCTCCATCCACACAGCTCCTGGCTGGGGGGGTTTGTCTCCCACCTTTGCTCACCCCGCTCCCTCGGCCATCTGTCACCTGGTGGAGGGGGTGGCAGCAGGGCTCCGGCTGAGGAGACAGGGATTTATGGGAAGGGCTCATCAGCAAGGCTGGGAGGTGGCCCTGGCAGAGATGCAGGAGTGGAGGATCCAGCAGGGGCCGGGAATTGATAGGGCAGCTCTCGGGGGGCTCCTATAGCTAAAAGGGTGTTGTGCCCCACTGTGATCCCCCTTCTGCCACTGCCATGAAACCTCTGCAGCCAGAGCAGGACAGAGCCCATGGGGCCGTGCAGAGCGTGTGGGTTTTTCTTGGGTATTGATAGATATTGATGAATGGGGGCCAGTGTGACTTGGGGACAGGCTCAGGTCAGCCCCAGGTCCTGCCAGCTGATGGTGGGGGGCTGCTGGATCAGCTCCAGGGTGCCCAGGGAGGAAGAGGGAGCATTTTCCTTAATTATCCAGCAGAAATGTGGCATTGCAATTGCTCAGGGACCTGGTGATGCCAATGGGGATGTCCCCAGCTTTGACCTTGTCACTCTCCACCTGCTTTTGAAGGGGGACGTGGTGCTGTTTGCCATGGGGCCACCACTGGGTGCTGACCCTGTGTGAGAGTGGGCAGGGATGGAGGTTGGGAAAACCAGACACAGTGCTGGGAGGGACCATCCCTGAGTGGGACTGGCAGCTTGGCACTTCTGGCTTGTCCCAAATCCTACCCTGGGGACCTTGGAAGGTGTCCCAGTGGTGGGGCTGCCTGGAGCAGGAGGGAGGGAGCGGTGGGCAGCACCCCTGCCATGCTCTGGGGGCGGGGGCTGTCACTTGACATCAGTTAATGAGCACTTACAGCATTATGGAAATTCGCTCTTCACTCTTACCCTGAGGAATCCGACAAGAGCAGGTGCCTTTTTTTGTCCCTTTCTCTTTTAATCTCACCATGAATAGTCTTTTCTTTTTTTTCCTCTTTTCCCTTTCATTTAGCAGCAAAGAAGCTGGGAGATCACACCGGCTGCTGAATTCCAACCAGGGCCTGTGGATTTCATAGATGGGCATTACCTGGGTACCTGTGCCATGGGGGAGCCGTGTGAGACCCCCTGCCCAGCCCTCTCCTTGGTTATGGTGCTTCACATCCCTCCCAAACCCCTGTTGCTGCCAGCACATGGTCACGAGCATCACAAAATGCTGGTGAAGGTTTTTGGACCCTCAGTATTTGGACCTCCAGTAAAAATTCTGGATGTTCCATCCCTGGGAGCATCCAAGGCCAGGTTGGACAGGGCTTGGAGCAACCTGGGCTGGTGGAAGGTGTCCCTGCCCATGGCAGAGGGTGGAACAAGAGGATCTTTAGTGTCCCTTCCAAACCATCCTGAGAAGAAACGTGCAGCCCTGACGCCGATGGGCTCTGCCCTGGGGGTTTGTGTTGCTCTGAGTGCACGTGTGTTGATCCAATCCTTGGTAAACAGGGAAAGAAAAGACACTTGGCTTTGTACACAGCCGCCTCCTGGAAGTACTTTTTAGCTCCTTTCCTTAGTAATTATTACTGGGATGAGAAGGCAGCTCTAAGACCTGGGAGGAAACATGTCAGTCATATAATGATTTTCGTGGCGTTTTTTTCCCCCCCTTCAAATGAAAGTTGGCTAATGGTTCGTTTCGAAAAAAATAATTGCTGCTGATTTCTCCAAATTGCAGAAAATGTATTAATGACACTTTTCAAGACAGAAATAACACAATTTGCATTTAAATGTGCCTAATCTTTGCAAACTCCACTTGGTATTTTCTTGTAGACACATAAAATACCGAGTGTTTCAGCACATGGAGAGGGCTCCGAAGCTGCAGAGCTGTGGCAGCAGCAGGTGCCTCGAGCTGGGAGCGCTGGTGGGATGGTGGCAGGGGATGGCTCCACCTCGGAGCTGTGGCACTGCCAGCTCTGGTGCCACAGGGTTTCAGGCAGCAATATCCAGCCCGTGGCAGGAGGGGAGCACAGCCTTGCTGAGCTGCTTCACTTCATTAATAACCTGCCCCTTGGTTTTTATTGCTGCCTCGGTAGTGAGAGCCCCGGGGAATGGGAACACGAGTGATTTACACAGAGCGACAGAACTCTCCTGGGATGGGGAGCCCCAGGAGGGGATTAAAAGCCCCATCCGGCAGGGAAAATGAGGGGTGAGGGCGGTATTGGGGTGTCCTCTGCTGCTCTCTCGGGTTTTGGTGTCTGCAAAGGCTGTGGGTGAGCGGGTTGGGGGGGAGTTTGGGTCATCAGGTCCCTTTGCTGCCTTTCTATCCCACCGGTATCCCGATGGGAGGGATGGTGCCAGGAGAAGTGGGTGTGGAGGGCTGTGGGGTCCCTGCCCTGGGAGCAGCATCGCGGGGCAGAGGGGCTGCTGTGCCTCCAGCCCTGCACCCACCCTCTCCTCCACCACGGCTGCCGGGGTTTAATTCCACATTAGGCAGAAAAGCGCTTGGTTTTAGGAGATCAGAACAGGCTCAGAACTGTGGAAACTGGACTTTTCCCTGGCTTTGGCAGGCCAGAGGAGCTGGGAGCAAAATCCCCCCTGTAGCTTCATCAGGAGATCAAGAATAGTCAAGAAATCGTGATGAATCCTTGGTCTAATCTCCATCTTCCTGAATAAGGATCGTTCCCAGCTCTCCCAGCTGAGTGGGGACACTGAGGCACAGGGCAGTGGAACACAAGCCCAGCCTGGGACAGATTTTTGGGTCTCTTGGAGGGTTTTCCTGGGGAGCAGGATCTTTCTGGCCCCTGGATGCCTCCCTCCCACCCCTTGTTTTATGACAAATGCATTTATCTGGAGAGGTGAAAAATTCCTTTCATCCATGGAAATATAACCCTTTCTTTCCTAAAACCAATAGCTGGTGGTGCCAGCTGGTGGACCATTTGTGTCCTGTGGAGCTGAGGCTGCTCCCCCCATGATCAGCACCCTTTCTGGGGGCTGGTTTTCCAGGATTTCATGGCTCTGCTGCAGAAGGAAAACCAGCTGCTGGGAAACAGGAATCACAGGTGGTCCAGGAGGGATTTGTCTGGGCAGCTGAGGGGTCCTGCGAGCCCCTTCCATCCCAGGGATGCTCGGGGTGGGGCTTCACCCCAGAAGGAGCAGTGTTTGGGGCTGCAGGGTGCTGGGTTTGGTGGGTGTGCTGGGAATTCCCACTGCATTCCCAGCCCCACACACTGCACGGCTGTGCTGGGCGGCCCTCGGGGGCTTTAACTCGCCCGGTTGTGCTTTATGTGCAGCTCGCTCAGATCCTCCCCGGGGCCTCCGGCTCCATAAAAAGCAAACAGCTGCCCTAAAAACTAAAATGAGGAGGAAAGCACTCTGGTTTATTCCCTGCTCCGTTGCCTCTCCTGCCTCGCTCCGTCTTTCCAAGTGCTTTTGCTCTTCTCCCGTCTCCTCCTGAGTGGACCCTTTGCAGAACCTCTGGAGAGGCCGCAGTAATTCCCTCTTGGGAGCTGCTTTTGGGAACATCCCTGAGGCTCCCAGCCCCATCCACCCCACCCTGTACCACATCCTGGGGGCACGACTCATCCCTGATGTCCCCGTTACTTGGGAGGGGAGCAGAAGCACCTGACGCCCCATCCACAATGTACTTCCATCATGTTCCCTGGAGAGGGGATGAGAAGAACAGAGAGAGTGGGTGGGATGCAACACCAGGGTTCCTTGTGGGGCCCCCATGCCCTCGGCGTGTCCCCAGCAAGGCCATGGCAGTGGGGGACCCCCAGCAGCCCCTCTCTTCTCCTGAAGTTCTCCCTCCCCTCTCTCCCCTTGTGTTTTCCTTGCAAACAGCTCGCCTTTGAAATTCAAATGTTGCCGTAGCCCTTTCCTAACCCTCTGCAGGAATATCTCCCTTTTCATCTGAAAATAATTAACAAATGAACAAAACTCCTGTGTGAAATTAAAATTCATGCCCAGAGGTGACCTTTGAAGCCCAGCACTGCTGCTGGCTTGGGATGGGTTTTTATATTTTCCTTTCTTTTTTCTCACGCTCTCCCTTGCTTCAGAGGGCTCCTTTACACCTCCCTTTCCCTCTCTTTTTAATTGCAATAAATTGCATTCCTCCTGGGAAGCTCTCCCTCCCACCACCTCTGCCTCTCCAGTCCTGGGTGTCCCTGTGGGCTCCCAAATCTGCCCCTGGAGAGGGAGCAGGCTCTCTGTGATGCTCCCCACGGGCTCGGGCGCGGCGGGCACAGCGTATCGGATTCCTGTCGGATCAATAGGGTGATTAAATCGCCACCATCCGGCCGTGGCCAGGCTCCATCTGGCCAGCTGGCACCCGGACACAGGTCCAGGGTCAGCTGTCATGGGAGGATAATTGTTTGTAATTGGTAACAAAGAGCTTCACAGCCAGAGCCCTGCCCTGCTGAGGGAACTTCCCGCGGGATGCCCTTGGGGATGGAGAAGTCTCATCACTGCTCATTTTCACTCGATACTCAAGCATTTGCCTGTCGTGGTGCTGGGATTCTCCAGGCTTTGTCCTTCTGGTGCCTTCCTTTGCTGAGCAGCTGCCTGGTGGGATGGACGTTTCCTCCATCCACCCATGGAGAGGCAGACCCAAAGCCCTTTTTCTCACTGGAAATAAAGAGCCAAGAATGGTTCCAGATGCAGTCTGGGGTGTTCTGGGAAGGTGTGTGCAATCCTTCTGTGTGTCTGTGTGCACAGGGAATCCTGGTCCCCTTGTTCTGGTCTTGTTTTGCACCCCAGTTGGGATGGAGGGATGGATGGATGGATGGATGAAGGGAGGGAGGGAGGGAGGGAGGGAGGGATAGATGGAGGGAGGGAGGGAGGGAGGGATGGGCTGGGACACCCCACTGCCTGTGGTGGGGTTTGAGGAGCAGCGAGGGCAGGAGGGAGCTGGGGAAGGGATGATGAGGCCACTGGTGCCTGGTGGCTGTGCCACAAGGAGGAGGAAAAGGTCTTTCCTGGCATAGGAACAGGCTCTGCTGGCTTTGCCGGGGCATCCAGGTGCATTCTGTCTACCCAGCATGGGTGAGATTCCAGGGTTGTTCCATGAGAATGCTCCTTTGGGGCTGGGCACGGTCTCTGGCTCCGACAGGAGCGTGTGGGCTTCCTTTGTCTCCCATCCTTGAGCCCCGGCTCGGGGGAGCAGGGAAGAAACGGCCCCCCAACCCCCCTGCGGAGGCACAGCCGGCTCTGTAATTAAGCCAAGTGGGAAAGGTTGCCATGGTACCAAAAGCAAAGAAACTGAGCTGCACCTTTATTGCTGCTCCGGAGCCTCGGGGCATTCCCATCCCCTCTGCCGGGATGGTGGGCTCGGTGGGGCACAAGGGACCCCGACATCCCCCCTGCCTGCCCCTGGCCCTGCCCCGTGTCCTTGGAGGGGCAGAGGCATCAGGATGGGGCAGCTGGGCCCGGGGGCTGTGCCTTGTGTCTTCCACAGGGATCTGGGGTTGTCCCAGTGGGCTCCACCCTGCTTTCCCTGTGTCCCCACAGTGCCATGTGGCCATGTGGCCATGCCCTTGTCTGTGCCCCCCCGGGTGGCATTTGGCACAGTGCAGGTGGCTCTTGGGGGGTTCTCTGGGGGGCTCATAGGGACCCCAGCTTGGGGGGGGCTTCCCCAGCACCCCAAACCTGCTGAGTGATTGTATCCCCTTCACCCCAACATCCCTGTGCCTGTCCTGATGGAGGTGGCTCCATCACATCCCGTTGCCCTGGCAACAGGCAAGGATGCTGCTGAGCCAGCCCTGGCCGGTCCCCTCTGGCTGTGGGGGGCTGCCCTCACCCTGGAATGTCCCCCCTGCTCCTGGATCTGAGGGTCCTGCTCCTTTTCCCACCCAGCCAGTCAGTGAGGGAAAGTGCTTCTCCCACCCGGGATGGTGGGGACTGTCCCCTCCTCACACCCCAGCTCACTGCACATGCAGGACAGGGGTGAGTGGTGGCTTTCATGTCCCTTTGTCCTGCCCAGCTCCTGGGGTTGAGGAGGAAAACAGGGAAACGTGGGCACAGCCAGAGGCTCAAAGTGCTGGGTGTGATGAGTGGAACAAGTCTCAGCCATTCCTGTGTCTGTCGGGGATTTGTTTTTTCTGCCTCTGTCCCACATTTCGAGCCCGTTCCTTGCCCTTTCTCTGGCCTTGCGCTCCCGTTGTGTTTCTGCTGCGACAAAAATAGCCGAAGAGGTGCTAAAATAGAATTAAGGATATGTAAATGCTGTTTGTGCTCGCCCTGTTGCCTCCTTCATTTCAGCAGGAATGATGATTTTCTGCCAACCTCAGCCCGAGGAGGCGATTTTGGATCAGGGAATGCTGAGATGCAGAGCTGTGCCTGGGGGCGAGAAGCTGGGCTGCCTGGATTGCTGAACTCCCTTTGGCACCAATGACCCTGTTCCCAGAAGCTCCTAAAAATACTGGTTTTCCACCCAAAATCTGCGAGTGCCACCACAAGCTCCCTTTGGCCACCCCGAGGGGGGACTCTTCATCCCATTCCAAGGGATATTTTGCAGTCAGCATCTTCCTGGGAGGGGAGAACCAGGCTCAGCCCTGTGGCTTCCTCTGGAGGAAGAGCTTCCCAGCTCCGTTGATTCCTCCTCGTGTGGCGAGGGGGGATATTTCGGGAGCGCTGCCACGAATCGCGGCTGCTCCCGCGGCTGCCGAGGGGAAGGAATTAAGCACTTTGAGAAGCTGGCAAAGATCCCTCTGGGAGCCCTGCGGCGGCTTCTTCAAACCCATCCTTTCCCTCCCTCCCATCAGAAGTTACAAGACGTGGTCGCTGTCGGTGCCAACACCAATCCCTGCCCTGCTCCGTGTGCTGCCCAGCCCGGGTGGGCATTGCCCCTTCCCTGCACCAACCTGGGAGACTTGGGAGACCCCTAAAGCCCTGTCAACAGCCACAGGCTCCCATCCCACCCTTTCTCCCCCATTCTCCTTCTTCTCCCAGTCTGGTTTCTCCCTGTGGGTCGTGCTGGGAAGGCCGGGAGGGCTCGGGGCCGTGGGTGTGAGCTCTGCCAGTCGGCGCAGATGCTGTATTTGCTCACACAACAGCTCTGCCTCCCCCTCCAGATTTTGCCCTGGAAAACTAGGGCGCAGGCATGCTGCCCACGTCTCCTCATCCCCCCCTCCCTGGCATCTGCTGCTCCTCGTGCTGGGGATGGGGGAGCAGGCGGGTCCCTCCTGGGGTGTATCACCTGAGGGGCTGGAACGCTCCAGCGATGGGTCGAGGGAGTTGGATTTGGGATGAGACCTGCGGCTCTGCTCAATCTCCGCCTGGCAAAATGTGGGCAGGGTGGCATCCCGTGGCTATGCCATCCTCAGCGTGCCAGGGTGTCCAGGGTTGGGAAGGAGCACTGAGGCATCACTGGGAGCTCGGAGGTGTTTGCTCCGGATCCTCTCCCTTCCTGCCCAGGATGGCGTGGAGCAGGATGAGGTCCCAGCATGGCCATGCACCCACCCCCCGGCTCCGGCTCCGCACCAGGCGGTGCAGGGAGGCAGCACAATCTGCATGTAAATGGGGATATTTAAAGCCGGAGCCGGGTGGGAAGAGAAGGAATCAATTTCCCAAGTGGGAGGGCGGGGTGTTATTTTTATATATCACTGGATACGCAGCTTAAATCTGGCCCTGGGAGATGAAGGGGAAGCGGGGCGGGTGGGGAAGGCAAATCGTGTCCCGACACTCTGGCTCTGCAGTCACTGAATCCCCGAGAGTTGCCATGGCTGCCAGTCCCAGGCCATGCCACGCCGTGTCCCTCTCCTGTCTGGGCATGGATGGGATGGCAGGAGGGCACACAGACCTGTGTGTGCTCTTGCTCGTGTCCCCATCAGGTCTGTGCCAGCTGCTGCCCTCTGCTCTGGGCATTCCCTGCACTCCAAGCATCCCCACCTCTTTTTGTGCCACTGCTGGCCATGGCCTGGATCTGTGGGTGTCCCCACAGAGCTGTGGATGCTTCTCCAGCAGCGCCGCTGGGTTTGGAGGTGGGCAGAGGCTTCTTTTGTGCTCGCTGTTAATTAAGAGGATCATTCAGAGCCACTAGTAGTGTAGTATGTTGTCTTATAATAGTTGTGATTCTGTCCCTGTGCCAGCTTCCATTAGCAACAAAACCCACTTATCTTGTTCTTTCCTATCTCTTCCCTTTATATTTTTATCCTCCCCTCTCCCTGCAAGTCTCTCTCTCCTCTTTTTTCAGCCTCAGCACCGCAGTAATAATTCTACCAGTCGTCATCTCGGTTGACAAAACACTGTTGATGTGACAGCTCCGAGCTATGAAATCTCCGTTACCGCTCGATAATTAATTTACTAATTGCGTGTGCTGCTTCGCCAGGGAGCTCGGAGCCAGCTCTGGGGCTGGCGGTGCCATCCTGACCTCGGGGTGCCTGGGGTGGTCCCCTCCCCGTGCTGGGGATCAGGGAGGGTGAGGGGATCTCCGTGGGGATGGGGTTGCTCCCTCCAGGTGGTTGGTGTTCCGATGTGGCTCTCCTGGGGAATGGGGGAAGCTGGGATGGAGGGAAGGGGATGGGGCTGGCGTGGGATGCAGCGGGTGCTCGGGGAGGCTGGGGTGCCCCATTGCCCCCTGGCTTTCTGCCCGGGTGAGCTGCCAGCACTGCCAGCCACGCTTGAATGACTCAACGTGTCATCTCCATCCTCTGTCTCACCGGAGAGGTTTCAAAACTGGTCCATCATTTGGAAGAAAAAAGCTCTTTTTTCCTGTCCCCTGAATGGAAATACGGATATGTATTTCACTCTGGTCCAGGTGTGGGATGGGACTTGGCACTGCCTTTGCACGGGGTGAGGTTCAGGAGGTGCCCCCAAGACCCTCTCCATGGATCCCCAGCACACCACAGCCAGCTGGTTTCCCATGCCGTGTGTCCTGCACCATGGGAAGGTGTGATGGAGGGAGGGGGAAGGTCTCTCCTCCTGCCCATCCCTTTCTGAAGCAATTTAGAGACGGTCCATTCCTCCTGCCCAGCTCTGTGCAGAGAAGCCGGGGCTTGGCAGAGCTGATGGTTCCCACATGGGGATTTTAGTGGCTGTAAAATGTTTTGATTTTCCCTGATTGCAAGAGTCAAAATGAACAAAGTCTGCCGGAGCCGCCGGAGCCAAGTGACATCTCTCACTTCGACATCGCCGCTTGTTCCGTTCCTGGAGGGAAACGTTGCGTTTTGCTTTGTTTTGCTGATTTTTGTTGGTTGTTTTTGGTTTTTTTTTCCCTTTGTCGTCTCAAACCCCAGACGATGCTTTGTCATGTGGAGGCAAACTTTTCCATGCCTACAGTGGGAGAGATGGGGCAGGACCTCCCCTCCCTGGGGAGCAGCATCTGGGGTTAAATTCCTCTGTTTAGGGTTAAGCACTCCTGTTTGGGGTTGTGTGGGGAGGAGAGACCCCACTGTGCTCCCCAACCCCTGGAGACTCTGCCACGGTGCCACCGGTTGGCATCAGGGAGGGATGGCCCTGTGTCTGCATCCAGGGAGCCAACACTTGCTGGGATCACTATAAGGAAAAGCAAACTGAGGCATGGGCAGGTGGCCTGCAGGGTTCTTGGTGTCCCGGCCCCTGGACATGGAGCAGGTGTCACTGTCACAGCACGGCACAGCCACTCGATGGGGGGTTAAATGTCCTGTCCCGGTGCCAGGAACCTTCCAGGGCTGCCACCTCCTCACTGGGTAAATAAATAACGTCTCGCCTCCGACGCCGCGGGGCTGGTGGCGTGGTAATTGCTTTTTGGGAGATGCAATTACCAGGCAATGTTGTGGAACGTGTCGTGCCCATGGACCGGTGCAGTCTCCTGCCAGGACCCAGCCTGGCCCAGGGCCGGGAGCTGGTGGCAGGTGGTGACATCCCTGAGGGCTTTAAGGGCATCACTGAGCTTTGGGTGATGCTCGTGGGGACCACGGCACCGTCCCCTCCTGAGCTGGGCTCACACGTCGTCATCCCCAAGGCTGGATCCGGCTTTTCCATGTCCTTCCCCTTCCTCAGCAGCCGGACCCCCCAAACCTGCCCTGCTTTAAATACTCTGCTTTTCCACTTCGGGGGGCTTTGGGCACGGGGTGGCACCACACCGTGTTCCCCCTGTGTCATGTGGGCTCTGCCTGTGCTCATCACCCTCACGCAGAGCCTGGAAAACACTGATTTGTAATTTGGGATGGGAGGGGAGGGCAGGGCGAGCGAGGGCAGGAGTGGCTGAAAGCCGAGGCTGTTTGGGTACATGAGTGATGGTTTTGAAGCACGAAGCTGTGGCTCTCAGCAGCTTTTGAAGCTTTGGGAAATTTGTCTTTTTGACTCTGCAAGGTGCTCAGGCGGGGAGGGAAATGCATTACAAGTTGAAATGCTTTGAGAGCAGAGGGGAAACGTTATGTGATTCAAGCCCCGTTCCTCCCAGCCAGAGGAACCCGGGGAACACAATATATTGAATTCTCCACAATCCTTTCCTCCTTGTGCCATGTGTGTCAATGTGCTTGTTCCTTCCCCAGCTCCTGGAGCTGAGACCAGGAGCTGGTGGCTGCAGGACCTGCTTCCCGACCAGTCAGACATCCAACCCTTCTTGGAGGGGTGAAGGGAACACTGGGATGGGGCTGGGGGGACAGCCCAGACCCTGGTCAAGGATAAAGCCCTTCCCATCCTGAACATCCTGCTGCTCCTCAACCTCCCCCCAGGTGGGCTTTGCCTGTGTCTGAGGTGGGAAGGGACTTGAGAGGGGCTGAGGGCCCTGATGCTGAGCATGCTGAGCATCCTGGTGCTCTCCTGGGCTCTGCTTAGCCCGTGGCAGAGGGGGGCTGTGGGGGCTGTCCCTCCGGGGGGTGCTGGGCTGGAAGGGTTGGAGCCGTGCTGTGCCGAGCCTGCACAGCCCCACCAGGGAGCCTGGGAGCTCAGCATGACGCGTGGGGAGTCGAAAATAGACTCATTGTCGGTTAGTTCACGATAATAAATGGGAGCAAATTGCAAACAGTGGGTAAGTGACTGACAAAACGCTGGTGTTTTAATGTCCCCGCAAAAGACCCGTGTGTAAGAGGGACTTTGCATGAGTAATTCCATCCATTTTTAATGGTGGACCCTAGGGGAGAATCAATCACGCGACGCAGTTGAGTTTCCCTAATTCAAGGGAACACAAAGCAATTTGGTTTGATAAGGCAGCGCTGAGAGCGGCCGGTTCCCAGCGCTGGGGAGATGCCCGGAGCCACTGGCTCCTCTCCCTCTGCCATCATCGGGGCCTCTCCCTGGGAAACATCCCTTTGCCAAAGCCCAGGAGTCACTGGCTGGGCTGGGGGCTCACCAGGAAGGTTTCTCTGGCTGTTTTGGGGGAGTTTGGGCGTGGGAAAAACATGCTCAGCTTGGCTTTGGGTCATCCACCCTCCGGAGATGGGCGTGGAGGGGTTGGCTGTGGAAGAGGGATGCTCTTCGTGGCTGTACCCTGGGACACGGATGAGGTCGTGCCTTGGGATGTGGGGTCTCACCTGGCCACCAACTTCCCTACAGAGCTCTTGGTTTTTGGGAGCATCCCAAGGCTCTCCTGCTCATCTCTCCTCAGCCTTCCTGCAAAATCCAGCACAGCCGGTGGCACCGGGCAGAGACGGAGTGACGGGTTGGCCAAGAACAGCTCTTTTTTGGGAAAGAAACGCTATTATTGGTATTCTGGATGATCCCAGCTCCATTCATCGCCAGTGGCAGGGCACTTAACACACATTAGCAGAGTTTCCCTAGGGAGCCAGCACTCGAAGCAGCACCCCTGGGTGCCACCCACCATCCCACAGCAGCGGGTGGCACTTGGGGACCAGTTTGGGGGAATCTCAGCCATTCTCTGTGACCCTGAGGGCTCCACGTGGCCCTGCAGGGCCCTTGGCAGAGGTGGCAGGAGCCTTTTGCACACAGGCAGGCAGGAAGCAGGAGGTTTTTGTCATGGAGATGTGTCCCTGCAGGAGCCAAAGGCTAATGTGCTCTAGGGAGCTGCTAAAACTTGTGACGGGGATATAGAGCACCTCATTTACAGGGGTATTTTTTGTGCTGGAATGGAAGAAAGCAGCTGCTATCTGTACAAACAAAATTAGGCCAAAGGAGGAAAGTAATTTTGTAAAAGAAATAGGGAGATGCAGGGGGAGATGGATAGGAGGCAGATGAATAAACACCATCTACATAGAAACTGATAAAAATTCAATTTCTGCTCACACACATGCCGGTCTCACTCACTCCCTTCCTCTCCTCCTCTCCACGCGCTCCCCGGTGTTGTCTGCAGCCCTCGTGCATCCATCTGGGATGTGGGAGGCAAACACAATGATCCTCTTCTGTCTTCAACATGCTGCAAAAATGTTCCTCAATTATGGTGCTTTCATTTCCTTGACTCCAGCTTTATATTCAATATTTTACCCTGGCAAACAGTGGGTGCCAGGGCAAGTGGGATGGCCCCAGGTATGAGGGATCCTTCTGAGCACGACCCTGCTCTCACTGCAGAGATTCCATGGAGTAAGGACTGTGGAGCAGCAGGGTGGGGATTCGGGAATGTAAGCGCATGGGATAAAATGGTTTGGAAGGAATCAGCAGCTCCTGCAAGTGATCCCCTTTTCCTGCCTTTATCCCTATTCTCCCTGTGAACCTCAGCTCCTGGAGCTGCCGGAGCACAATGGGCTCTCCTGGATGTTTTTTAGTGCATTTAGTGCCTTTTGCTGTGGGTTATAAGAAAATAACACTTCCAAAATCTTGCTGGGGCCACCTGTGCCCCAAATCAGTGGTGTGTCTGTGGGCTGGGATGGTTCACCCCGACTGGCTGGAATGATGCTGGGAGGGAAGGACCTGAGAGTCATCAGGGAAACCCTGGCTGGAAGATGCATCAGTGTGAGCTCAATGACTGGTCACGGGGTGGCCTGGGAGCTGGAGCTGGCACACAGGTCATGTTTGAGCTGCTCCTCATGCTGCTCCAGTGGCCCCCTGCCCATCCTGGTGTGGAGGCACCACATGCCCATCCCTGCTGGCTCCTCTGGCTACATGGCCAGTCCAGCACAGGCTCTTGGAGGAGACTTTTCCTGCCCCTTCCTTCACCCTCTGGGCATGGCAGAGCATCTCTCCTGCTGATGGTCCCTTGAGGGGCATTTCTTGGGTCCAGGAGAACTGGCTGCAATGACTATTTGATACTAATGGTGGAGACCCCTCTGCCCTTCCCAAATCCAGGGCTATAAGGTCACTTGGAGGAGCAGGAAGCACCTGAGGCTGAGTCAGAGTGGGTCTGTTGGAGTAGGGCTGTCCCAAGGGGGTTGCAGAGCTGATCCCCTTCCCACTCTCCCCTGACACCCCTTCCACCTTCCTCCCTTTCCCTATTCCCACCACAGTGTTCCAGGCCCAGCATCCAGCTCTGGTTGCACTCCAGGGTGCTGCAAGGCCGTGACTGGAACTGGGTACATGCACATGGGAGGCCCTTGTGTGTCCCCTGTGCTTGGGGACATGGGACACAGGGCTTTGCTCCAGCGTGGTCTGTCCCCACAGAGCGAGTGACGGCTCCGGGCGAGAGGGGATGGATCGATGGGAGCAAAGTGAATGCACTTTCCAATCTGTTCAGGGGGCAGTGGAGTGTGGAAACGGCCATGCCAGGGGCAGCAGGGCATGTGCTGCTGGGGCACAGGGGCAGCTGGGGCTGTGCCCTCCTCCTGCCACTCCCAGGGCTCCAGGGAGGCCAGACACAATCCTGCCGGGTGCTGAGCATCCCCCTCCGAGCCCTGAGGGCTGGTGCTCTCTGGAGTTAACAATTCCTTCTGAACCTCTTCATCCCACGGGGTTATATTCCCAAATCCCCATCCAGCTGCTCCATAGCCCCACTCCATGGAATCTCTGCAGTGGGAGCAGGGTCATGGCCAGAAGGATCCCCCCAGCTGTGGCACCCACTGCTTGCCAGGGTAAAATATTGAATATAAAGCTGGAGTCAAGGGGACTGAAGAACCATGGAACACCCTCCTGGATGTGGGACTCGCATCATCTCCAGGAACCCTTGCTAAGGGGGCACTCAGGAGTGGGTGCTCTGCTCTAGCTCCTGCCTTGGGCATTTGGGAGGCTCCGTGCCCTGCATGGAGAGCTGGGAGAAGAGAAAGAGGGTGCAGGGCACCCACATCCCTCCCTGCACACCCACGTCCCCCCTGCACACCCACGTCCCCCCTGCACACCCACATGCGCGGAGGCTGAGCTGAGTTGCAGCCTGGTTTCCCTAGGAAACCAAGCAGAGCCCAAAATCCTGCAGGGAAGAGCTGGAGGGGCTCCAAAACGTGGCTGGAATAGCTCTGCACCCAGGGAGCCTCACTGTCCCACCCGGTGCTCTGGGGACACTGATGGCAGTGACAGGGTGGTGGCTCTCAGGTGGCTGAGGGTGTGTGAGGGGCTGTGCTCAGCTGCAGTGGGGGGGTTGGAGAGGGGGCTTTGGGGGTGAAACATTCCTTTTGGGTGCTCCCCTGGCACTCACAGGTGGCCAAGATGGGGCAGTGTGGGGCTGTCACCAACTCTGCAGGGCTGTCACCAACTCTGCAGGGCTGCCACCAGGGCTGGCACATCCCTGCCTTGGCCTTGTGAGGGATTAGGGATGCTCAAAACTCACCCAGGGCACCCCTGCTGAGGCACAGGGATTTTGAGTGTGTTCCAGAGCCCCCAGCCCAGTGCAGCCCCTAACCCTGCTGCTGTGGGGGCATATTTCCCTGGGAAGAGCCCTTGGATGAGGGGGAGGAAGAAGTGCATTGTTTCAGGGTCGATCCTTGGGAACCAGACAGGTGTGTGACAGAAGAGCTTCTCACAGGTGGCAGGGTCACACCCTCACCCTGTGTGCTGCCTTCGTGCCAGCCCTCCTCCACCTCCTTCTCCTCCTCCTCCTCTTCCTACACCTCCTCTTCCTCCTCCTCCTCTCCTCCTCCTCCTCCACGGGCCTTTCACACGCTGCCAAGTGAAGACACATTTACCGGGCTGCACACTCCAAAAAGTTGCTATACTCCCCTCCAGGCAATTAAAAGGAAGCTATTTCTCCTCAATCAGGCATATTTGAATATGGAAATGATTTTTAATTACTCAGAGTCAATATCATTTTATCACTGAAATGTGTTTGAACGGGGTTCACCGTATTTGCAGGGCATCTAATAAGCTGAATGCAAATTCACGGTTTTTCCGTGCCCTGATGAGCGAGGGAAGGTGCTGCCCTTTGGAGGTTTCATTCCCAGGCTGCTCCTAGGGCAGGAAATGACAGTCAACCCCTGCCCTGCTGGGCAAAGGCAGCGGGGGAGGCAGGGCAGGAGCCACCAGCCCGGTGGGGACACAGGGACGGCGCTGCCATCCCCGTCTTGCCTGCCCCGAACATGCCCGGGGTCAGCTCCACACGGAGCTGATGACAGCGTTAGATCCCCGGCTATTGTCTCCTGATTAATTTGCTAATTATGTTCTGCTTTAATCCAAGGGCCTGGCGGCGGTGTGGAAATGTCAGGCACTTGTTTATGCCCCGGGTTGCTGGCGGAGTGACAAAGGCAGGATCCCGGAGGAGCCACATGTCACCTGGCCCCGCCGGCCCTGGCACCGCTGCCACAGCTCCCACCGGGTGGGCACCGACCTGCTGCCTCTGCCACCGCCCCCCCTGCAGCCCTGGGCCTGCCCCTTTGCCTCAGGTTCCCCCACGGAAGCTGCAAACACCCGGATCCACCTCCCTGCACGTTCCAGGGTGGGGAGCGCTGGCACTGTGGCCTCAATGGCAGCTGTCACCAGGACTGTGGGGCTGTCACTGGTGCTGGGGATGTCCTGTCCTTCTCGCTGCCATGGCCTTGTGCGGGACTGGGGATGCTCAAGGCTGACCCAGAGCATCCTCTCCTGAGTGACAGGGGGTTTGGGTTTATCCCAGAGCCCCCAGCCTGGTGCAGACTGTAATCCCATTTCCATGGGGACTGGGAGGGCACATTTCCCTGGAAAGACCCTGTGGCAGGGACTGGCTTTGGTCCCTGTCCCTCTGTCGGGTTGTCACAGTGGGTGCAAAGCACCCAGCGGCCCAGGAAAAGGTGAGCAGAGCAGGTTCCCAGCATCCTGCATCCCAGTTCACATCTTACTGGGAGGCACTGGGGCTCCAGCCCCCTGGGGAGATGCCACCCCTGTGGGGGTGATGCCACCCCCTCGCTGGCAAGGGACGTGTCCAAGTGGTTCCCAACATCCAACCTCTGGGTTTTCCTGCTGTGAAAACCCACCAGGTGTTGGGGTTGAACACTGAGCTCCTGGCAGACCGAGCACCGATAACATCCTGCGGCCGGGCTTTCTGCAGCCCTCATGTATATTAATCGAGATGAATATTTATGCAAAGTTGCTCTTGCTCTTGAGCGGCTGCTCGAGTGCAGGCGTGCTCTGGCCACTGCTGCTGGTCTGGGCAGTGAGATGGCTCTGCTGGATGGAGGGGGAAAGGAGCTGGGGGTGGGATTGCTCCTTGCCAAGCTGCTCTGGCTCAGCATGGATCTCCCAGCATGCTGGGATCCAGAGGGGTTTATCCTTGCTGAAGCCCTGGGTTGGATCAGGGATGCTCTGTGGTGCATGGAGACCTGGAGGTGAAAATCCTGCAGTTATCCAAGTGATGCTGAGCTCACCCCTCAGTCCTGCAGGCTCAGGAGGCAGCTCAGCACCTTGCCAGGTAGAAACTCTCCCAGTTTCTCCCAGAAACTCTCCCTAGTGCCTCAAGTCCTTCATGTTGCCCTGCCTCATGCCAAGGCATCACCTCTGCATTGGCACAGATGGACATGGATCAGCCCTGGCTCATCCTTCAGTGTATAAGGAGCCTGGAAACATAAAAATGAAGATGCTGAGCTGAAATCCATCTCCCTGGGCACAGTATCTGCATCCATAGGCCCAGGAGCTGCTCGGGATGGGCTGTTGGCTGCCACAGCAGTGTCCTCAGTCCAGGACAAACCCCAAAGTGAAATTTATTCCAGGGCTTATTCATATCCTTCCTCTCCTTCTCATCACTTGGGCTTCCCTTGCTCCTTTTCCTTGGCTTTTCTCCCTGCCACCAGCAGTAGAAAACTCCCTGTGAAGGTCCCTGGGAGGGAGCAGTGGCCACGGGCAGCCAGCAGGGAGCCGGTTCCTCATCCTGGTGATGGGCACCGAGTGACTGGGGAAAGCTCCTCCGCCGGCACTCGCTGCCTCTTCCCATCAGAGCGGATTATCTCGCAACCCAAACTTCCCTGTTTTATGGCTGTTTTTGTTTTTCCACTGGAGCAATTCACAGAGAAGTTTATGGGAAGCGGTTCAGACAAGCGGCTGCTTTTACCGGCTGCTCTGGGGCTGCACCCGCTCCCTTCTCCCGCCGTGGTTTGAGCCAAGGTGCTCCTGCTAAACCTTTCTGAAAAGATGCTGCTCCGTGCCCTGCTCGGGGGTCACGGTCCCTGGGGATTGGGCCCATCAAGAGCCACAGAAGCTTGAGAGCTGGTTGAGCATCCCCACATCCCCCTGGGCCAGGAGCTGGACTCGACTCTTCCCTGAATCCTTACCCAGGGCTGGGCACGGAGCAGCTGCCACCTCGCTGACTCTCCCTGTCCCTGATTTCTGTGCCAAATGAAGGGGAAATAAGAGCTCTCTGTTGGAAACACAGCAATGCTGGGTGCCCGGGGAGCTTGGCTGGTCCCTGGCTGTCCCGGTGTGCCCGTCCCCTGGGGCAGAGGATGCCAGTTCACCGCGGTGGCAGCGCCTGCATAATGATGGTGGTGGCACTGGGGACCTTGTGTCAACCTGGCAGGTTATTATTGCCTTAATGGACAGCTCTAATTCCCATCCAGCCATAAAGCCCTGGTGTCACCACCTCCACACACGCGGGCCCTGCTCTAATTATACCCTGGGAGATGCTCTGCTTTTGCCAAGCCCCAGCTCCCCTGAATCCATGGGCACCAGCGAGGCTGAGAGCCCTGAGCAGCGCTCTCCCCACATGCCAGCAGCTCAGGGGGATGAGGAGGATGATGGGGGCTCTGGGACCTCACCCTGATCAGCTGGGGAGATGCTTTGTTTTGGCTGGGAGAGTCTCCAATGCCTTCCCAAGCTCTGGCTGGGGTGCTGAGCACGCCTCTTGCCTTGCTTTGAGCTGGGGGTACGGTGGGGAACGGAGCTCACGCTGTGCCGGGGGAGGTTTGCAGGGATGCAGCAGCAAGAAGCAGCTACAGAGAGCACCCAGTTGTCCTGGTAACAGTGGGTGCCTCCAGCTCCCACAGCTCGGCCCCCCAGCAGCAGAGCCTCTCAGCTCCTCCTCACTGTGAGCAGGGTCCCACCCGGGACAGAGGAGACTTGTCAGGGAGGTGACACGAGGGCTGGAAAGACTCACTGGCTGAGGAGGCAGCAGCAGGGGATGTTCTGTGCACAGCCCATGGCCAGGCCTGGTGGCAGGGGGATCTTGTAGGACAGTGATGTAAGCCAGGATGTGCCACAGCTGGCACTTGAGTCAGGGAAGAGCCCACGGGCATCGTATCCCACGTCACATTCCCCACTGCATCCTGTATTACATCCCACATCAGAACCTGTGTTGCATCCTGTGTCACCTCCCACATCACAACCTGTATTGCACCTTGCATTTCATCTCGTGTTGCATCCCACATTGCATCCCACATTGCATCCTGCCTTCCTCACAGGGCAGTGGTAGCTGGTGCAATCAATGCCTTTGGAAATCTCTCAGCCAAGCAGACCTACTCAGCCATGGGAAACAGGGAGTGACCCAGGAAGCCGTGGGTTTGGAATTGTCCATCCTCAAAGCTGTGCTGAGCTCTATTTACAGAGCCAGGTTCGGGAATATCCTCCAGCTCTGTCGGAGCTAATGCTGATTTTCTCCCTGGGATAAAGACCAGCCTGAAAAGCTGCTGTGCTTTCTTGCAGCCTTGACCCGGAGGGGATGAGTGTCTGTGTGGGGATGCTGGGTCAGGCATCCAGAGGCTGCAGGAAGGACTGGCAAAAGGGAATGCCAGGGAGGGAAGGAGCTGAACTGCACAAAGGTCTCAGGTCGATACAATCCTGCACTTCCAGCAGTGCTGGGATGGATTAGGGCTGGTGCTGAGCCACAGACTCCCAGGGTGCTGAGCAGTGATCCAGTGGTGCCTCCTGCCCCCTCCCTCTGCCACGCTCAGTCTGGATGGAGGCAGGAGGGACCGATCTGTGCCCTGCCGTGGTGAGTACAGCCCCCACAGCACCGGGCAGGATGTGTCCAGCAGAGGTGGAAGGCAGCAGTGGGAATGTGCTGCATTCCCAGCTGTGCTGCTCCCGCAGCGAGGCAGCCAGGCCATGCTGCATCCTGCTGAGCTCCTCCTGCACGGCTGGGGCTCCGGGTGACCCCATCCCCTCCAAGCCACAGCTCCCGGTGCTCCTGGTGAGCTCTGCCCCAGGCAGGGTCTGGGCTGCAGTGGAGCCCCTGTGCCAGCAGCTCAGTCACCCACGGACCATCAAGACACTCAGGTTTATCCCATCTGTGCATGGCCTTAACACGTGAAACCGCAGCTCTGCAGCCCCCCAAAAGCCCCTGTGGCTCTGGGGGTCCTACAGGCTCGGTGTCACACGTGCCACATTTATGCAGCCACAGGGTGTGACAGCCCCATCTCTGTCTCCCTGCAGCCCACAGCCCCCTGCATGCCGAGGCCTGCACGTGTGTGCAGGTGTGGAGCACATGCAGGTGTGGAGCACACGAAGTGTGGAGCACACGAAGTGTGGAGCACATGCAGGTGTGGAGCACACGCAGGTGTGGAGCACACGAAGTGTGGAGCACACGAAGTGTGGAGCACATGCAGGTGTGGAGCACACGCAGGTGTGGAGCACACGAGGTGTGGAGCACACGCAGGTGTGGAGCACACGAGGTGTGGAGCACACGAGGTGTGGAGCACACGAGGTGTGGAGCACACGCAGGTGTGGAGCACACGAGGTGTGGAGCACACG
>JAWWMP010000063.1:4114162-4130838 GCA_035047865.1 Dendrocincla tyrannina | reverse complement strand
GTGGAGCACACGAGGTGTGGAGCACACGAGGTGTGGAGCACACGCAGGTGTGGAGCACACGAGGTGTGGAGCACACGCAGGGGGAGCTGCACGGCTGCTGGCGGGGAGCACACGCACCCCACGCAGCCCGGGATGCCACACACGTGTGTGTGCACGCCACAGCCGCCCCGCGCCCTCCCACGCCGCATCGAGCACCCACAGACCCCCCCTTCCCGAGTGTGCCCCCCCAAACCGTGCTCACACACAGCCACAAACCACACCTGTGCCCGCACGGACCCCCTCACGCGTGTGCGGCGGGCACACGCCATCCACACGCGTGCACCACCACCCCCTTTCCCCAACCACGCGCGTGTGCCCGCCACATCCACGCGTGTGCCCGTGCATCACACATCCCCTCCTCCTTCCCCCGTGACCCCCAGCGCTGCAGCATCCCCGGGGGTCACCTCTCCCCTCTCCTCTCCATCCACACGCGGGAGGCGGGGGCTGCGCAGGGTCTGGGGGGCGGTGGTGTTGGTGTTGGTGGCGGGGTGTGTGTCCCCGCCGTGCCCGGCGCTGTCACACGGTGCCCGGTGCTGTCACACCGCCCCGCTCCCGGCGCATGCAGCAAGTGCCCGAGCGGCGCGCGCCGCCGCCGCCCCCGCGCCCCCCTCTCCCTCCTTCCCTCCCTCTCCCTCCCTCCCTCCCTCTCCCCCCCGTCCCTCCCCACCGCATCCGCCGCCGCCGCCGCCGCCGCCACCGGGGCCCGGCGCGCTGCGCGCCCGCTCCCGGCCCCGCTCCCTCTCCCGTTCCCTCTCCCGCTCCCGTTCCCGCTCCCTCTCCCGTTCCCGTTCCCGGCCCCGCGCTCCCCCGGGCGCTCCCGGGCACCGGCTGGTGCTGCCGCCGCCGCCGCCGCTCGGGGATGGCCAGCCCGCTGCTCGCCGCGCCGCGCCGGGGCTACACGCGCTGCTGACGGAGCGCAGGTAAGGGCGCCGCTGAACCCCCTTCCGTGTGTCCCCGGTGTACCCCAACCCCCTTTCTCCCGCTCCGCTGCCTCTTTCCCGGTGCGGCGGCTCCGCTCCCCCCCCGGCGCGGCGCAGCGGGGGCGGCAGCTCGCCGCGGATGCGGGATGCGGGATGCGGGATGCGGGATGCGGGATGCGGCGGCCGGTGCTGCCGGTTGGCAGAGCCCCGGTTCCGCCGTGCCCATCGCCGCCTCCTCACCCCGCTCCAGCTCCAGCCCCGGCCAACTTTCCTGCCCCGGCGGCGGGGCTGCGGGAACGGGAGTTGCGGTACCGGAGGTGCCCCGGTGCCCGCGGCGGGCAGTGGCATCCCCGGGCGGCCCCGGCCCTGCCGGGAAGTTGCGCGGGGCTGCGGCGGCGGCGCGGAGGGCTCGGCACCGGGGCTGGCTGCGAGCGGCGGCGTGCCCGGAGATGCCGGTCCTTCCCCCGGGATGCTGCCGGTCCTTCCCCCGGGATGCTGCCGGTCCTTCCCCCGGGATGCTGCCGGTCTCTCCGCTCCCGGGGCTGCCCGTTCCCCTTCCTGCGGCTGCCGGTTTCCCTCCTGGGGATGCCGGTTTCCCCTCTCCCGAGCTTGCCGGTCCCCCCCTTCCCGGGGAGCTGCCGGTCTCCCCCTGCGGGGCTGCCGGTCCCCCTCACCCCAGTCGCCGCCGGTCCCCGCCGGGGTACCGGTCCCCCCCACAGGATGCTTGTGCCCCCCGAGGGGTCCCGTTTCCCACCCAGAGTGCCGATCCCCTCCCATGAGCAGTGCCAGGGCTCCGGCAGCTCGGCGGTGGAGGGGCTGCACGCGTGTCAGTGGGCACATGTGTGTTGCTGGGCACACGTGTGACACCGCGGTGCTGTGGTGTGTCATCTAGCAAGGCCACGGGTGGGTGCCAGGCTGCCTGCTGGCATCCCTGCCAGCATACTGGTGCGGACATACGTATGCTGGCAGCCTGGCACGCGTGGGTGCTCGGCAGGATGGTCACCCTGCGTTGTCACCCCTGGGCAGGGCCCTGGGGATTCGGCACGTACCGGGGCACGTGGGCAGGTGTGTTGGCGGAGCCCCGGCAGTGGGTGGGTGGGTGGGTGGGTGGGTGGGTTTGCAGTTCTCCCCTGCGTGGGGCTTTGTTCGGTGCCAGCGTGGGGGGCTGCAGGGAGCCTCCGTGCCACGGCACCCGGGGACCGTGGGCGTGCAGGAGGGCACACGTGGGTGCCCAGCGTGTGCCGCCGCGGGCACGTGCGACATGCAGGTGGCAGCCGGATCTGACTGGGAACTGGGGGGGAACTGGGGAGCTGCATCCCTTCCCGGGGGACCTGCAAGCCGCGGGGTTCATGGCATGAGCCGTGCCACGTGTGCACACGCGTGTGCCCATGCCGGTCACTTGTTGAGGGCAGGGAGATTTTCCGCACCGCGGCTGCACGGCCGGTGCCGGGGGCTCTCGGCAGCGCGGCGTGTGAACAACCCTTTGCTTTTCTAGGTCATGTCACTGCCGGCTGTGCTGGCTGGCGCCTGGCAGCCGGGGCCGCCGGTGACGCGGGGAGGTGGCCCGGGGGTGGCCCGGCTGGGCTGTGGCACTGTCTGGTTGTGGGTTCTGGCCGGGCACTGCCAATAGTTGGGGCACATGTGGAGTTGGTGATGCAGGGCTGGCGCTGAGCTCTGGCACTGGGATTGCTCCTGGTGGGCTGGGGCAGTTTTTGGGGACTGACCTCTCCCTGTCTTGGAGGCTGTGGCTGAGTGAGGGGGGCTCGTGGGGGGGCACCGAGCTCTTTGTGCTTGCACCCGTGGGGTGGCGTGGCTGTTGTCACTGTCACCACCACTTGGCTGCCCTCTGGCCACCCTCACCAGGGAGGGTGGGCGCCCTGTTTCGCAGCGGGGCTCCTTGGTGATGGCACGGACGGCAGCGGATGCTGGAGTTGGCTGTAGAGCAGTGCCAGCCCTGCTGTGCTGGAGCCCAGAGCCTGGCAGCAGCTCCTCTTCAAGGCCTGCCCAGTTGCTTGTCAAGCCTTGTCACCAGACCTTGCTTTGATCCACGGAGTTTGCAAGGAGCCAGGATCCTACAAATTTGGCCTTTGCTGGAGAGAAAAGGGGCACGGAGCCGGCACAGCGGGCGGTTTGCTCTCCGACTGGCAGCCCTGTGGCAGAGGTGCTCCAGCACTATCTGGGACACACTGCTGGCTCTTCCTGGCTCCTTCTGGCTTTTCTGGATGCCTCTAAGGACCTCTGGCAGTGCAGCTCTTCTGCCCAGAGTGACACCTCTGCCGTGTTGGAGATAAGCTGGGGATGCTGGGCTCTTCCCAGTGGGCTCATGGCTGGTAGAGAGTTCTGCCCTGATACCAACCTGCTGCTCAGAGCCACGGGAATAGATGGGACTTCCTTCGCCCAGGCTCTTCCCGTCACTGCCAAGACCCCACATGCCAGGCTGGGTGCTCTCCAGGCGGGGTGCGGACTGCAGGATGTTCCCCTGCCTGGAGGAAGATGATGCTTGGTTGGATGGATGGATGAACCATGGAATGAGCCACAAGCCACTGTCCTGTGATGCCTCAACACTTCTCCACGGGAATTTGGAGTGAGGCCCTGCAAACTCATTTCCTACCATGGATCCGTCCTCTGATGGGGACGAGGCTGGCTCAGGGCCACCCAGCTTGGTTGCCAAATGTCAGAAGCTTTGTAGCTCCTCGTGCTTACGAGAGCCATCACATCCCCCCTGCTCTCATCCTGTCTGTTCCTTCTTGATGTCCTCCAAGAGCAGGACGGAGCCAGGCCTCCTGTGCTCCCTAGGGCACCTTGAGGGCTCCCAGCAAGGCTGGATCTGGATGAGATGGTGGGTTACAAAAAAAAATCCTCCTCTGGAATGAATAGACATCCTGCTGCCACTGCTGTGACTCAGACCCCCTTTTGGAGTCTCCTGGGGCTCCCAGCCCTCCACCCCTTTGCAGGATGGAGCTGATGGAAAAGAGGGAGCCACTTCCCAGTGACATGGAAACTACTTGGAAGAGGCTGTGGGAGAGCAGCAGGAACAGCCGTGGCTGCTGCAGCCCCTGCAGGTGCCCTGCAGTGGAGGGGGGGCTTTGCCCCCAGGGACCCCCAGAGCCGTGGAGGGAGAGGCAGCACACGCTGTTTCCTGGCAGAGCATAATCCCTAATGCCGGTGGAGATTTCTTTGTGCTGTCTCTTGGCCTTGCTTTTGGAGTGGAGTTTTACCAACAGCAGTTAAGTAAAATAAATAAAGAGGCCTGTGCGTGCCAGTGCTCGCGAGGCCGCGCCAGGGATTGGCAAAGCAGCACCATTAATTACAGCTCGGCACCACTGCCAGCCTGCCGGCTCCAGGAGAGGCCGTGGCAGCGCGCCGGGGAGCCAGAGGGACAGGGGGGATGTGGGAGCACCCAGTGGGGGGAAACGTGGTCCTGGATGCTGGGAGGATTGTGCCTCAGTGGGTGGGAGCAGCACGGATACCCCTCTCCCTGCTGGGAACCCGTGTGTGCACACGCGTGTGCGGGCACACACCTTGCAGGGAGCTGTGTTTTTGGGAGGCGAGGCTGGAGCCTGGGGTTGCAGAGGAGTTCTTCCCAGTGATGCTCACAGAGCTAATTCCTTGGCAGAGGGGCTGTCCTGGTGCTGTGGAGGGCCCAGGACACCCCAGCTCAGTGCTGGGGGTCCCCGCGCTGGGAGGGCTGAGCACGGAGGTGGCAACTGCAGCTTTGGAGCTCCTGGATGCCTTTGAACCGCTAGGGAAGACCCTGGAGATTGGAGGGTCATGGGTTCTCGCAGTGGGAAGAGCTCATTATGGTGTCGTGTTTGTCAGTGTCACCTCTGGGCAGGCAGGGATGTGATCCCATGGGATGGAGCCACATGGCCAGTCTGCTCCTCCCTGGATGCTGTTGCCTTTCAGCAGGGAGTGGGGCAGTTCCCACTGTGGATAAACACCCAGGACTCCCCAGCCCTTCCTCACCCTCATGTCTTTGTCCCAGGAATCCTCGTGTTAGGAATTCTCATGGATCATGTATTTTTCTCATGGATTGTGTATTTTCTACAGCTTATTAAGAGAACAGTCGGGTTAAAAACCGTGTCCCTCAAACCCCAAATCTCCTTTACTCTGCCATTAATCGTTTCTCAGATTATTAATGCCGAGGGTTTAGTGCTGCCCGTTTATCACTTTTCGGGGCTGGTTGTTATTGCTGGCTTTGCCTGGTTGGAGTGGCACGATGGTCAGGAACTGCTCTGCGCTGTGCTGGGAGGATGGATCAGGACCCAGCCAAAATCCCCGTTGTTCAGGCGAGGCATCTTCAGGGAAACAACCTGTTTGTGCGTCGGGAGCCGGGCTGGCCAGGAGCAGTGCCGTGCCGTGGTGAGGGAGAGCCGAGTGAGGTCGGGATGCTTCTTGATGTCCTCCAAGAGCCTTTACCGGAGCCAGGAGGGATGTGACGGCAGTGATGGAGAGGGACCGCGCTCCCAGGACGTGGAGCCCGGGATGTCGCTTCCGCCCGCTCGCTCCCGGCTCTGTGATGGCTCTTTAAAAGCTTTAATTAAAAACCCACCCCCTTTTTCCCTGCGCCCGGGCGGGAACAAAGGCAGATGGAAGGGGCTGGAGCGGGCGCCTGCGGCGGGCGAGCGTGCCAGCCTGTGCCCTCCGTGCTCCGGGTGCCAGCCTCATCCCCGGGGAGCAGCGTCTGCTCCCCAGCCTGGCAGAGGGTGCTGCGGGTCCCTGGGGCAGTGCCAGCTGCCCCCATGGACCCGGCAGCCGTGTCAGGATGCGGTCACCGGAGCCGCGTGGCTCGTTCCGCATGGACCTGAGGGTCGTTTTGGAGGCAGAGGGGTGATGCCAGCAGGACACCCCTGGCCAGGCTGCGCTCACCCATCTCGGGGCACAAGGGCAGTGATGCTGCAGGGTGCGAGGTCCCCGCCGTGGTGGCGGGTAGGGGTGACAGTGACCCCTCCTCGTGGCACTCAGCAGCTCCCGCCGGGTGACTCAATGCCCCAGATGTTAAATATCTCCTCTGCCCAGCGTGCAGCTCAGTGAAATATTTGCACTGCAGCAGCAGCGGCAGCTCGGGCGCTGCAGGGAGCGGGGCTGGTGCCGAGCGAGCTCTCTCAGGTTTGATTCAGCCCTGGCCTCCCGGAGCAGCTCATCTTGGTGCCGGGCTTGGGGCAGCTGCAGCCCCGGCAGGTTTTTGGGATGGTGGGAGGCTTCCCGTGACCTGGATCATGCATGTGGGGAGCCCAGGGAGGGGAGGCATGGGCTGCCCGGCTGTGTTCATCCCTGCCGAGCCTTCCAGTGGCCGGCTGGGCACAGGGAGGGCTGGATGGTGGTGCTGGAGCAGCCCTGCTCTCTGCTCTGAGGCGAGGGAAGCAAGCTCCATCTTGTGTCCCTGCCAGGCTGCGGGAGCTCCAGAAGCTCGCTGCAGAGCAGCAGCAGCATGTCCCTGCCTGACCTCCTCCTCCTCTTCCTTTTTCTCCTCCTCCCCCTCCTCCTCCTCCTCCTCTGCCATCCCCAGCTCTCCTGGAGTAGTGGAGGGCTGGGACTCTTTGGGGGATCCCCAGATCCTTCGTGGCTGCTTGAGAAGCATCAGTGTGGGATGCCTATGGGGCTCCCCACTCCGGCTGCCCCTTGGCTTCCTTCTCCTGCTGCTGCTGCTGCTGGTGTTCATTGCCATTGGGTCTCCTGTTGAATTTTGGTACCTTTGTGTCTCCTGTTGAATTCCCTGGGGTCTCTCGGGGGTGGAAGCGACCATGGGAAAATGGGGTTTGTTTTTTTCCCCCAGATCTCCCTGCTTTGCACTGGGGGGTTCTGCCTTCCTCCAGCCTGAGCTGCTCCCCCTGGCTCCATCCCAGCCCCTCTGTCCCCATGCCCACGTGGCGCTGGCAGGGGCTGGATGCCGGCACCGAGCCCCCGCTCTGCCGGGGTGGCAGGAGCCAGCGCCAGCCTGTTGCATGAGAGCTGGGATATTTTTAGCTCTCTAATGTGCCCATCGTGGCTCCAGCGCAGGCTCGGCCAAGGCTCCGTCTCCCCAGTGAGCTGGGGGATGCCCTGGTACCACGGCCTTGGCCAGGGGTGATTTAGGAGCGGGAGATGTTGTTTGAGGATGGATAGGATCATCCCCGCGCCGTGCCAAGCGCTCGGCATCCCCAACACATGGCTGGGCGGAGGGGAGCGGGGGCTTCGCTGGTTTTGGAATCAACCTCTGCCATGGCATCGATCCCTGTAGCCACCTCCTGAATGTCCCCTGCTGTCCTCAGGGCTGTCCCCGTGCCACTGCTGCCCCAGGAACAGGCTGCCCTGGCTGAGCGGTGCCGACACGTGCGCGGTGGCCTTGGCCTCTGTAGAGCCGTGCTCCCGTTTCACTTAATAAGGCCACCGTGTGCATTATTTTATTAATGAGGTATTAAAAAGCTATTCACGGCGATGCTCTGCACACCAGGCGTGGTGTCCAAGAAATATGTACTTGTACAGTGACTGCTCGCCCTGTGCCCAGCTCTCAGGGCAGGTGGGGGAACACCACGCTGTTGGGGTGCCTGTGCGTCCCCAGCACATCCCCCCGAGCTGCACCCTGTCCCCACAGTGCTCTGGGGCACCAGAAAGAGCTCCAAGAGCTTTTATAGCCCTGTCTGGGGAGAAGATGTTTGGTGGCTCCTTGCCCAGGTTGTGCTTGGCAGGCTCTGGTGGGTGAGCCGAGGGCAGGGGGTCTGTGGGGGTGGGAGCTGGTGGTTTTGAGTTGAGGGCCCCGGTCCATGCTGCAGGGTCCTGAGCCTGGGGGCACCTTGGTGCAGCCTGGGGGATGGGACAAGAGCCTCTGATGGCTGTCCCCAGCCTGCAAAGTGGCGGGTGGGGACATGGAGCAGCTGGGGACATGGAGCAGCTGGGGACCTGGAGTAGGTGGGGACATGGAGTAGCTCCCACACCAGCTGCGTTTGGTGCAGCTGCTGACCCCCCAAACCAGCTCCCCACTCCCACGGCACATCAGGGAGCCCACAGTGGCCGTGCCTGTTGCTAAGCCTCTGTCTGTCTGTCCGTCTGTCTCTCCACAGGGCAAGTGCCATAGGATGACCGCTGCTGGTCCCCTCTTACTGGCTGTGATATCGTCTCTCCTGTGGCTCACGCGGGGCTTCGACCCGGCTCCCAGCGCCTGCTCCGCTCTGGCCTCCGGCGTCCTCTACGGCTCCTTCTCCCTCAAGGACCTCTTCCCCACCATCTCCTCCGGCTGCTCCTGGACCCTGGAGAACCCCGACCCCACCAAGTACTCGCTCTACCTCCGCTTCAACCGGGAGGAGCAGGTCTGCACCCACTTCTCTCCCATGGTGCTGCCACTCGACCACTACCTGGCCAACTACACGTGCGACCCCCGGGGCGAGGCCGCCAGCCCCCCGCCCTCCCGCCAGCGGCCCGAGGAGGAGGAGGAGGAGGAGGAAGCCGAGCTGGAGCTGTGCGAGGACGCGGGGCCCTTCACCTTCCTCCACTTCGACAAGAACTTTGTGCAGCTGTGCCTGGCGGCCGAGCCCGAGGCGGCCCCTCGCCTCCTGGCCCCCCAGGCTCTGGAGTTCCGCTTCGTGGAGGTGCTGCTCATCAACAACAACAACTCCAGCCAGTTCACCTGCAGCGTGCTGTGCCGCTGGCTCGAGGAGTGCCTGCAGGCGCCCGGTGCCCGCCGCTGTGGCTTCACCCACGCCGGCTGCAGCTGCCAGGCGGAGACCCCGCCGGCACCGCGGCGAAACGGCACCCGGCACGTATCCCGAGCGCCCACCCCGCCGCCCACCGAGCCCGAGTGCTGCCCCACCGACCTGCATTCTGCGAATGCCAACGACATCGACCTGCCCGAGGTGCCACACGGTGAGTGGGGGGCATGGAGGAGCCCCCTGGGATGGAGCCCCTGCCCTGTGCAGGCTTCCCAGGGGTGCTGCTCGTGGAAAGGGGGAGTCCTGCCCGTGCACGATCCAGGGGGCAGGGGGGGTGTCAGTTGGGCACTGGGCATGGAGCAGGGAATTCGTGTAATGGGTCAGTCACACTCGTACACGCTCCCTGGGGCTGGAGGGTACAAACTGGGCACTGCACATGGAGCAGGGAATCCATGCAATGGATGGATGCTGCCTGAGCACACTCCTGGGGCAGGATGGTGCCGGCTGGGTGCTGGGCATGGAGCAGGGAAGTCATGCAATAGATGAATGCTGCCCACGAATGCTACACAGAGCTGGAGGGTGACAACTGGGTGCTGTGCATGGAGTAGGGAAGCTGGTGCATGGAACAGGCAAGCTGTGCAGTGGATGAATCCTGCCCATGCAGGCTCCTTGAGGCAGGAGGATGCCAATGGAACACTGCACATGGAGCAGGGAATCCACACAAATTGCAAATCCTGTGCCTGGCTCCATGTGCACCTCTCCACAGCAATGCCCAGGCTCGGCGGAGCTTCAGCTTGTTCTGCCCTTGACATGGTTTAGCCAACCCTGTTAGTGCCACTTGCCACCACAGTGGGCCCAGCTGATGCCACAGCTGCCCTGGCACAGCCCATGTGGCTCCACGGCCTCGCTTGCCACCTTCCCAGCACAGGGCCACGATTGTGGGGCAGGAGCCGACTCGCTCTGCTTTGGTGGAGACGTGGAAAACAATTTGCAGGTAAAATGACCCTTTCCCGTGGCAAATTACCCTTGACTGCTGCAGCCCGGGCGCTTGTTATTCCAGGCAGGATGTCACGGCACGGCAGCCGGGCTATTAACCAGGCGGAATGAGGCCATTTGCTCGTTACGGGATTGTAGGAACCTCGAGTGAGGATAAAGCAGCTGCGCTCACCCACGTGCTGGGCACCGGGATAGGGCTGCCCATGGCAGGGGCCACCTCATCTGGGTGCTCCCTGTGCCCGTGGTGTCAAGTCTAGAGAGGTGATACGGGGATTTTGGGATGCATCTGGCCAGATGTTCCCCGCAGCAGCCGCGGGTGATGCGCGGGCAGGAGCAATCCCCAACTTAGCTGCGTGGGTCTTTATCTGGCAGATTAGGTGGCGGGGCTGGGCTGTGGGTGTACATATAATTTCATTGGGCTTTAGCATTTATTTCAGGAGCTAAATGTCATTACGGGCAGATCCCCCGACTAAATCCCCGGTCCGTTACAGCTGCAGGGCTCTAAATCGCCTCATCCTGAGGGGAGCTGCTTGAGCTGATTTCATTTTATCGGTTTTTTTCCCTTTTTTTCCCTTTAAACTCAACTCCACATGGGTGATTAAGAGCTCAGTGCTGGGTTCAGGTGCCAAGCCCAAAGTCAGCCTGGCTGACCCTCTGCCCAAGGGCTGACACCCTCCGTGGCAAGGGGCTGCAGCGGGATGCAGGATGGGATGGAGAAGCTGGGTGCTTCTCCGTGGGGTTTGGCACATCCCCACGGGTGCTTTGGTGGGGTTAGTCATGCTGAGCGTGGCTCAGAGTGCTGGAGAGGGGGGGTCCCTGCAGACCTGGCAGGGCACCACATGCCGCCTCTCCAGCTGCAACAGCAGCAGCGCGAACTCCCACTCCTTCTCCAAATTACATTTGACATTCAATTAAAGGCTGGAGCGCCCGGAGGTTCAGTGTTATTGCGGTGCCAGAGCCGCAGGGGTGATGCGCTGCCTCGGCCGCCCCTCGTGCCACGCCACTGCCACCGTCCCCCCCGGGTGCCCGCCGGCGTCACCGCGCTCAGCCGTGGGGCTGGAGCACAGAGCGCCCTTCATGCAGCAAGGGGGGGGTCCCGGGCCCCCACCTGGCCTCCCCCCAGCCCCCTGCGGGGTGGAGAATGGTCCCCTTTCAGGGGGCCGGTGGCAGGCAGGGCCGGGGGGCTGAATGGCGCCTGTGAGCCGAGGCTTGGCGGGCGCCCAGCGCTGATCTCACCGGTTCTGCTCCGCCGCAGCGACGTGGGGGCTGGCACCCACCCAGACCCTCCCCACGGCGCTGACCCCGGGGTCCCCGGCCCCCCACGTCATCCCCGCCGGGATGGGGATCTCCCACGGGCGTGGGGGGAGTGGGGTGGGGTTGGAGGCACGTGGGTGGAAAGCATGGACGGGTGTTGGGAATGGGGGTGGAACTCAACCCTCAACCACTCAACCCTGGTGCTGCAGGCTCTGGGCGGGTGTACCCCCCACTAGAGACCCCCAAAGGGTGACCCTTCTCTTTGAGGGTCTTTGGAAGGGGTACCCACCCCCCAGAACCTGCCACATCAAGGCCAAGCAGTTCCAGGTTTTGGGTTGCCCTTGCCCCAAACCCGTCACCCTACAGAGACCAACCCCCAGGGAGGTGATGCCGGGGACAAGGACACAGGTGAAGAAAAGAACAGCCTCAAAAGAACAGCCCTGAGGCCCCCAAAGGAACACCCCTGCCCTTGCCCCCAGCAGCTGTGCCATGGTGCCGGGGTGCTGGGGACCCTGGGACAGGATGGGGTGCGGTGCCAGGGTTGGCCGCAGCCTCCCGGCGGTGACAGCCGAGGATTTAGTGCTCTCCGAAGGAAATTGAATTTGGTGTCTGTCGAACACAGCCAGGGAGAACGCCCTCGTATATCCTCGGGATTTATGGGTTTCCCGGGGCGCTCGCCGTGCCGTGTGTAATTCTGCTGTGTCGCTCCCTGGATGGGTGGCCCCGTGGGGAGCTCAGCCCGGTGGCCACATAGACCGTCCTGAGGGACCCCTCAGCATCTCCAGGTCACCCTCGGTCTCCCATGGAGTGGGAACCCCATGCCATGGAGTGGGATGCCCACAGAGAGGATCCGAGTGTCCCTGGCTGTGCTGGTGTGCCCGTGAGGGGTTTCGAAGGCAAAAGTTGGTAAATTTGGGTCTGTTTTACAGCACAGTAAGTGTCAGAGTAGCCTGTGCTCCCTGCTGGGGCTGGGGCATCCCTGTGCTGTGTTCCAGTGGGAGCCACCTTGTCGCTGCCAGTGCTGGGTGTCCCCATGTCACCTCTCCATGCTCTGGGGACATTGCCATGCTTGGCTGGCAGTGCCAGGCAGCTCAGTGAGGTGCTTGTGCCATCTGTGGCTGCTCTCCTGCCTGTCACAGCAGCAGGGTGCCCATGGTGTTTTTGGGGGTCCTGTCCCTGGGGTGGCATCAGTGGTGCCCAGGGGATGCCCTGCTGTGTCCTACAGCACATCCACCAGCAGCAGCGGCTGTGCCATGCCTGGGGTGAATCTGGGGGGACTCACCAGCATTCTGTGCTCAGGTTTGGGGACAAGGGACCCTGGTGGAGGACAGGAGGTGGCCTGGGAGATGTGGGGGAGGCCAGGGAAGGTGTCCCCCTGTGCCTGCAGCCGCATCCCCCGCCGAGCCCTCCACATGCCAGTTAATTTCACGCCAAGTGCTCTTGATGGATCACTTGTTATTTTTGGTGAGCCGAGCCATAAATTTGTGCCACCTCACTGCAGCAAGCTGATAAGTGAGGATGGGAGAGCACCTCTGCCTGGCACGGTGGGGTCACGGGCACCCTGGCTACACCAGGGACGTTTCATTCAGGGCTGTGCTCCGACTGCAGCCCCTGTGACTGGGGGTGACACTTTTGGGGGAGCCGTGACACATGTCTGGGGGTCTGTGAGCGTGCTTAGCCATGCTCAACCATCTCTTGCCCTCAGGGATGCCATGCAATGCTCAGCGTGGTGCCAGGCGTCCCTGTGTCCCCCTGCAGTGTCCCTTGACCCGTGGTGGCCTGTCCTCATCCCTGTCCCCATCCCTGTCCCCTGCCCGCTCTCACTGGAGCGCTTCCCTCTTCCAGGCAATGCAGTCGAGGAGAACCAGAAGGTGAAGACCCAGTGGCCACGGTCAGCAGATGAACCAGGTGTCTACATGGCCCAGACAGGTACCAGCACTGCCCCAGCATGGGGACGGGCAGGGGACACTGGTGACACTGGGCTCAGGTACCTGGGCAGGGGTGATGGAGATGGAGCGACTCCCTTTAACTTCCTGCCCACGGACTGACTTAATTTGCTCCATTTATATATTTTTTCCTTTGCACCTTCCTCCGAGGGTTGTAAAGCAAACAAAAATCCATTAATTGTTTCGTTCGAATGTATTTATTTGGCAAATCCATCTGGGTAATTTGAGTGTGCTGCTCCCCCCTCCCTGTCCCCCCTGATTTATGGTCAGAGGGCCCAGAGGTGAGTGGGAGATGGATTGGCCCCGGCTCTGCTCCGTGTGCCTGGCATGCAGATCTCCTCCTGTGTACTCACAGGGGTCCTGCCCCCCTGGGACCTCCTGGGCAGAGTGCTGGGTGACCCCAGTGGTGATCCAGCCTGATCTTGGGCTTCCCCTGTGACACGGAGCAGCCACAGCACGTTGTCACCGCCGTGGGCGACACGGAGCCTGTGTCCTGCCTGTCTGCAGGACAAATCGTCCCCTTTGGAGCCCTCCTCCATATATCCCTGTTTAATTTAAACGGATGGGCTCTGCTGTTGGCCTGTCCAAGAGCCTCAGAGACATCATCAACCTTAATAAGAGCTGGTTGTTGTAAATGTCAATGTGTGATGGGGTGGGGAGAGGGAGCCGTGGCGGGCTGCCCGTGCTGCCCACGCTGCCTGCCCTGCCTGCTCTGCCTGTGCTGCCTGCCCTGCCCATGCTGCCTGTTCTGCCTGTGCTGCCCACGTTGCCTGTCCTGTCCTTGCTGCCTGTACTGCCCACTGCCCACACTGCCTGCCCTACCCACCCTGCCTGTGCTGCCCACGCTGCCTGCACCCCTTGGCATGGATGCTCTCCCTCATGCCAGGTGGAATCCCATGCCCCAATCCCTTCTCCAGGTGCAGCTGGGCCCAGGAGGCAGCATGGGCTCCTTGCCCCACTGATATCCTCACTGTCACCCATGGCACCTTATCCCTGCTCTCACCAGTGCTGCCCAACCCCTTTCCCATCCCCTGTGGCACCTTCCCTGTCCCCGCCAGGCTCTCAGGCTCCCTGTCTCCCGCAGGGGACCCGGCGGCAGAGGAGTGGTCCCAGTGGAGCGTGTGCTCCCTGACGTGCGGGCAGGGCTCCCAGGTGCGGACGCGCTCCTGCGTGTCCTCTCCGTACGGGACGCTGTGCAGTGGGCTGCTCCGGGAGACACGCACCTGCAACAACACAGCCACCTGCCCAGGTACGGCGGGCACAGGGGCGCTTTGGGGGGCTCTGCTGCCACCTCGGGGTGCCCAGCACTGGCTGGGCTCTGTGTCAGCAGCAGGGGGTGGGTGGGGACAGAGGGGATGTGTTGCTGGGGCGTCTCTGGGGCTCCTGGAAGTGCTGGGGTGGGTGAGAGGGGTGGCTTGGTGTGGTTGTGGAAGCAGGTGATGCGCACCCTGCGCTGGGCTGTTCTGAGCTCTGTTGGCATCCCTCCATCCTCTGGCCTTCCTGGCTGCTCATGGAAACTGTGTGTGGAGGCAACTGGAATGGGTGTTCTGCACCCTGTACCTGTCACTGGTGCTGCTGCCAGGGATTTGCCTTGGGTGCAGGCTGCCTGGTGGCCCCTCTCTGTCCTCCCTCCTGGCTAACTCAGGGCTTCCCCTGGATGTCCCCAAGGCTTTGTGCGGGGGAGAAAGGAAAGGTTGGAGCCTGCGCTGGGGGTCTTGAGGCCTGGCATGGTCGGCTGGAGGGTCCCCACTTGCGTGGGGAAGGAGGGGGCTGAGCTGCTCAGTGCATCAAGGCGGGTCACAGGCAGGATGCTGAGGGTCTCACGTTGGTCTCTGGTGGTGTCTCTGCGTCTCATGTGGGATATTAGGAATCGCTCAGGGCACTGGAGGGGCAGCTGGACTGCCCTGACCAAAGCTGGGGTGTTTCAAGGGATTTGCATCCCTAACACACTCAAGTACTCAGTTCCCCTCCATACCAGGGAGTGCAGCACTGTCCTGGCACTCTAAGGATATCAGAAGTCATGGAAGAGCATCCTTCAGGATGCTCGTGTGCCGCACTGGTCCCTGCTCCTTTCCTGGGTGCGCTCAGCTCCTGTAGGTGTGAGTGGCACATTGTGCTCAGTGTGTTGGCGTGGCTTGGGGTGAGCTGGGCTGTGCGTGGGTCGGGGTAGGGGGTGTGTGCCATCAGTGCCAGGACCCCAAAAGGGAGGCTGGAGCAGGGCAGGGAGTGGCAGCAGCACTGCTGCTGGCTCAGGAGCTTGGGATACTGACGGGGCAGGCGGTGCTGGACACCATGCCCAGTTCTACTGCAGAGCCTCAGGCAGGGCATGAGGGGTCTGCCATGGCCAGGACCCCTCAGTGCCAGGAGGAGGAGGAGGAGGGTGAAGCCCTGCAGCGAGGGCGCTGTGCTGTGGTGCTGTGTTGCAGTTCCCGGCGCGTGGGAGGAGTGGTCCCCGTGGAGCCTGTGCTCGGTGACCTGCGGGCGAGGGGCCAGGACCAGGACGCGGCGGTGCGTGGCATCGCGGCGCGGAGGGGACGCCTGCGAGGGCCCCGAGCTGCAGGCCAAGCCCTGCAATATCGCGATCTGCCCGGGTCAGTACCTCCCTCTCCCCACGCTCCTTCTTCCCACCGGGAATGCCAGGACACGGCACCGGCCGAGCGCCAGGGCTGTGCTCCCGGCACGGTGCTGTGGTGCTGTGAGGGATGGGTGGCACCGCCATGGGGACCTGGGACAGCCCGTGGGCACAGGGATGCTGTGACATGGGGTGCACCCTCCTGTCCCTGCTGGAAATCCGGATGGAGAGATGGCTCCATCAGCCGTGCCAGGGTCTCAAGCCCCTGGCATGGGCAGGGTTCCAGCCTGGGGGTCGTGGAGGAGCTGGCTCCTTCCCTGCCTATCTGTTACAGCTGGCACTGTGATGGCACAGGGACATTTTGGGGCACTGGGAGGTGGCAAAGGGGGTTGGCTGCAGGTTCTGCCCATGTGTGCGTGGCTGCACCAACCATCCTTTCCTCCCCTGTGCCAGAAACAGCCGTGTTGGTGGCTGTGGGGTTTCTGTGGTTGTGGTCAGGGATTCCGTGTCAGGGCTGGCATCTCCTTGGGGACCCCATGTGTGATGTGGAGGGACCAGCAGGTAGTTCAGAGCAGAAGGGAGTGCATGAGCTAAGGGGGTGCACAAGGGGCATCTCTTCTTCAACAGTTCCGGCAGGGACATGCCACATCTGGCACATGGCTTCAGCCACGGCAGCCCCATGGAGATGCTGATGGTGTTCACAGGCTTGGCAGGAATGCTGGGTTTGGTGGAGAGCAATGCCAGGAATACTGGGCTTGGCAGGAGTGATGCTGGCTTTGGCAGGAGAGATGCCAGGCATGGTGGTTTCGGTGGGAGCAATGCCGGGGTCCCCGATGTGAGCCTGGCCGTGCAGCACTATGGCAAAGCCACTGTGGGGGTTCAGCCCCAGTGTCAGCACCCCTGTCTGGGGCAGGATTCAGCGCTTTTGGGGTCGGCTTGGGATGAGCCGCCACACGCGTAGGTTGGACCCGTTGCACGGAGAGCCCGGTGTGCATCCCGGCGAGCCGGGGCCGAGCGGCCACTGGCCAGTGGGAGCTGACGCCGCCCTCCTTGTCCCCGCAGTGGAAGGGCAGTGGCTGGAGTGGGGCGCCTGGAGCCGCTGCTCCGTCACCTGCGCCAACGGGACGCAGCAGCGCACACGCAAGTGCAGCACCTCGGCCCACGGCTGGGCCGAGTGCCGGGGGGCCCACGCCGACGCCCGGGAGTGCTCCAACCCCACCTGTCCCAGTAAGGCCCCGCGCGCTGGGGGGGAGCGGGGGGACGGCCACGCGTGGCACGGCACGGCGCGGCACCCGGCACGCGCCCCGGCCGTCCAGCCCTGCGG
>JAWWMP010000063.1:4097034-4108972 GCA_035047865.1 Dendrocincla tyrannina | reverse complement strand
AAGGATGGGGGAGCAGGGATGGGGAGCAGGGATGGGGGAGCAGGAGCGGTCCCTTCCTGCATCCAAGCACCACTGACACGGGTGAATTGAGCTCCCACGGGATCGATGTGGCCCCAGAGCTGCAGGAATGCCCGCGCCAGCCTGCCAGATGTGATTTGTTAGCTCTGGCAGGAGCGAGGGAAAGTAGGGCATGGAGGGGGAGGGGGCAGCACTGTGGGGTGGGGGGACAGCAGTGCCAGCCCCCCTGCCCAGGTACCCGCGGGTGCTCTGCATTTTGGGGTCACTGGTTCCAGTGCCGTCGTACTGATGGGGAGGTGGTGGTTGTGATGAGTGTGGCAGGTCTCAGCCTGGCCCCAGGGATGGTCCCCAGCTGTCCCACAGACCCAGATCCTGGTTTTCCTGCCTTGCTGGGAGCTGTGACTGCTCTCCTTGTGCACAGGCAGTGTCACCACAGGGCACCCCCTCCCTGACCCCTCCCGGGGGGTCCCCGTGATGGGAGGGATACCTGTGACAAGAGGGGTCCCAATGGCAGGAAGGATCACTGTGACAGGAGGGGTCCTCATGGCCAGAGGGTCCCCAAGGCAGGAGGGTCCCCAAGGTGGGAGGGATCCCCTGGGAGGGAGGGGTCTCTGTAACAAAAGGGGTCCCCACGGTGGAGAGGACCCCATGGAGGGAGGGCGCATCACCCACCTGAGAGGGGACACGGGTGCCAGGGGGCTCCTGGGACTGTTCCTGCCTGCTGCCCCCTCCATCCCCACCGCCTTTCCTCCCAGTCCTTGTCCCCGCTCTGTGGTTTGCCCCCCCCAAAACCTGCGTGGAATGATTAAAACCGAAGCCTTTGTGTTGCACCACCCCCAGGAGGATCAGCCAAGGGCAGGCGGGGGCAGCGGAGCAGGGATGGCTTCACCCCCCTTCCATGGGCTTGGGGGCTTCCCTGGCAGTGCCCCCCCATCTGCCTTCCCCCAGGAAGGGGCCAGCAATGGGTTAACTCAGGAGAGGCACGAGGGGCTGCGTGTTTGATTATTTCAAATTGCTCTTCCTCGCTCTCTCCCATTAATCAGGGATGCTGGCTTGGGAAACTGGGACACGGAGAGCTGCCAAACCCTGGAGACCCTCCCGGCACACACCAAATGCCAGTGCCGCCAGCTCGCCACCTTTGCTGTCCTCGCCCAGCTGCCCAGAGACCTGGTAGGGGACAGGATGGGGACAGGGACGAGCCTGCTGGGGACACGGGATGCGGATGGGGGGTGATCCCTGGGCTGGGGGGGTCTGGCTGAGATGGGGGTCCTGAAGGAGGGTGGGGATGGGCAGGGAGCATTGCCTGTTCCCTGCTGGGATGGGTTGGGTGCTGGAGGGTTTGGGGGGTCTCCCACCAGCCAGGGGAAGGGCCCTCCACCCCCCAGCACCTCTCAGAATCCTGAGGGTGGGTTTGCATGGGCAGGGGGCTGCTGTGGTTGATAGAGCTCGATATGGGGCATTGCTGTGAGCCAGGAGGGGAGGGGGCAGCCCTGGCCCCTGGCATCCCCCCATCCCATTGCTATTCTGCCTGTATGCCCTGTCGGCATGGAGATGGGCACGGGTCCCCAGGAAGGCGCCTTGGCTGTGCCACTGCTGTCACCGACCCCCTCTGGCACCCGGGGGTCCCCAGCTGGGGGGTGGAGGGCCCAGTGCGGGGCAGGGAGCAGCCTGGGGGAGAGGGTCTGGACTCAGCCACTCCCCTCCTGTTCCCCACCAGGCTATGGACCCCTCAGGCACCCCGTCGGTGCCATTGATGATCGGCTGCGCCGTGTCCTGCATGGCCTTGCTAACCCTGCTGGTGATCTACGCTGCCTTCTGGAGGTGACCCGGGGACCCCTGGGGACCTGGGGGGCACCTGGGGCTCGGGGCCATGTGGGGAGGGGGCAGCACAGGGAGGGGACAGCACCAGCAAAGGCTCAGCATTGATGGGATTGAATGCAACGTGATGGGAAGGGAATTACCCAGGTGGGAGAAGGTGCCCGGGCTGCCTGGCACTGTCCCTGCCCCAAGATAGTGCCCACCCACCAGCAGCTTGGGAGGACAAGGGACAGGGACAGGGGACAGGCTGGTACCCCCACCCCACGCTGCTCCTGCCGCAGGTTCATCAAGTCAGAGCGTTCCATCATCCTGCTCAACTTCTGTGTCTCCATCCTGGCTTCCAACATCCTCATCCTCGTGGGCCAGTCCCAGATGCTCAGCAAGGTGGGTGTCACCACCCTGCCACCCTCACGGGAGTCCCCAGGTGGACATGGGGGCTGTGCTGGGGTCCGAAGACAGTCGCCTCATCCCTGCTGGCTCCCAGCAGCAGATTGGATTTGGATTAACTCGATCAAGGGATTAAATCCTCTGCGCTGGTGGCTTTGTCACAAACCTCGGCGGGCGTGGGAGTTTAACCGTCGTGGTGCCGGGCACGTGGCTGTGTCCCCCTGTTGTCCCCCTGATGTCTCCGTGTCCCTGCAGGGTGTGTGCACCATGACGGCTGCCTTCCTCCACTTCTTCTTCCTCTCGTCCTTCTGCTGGGTGCTGACAGAGGCCTGGCAGTCCTACCTGGCAGTGATCGGCCGGATCCGGACACGCCTGGTCAGGAAGCGCTTCCTGTGCTTGGGATGGGGTAAGAGCCTGGCATGGGGTGGTGGGAGGCACCATGTGCCCCCTCCCTGGCACCCCCAGGGTGATCAGAGGGGGACACTGGGGGACAGTGGAGGAAAGCAGACCCAGGTGTCTTGAGAGGCACCTTCAGACCACGGGGAGTGCCAGAATGGCCCCACTGCTGTCCCCATGCCATGGGTCTGGCACAGGAGTGATGCTGTGGGGACAGCAATGCCCCCTCCCTGCAGCTCCAGCCTCATGTCCCCTTTCCAGGGTTGCCAGCCCTCGTGGTCGCGGTCTCCGTCGGCTTCACACGGACCAAAGGCTACGGGACAGCCACCTAGTACGTGGGGACAGGGGGACACTGGGCTGGGCACACGCTCTGGGCTGGCTCAGTGCTGGGAGCAGGGGATGGGGACAGGGGTGTCCCCTGACACGCCACGGTCCCCTGCAGCTGCTGGCTCTCACTGGAAGGCGGTTTGCTCTACGCCTTCGTGGGACCCGCCGCCGTCATCGTGCTGGTGAGCTGCCCCCGAGCCTTGGACCTGCCCCCAAAACCCACCTGGGTGGGCGTGTGGCAGCCCCTGCCACTCACAGAGGGCTCCGTGCCAGCCCTGACCCCGCGCCGCTCTCGCCCAAGGTGAACATGCTGGTTGGCATCATCGTGTTCAACAAGCTCATGTCCCGCGATGGCATTTCAGATAAGTCCAAAAAGCAGCGAGCTGGGTAAGTGCCCTGCGCCCCGCGGGGGTGTCCCTGGGGCCCGTGCCCCCTCACCCTGCACCCTGCCCTGCCGCGCCGGGGGCATGGCATGGGGGTCCTCGGGCGGCAGGCTGAGGATGGGGCAGACTTCATCACATCAGTGGGTGGTGGGGGCCAAGCCCGGGGCAACCACAGCCCCTTGTTGGGGGCTGCTGGAGGGGCAGTTGGGGGGCAGCCACCCCCACTCTTTCCTCTGGGGAAGGGGGTTTGCACTCTGCAGACCCCCCTCCCTGCCCGCCCCATCCCCTGCCGCTTGGCCACCCCCCTCATCATTAACAACTGCTGCCGCCCTCGACTAACCCGGCGCTCTCTCTCTCTCCCTCTCTCTTTCTCTCTCTCTTTTCCTTTTCCCATTCGCTTTTTGCCTGTGTCCGTCCATCCATCCATCCATCTGTCCATCCATCTGTCCACCCCCCACGACCCCCCTCCCCGCCATCCTGCCTTGCTCCCCCTTGCCACCCCCGCCTGCGTCGTCCCCCGTGTGGCCCGGTCCTGGCCGCGGGGTGCCGGGGTGGGTGGTGGGCACAGCTCCAAGCCCCCCCCGTGCGGGAGCCTGCTGCTGAAATGCACCAAGTGCGGCGTGGTGTCCAGCGCGGCCATGACCTCCGCCACCGCCAGCAGTGCCATGTTAGTGCCCTCCACACGCCCACCGGGCCCCCCGCCCCGAGCACAGCCTGGGCACCCACGGTGGGGTGGGCTCTGGGCAGGGGATTTGGGGGTCTCCCGTGGGTTAAGGGGTGAGGCTGTGTGCTCGGGGCGGCTCGGGCGCGGGGTGCGCGTGTCCCATCCCGTCTGCATGGCATGGCTTCTGCAGGTCACGTCATCGCCGCGGTTGGGGGGCATGGGGGTCCTCGTCCCTGGGAGTAGGGAGGGCGTGAGGGGCTCTGCGCTGCAGGGCACAGGCTCAGGAGTGTCCCCAGGAGCCTCATCCTGGCACAGGAGCCCCCACGGGTGCTGGGTGGGACGTGCTGGAGGGCTGGGCTGTGCCTGCTGTCACCCTGGCCGGCTGCGGTCCCTGCTCCCCAGGGTTTAGTCGCAACAGAGGCAGCCCCAAAATTCACTGCTGAAAAAGAAAGAAATGCCCTTTCTGCTGTTCTGGTGGCTGTGGGAGGGTGACGGTGCCCCGTGTCCCCCCAGCGCCCTCGCTGTGGCTGCGCTGCCTGTGTAGGGACAGGGACACACATGGTGATGCTGATGGCTCAGCCTGAGGGTCCCCTCACCCCTCAGTGCCCCAGTCACCCAGCCAGTGCTGGCTTGGGGACACAGAGGAAGAGGGGACAGCTGGGTCACACAGTCAGCCCGGCCATGCTTGTGGGGCATGGGGCAAAGCTCGGGGGGCTGCTGGGGGGTGGGGGGGCAATGCTTTGAGGGGGCTGTCACGGGGCAGCCCAGCCCAGCGGGCTCACCCTGGCCCCTCTCTCCCTGCCCCAGGGCATCGCTGTGGAGCTCCTGCGTGGTCCTGCCTCTGCTGGCGCTGACCTGGATGTCGGCCGTGCTCGCCATGACCGACCGGCGCTCCATCCTCTTCCAGGTCCTCTTCGCAGTCTTCAACTCCGTCCAGGGCTTCGTCATCATCACCGTGCACGGGTTCCTGCGCCGAGAGGTGGGGCGGCCCCGGAGGGGTGCCGGGGGACAGCCCTGGCCGCGGGGCCGTGACCGGCTCTGTCCCCGCAGGTCCAGGACGTGGTGAAGTGTCAGATGGGGGGGTGCAGGAGCGAGGAGAATGAAAACTCGCCCGACTCCTGCAAAAATGGGCAGGTGCAGATCCTGGTGAGTGCGGCGGCTCTGGCAGCGGCAGGGCTGTCACCCCGCTGGGGCAGGGACTCCTTGAGACCCCGCTGCTCCCTGTGCTGGCCAAGATGCTTCATTTCCCCTTCTCTCTCCCTCTCTTTCTCTCCTCTCTCTCTCGCTCTTTCCCCTCTTTCTGTATTTTTATAGACAGATTTTGAAAAGGATGTTGACCTGGCGTGCCAGACAGGTGAGGTCTCCCCTGTGCTCCGCCCTGGGGACAGGGATGCCACTGGGTCACACCTGGAGGGACAGGCCGCATGTGCCAGGGGGTCACTCCTGCCTCCTCACCCTCCCCTGGGGCCCCTGGAGCTGATGCTGACCCTCCCCATTCCCACAGTGCTGTTCAAGGAGGTGAACACCTGCAACCCTGCCACCATCACGGGCACCTTGTCCCGCATCTCCCTGGACGGGGACGAAGACCCCAAGCTCAACACCACCTCGGAGGGTGGCCTGGGCTTCTCCAGCCTGCCAGGGAACATCCCTCCTACCAGCATCCTGGTCCAGGTCCCCAAGATGACACCCAACGTGGTGGCAGGTTTAGGCGAGCTTGGCGACACACCAGCACAGCAGCTCAGCCTGGAGGCGCCGGGTCCCGTCTACCTGTGCACGGAGAGCAGCCTGCGGCCCCTGGAATACGGCTGGATCCGGGCCCCCGAGCCCCCCCGGGAGAGTGACTACATGATGCTACCCCGCCGCACCAGCAGCCTCAAGCCCTTCCCACGGGATGAAGGGACCCTCGGTCCCGGCGCCGACGAAGGGGTGCCGAGCGGGACGGGGCGCCCGGCGGCTGAAGGTGACACCTACGCCGGCTTTGTCGCAGTGGACCACGTCAACGTGAACTTGAACCAGCCCTACGGGACAGTGAAGGCTCCCTACGGCCTCCAGTTCAAGCAGCATCCCACCGTGCGGCAGATCCTGGCCTCGGAGCTGTCGGAGCGCAGCCGCACCATGCCCCGCACCGTCCCCGGCTCTGCCATGAAAGTAGGGTCCCTGGAGGTGAGTGGGGGGCTGGCGTGGCCCGTGAGCACGTGTGGGTGGGGAGGGAGAGGTGTGCAAGAGCATGTGAATGGTTGCATGAGTTACCCCTGTGCCCACTCCTTGGAATCCCACCCTCGGCTTGGGGCTGTGTGGTGGATGAGCTCCGTGTCCCCCTCGGCCGGGAGCGCCGTGTCCCCAGCCAGGCATGACTTGGGGCTGGCATGAGCCCCCCCGACTTTGATCCCCCTCATCCTGGACCTGCAAAGACCTTTCCCTTTTCTTCTCCATCTCCTCCCCCTGCTCCTGCCTGTCCCCTGCCAGAGGAAGAGGTTGCGGTACTCTGACTTGGACTTTGAGGTAAGTCCCACCACGGCTACAGGTGTCACTGGTGCCATCAGGGGGGACTGGACCACCTTCTCCTTGTTCCCTTTGCCCCACTGGCAGCACCCAAGCTCAGAGGGGTTTTATGCCAGGCAATAACGAGTGTTGGCTTAGTGATGAACGTGGAGCAGGCTCTGCTGCTCACCCAGGGTGCCCCAGGAAAGGCAGGGTTGGGTGGCAGGAGAGGAACAGGGGTGTGGGCTGTGCCCAGGGGTGCAGGGCTGTGCCCAGGGGTGCAGGGCCGTGCCGATGGCCGCAGGCTCTGCTCTCCCCCCGCAGAAGGTGATGCACACACGGAAGCGCCACTCTGAGCTCTACCACGAGCTCAACCAGAAGTTCCACACGCTGGACAGGTACCGGGCTCCGTCTGCTGGCTCCTCCAAGGTGAGGTCCTGGGGGTCCCCTCCTGCCCTGGTCTGCCCTCCTACAACCTCCCCCTGCATGGACTCAGGCATCCCGGGGAGGATGGGGGAGACAGGGCATCCAGGGATGATGCAGGGGCTGAGCTCTCTGGGTTTTTCCACAGCGAGAGAAGCGGTGGAGCGTCTCGTCGGGCGGTGGGGAGAAGAGCACAGCCAACGTAAGTGCCCGAGCCCTGCCGGGGGGTCCCCCCACCCCTTCTTGGACAGGCCCAGGGGATGGAGTGGGTGGCTGTGCATGCCCCTGGCTGCTCCCCACAGCTCCCCCTCGCCCTGCAGGATGTGACCAGCCCTGAGGAGCAGCGGCCGCAGGCACCGGCCGCGCCGCCCAAGCCATGGAGCACGTTCAAGGCGATGACACTGGGCGCCCTGCCCAGCGCCCAGCGGGACCGGCTGGAGCTGTGCCGGGCAGACTGGGAGAGCCCCTGCGCCGGCCTGGATGCGGCCGACGGCGACTTCCAGACGGAGGTGTGAACGCCCCGTGCCCATCGCTGAGAACGCTGGGTTTGCTCCGTCCTCCTCGGCGGCCCCGGGGGGGGTCCCTGCCTGGCCGGAGCCGTGTCCCCCCCAGGAGAGCCCCCCGGCACAGCCGCCTCCTGCCCGTCCTCGCGCGGTTCCTCCTCCTGCCACCCCCCTGGACGCGGGTGTGGAGGGGACCCACGCACCCCCCCATGCTCACCCACGATCACGCCTGCACCCCCCGGGGCAGGACCGGCCGTCGAGGCCCTCAGACCTTCGTTCTTTTCTACCGGGATGTTTCTTCACGCCGTGCACCGTGTGCACGCGAGTGGCCGCCCCACCCGGGACCCCCCATCCCCGGGGCCCCCGTGGCCGTCCCCTCCCAGCCCTCCCCACCGTCCCCACCCCACGGGGCAGGTGCTGTCGTTGTTGGAAATAAAAGTTCACTCTCTGTGGTGCCGTGGGGCCGCGGCCGCCGCCTCGTGCTTCGTGTCAGGGTCTGGCCAGGAAGGGGATGGTTGTCACCCAGTGGGGACCCCCGGTCTGTCTGCTCTCCCCTGGCCCCCTCCCTGCCTGCAGGATCCCACCGACCAGGGCTGGTCCTGCACTCAGGCACTGCCGTGCAAAGGAGCATCTTATCGGCGGAGCCGGGAGCAGTAAATTACACGGTAATTAATCTGTGAGCAAATTAGGAACTTCGGAGGCAATTGCCATTCAGAGGCGCACCAGGTGGGCTGCCTGGCACTGCCGGAGCATCCCGGCATCCGGAGCTGGGCGGTGCAGTCTGGGAGGCTCCAGGGATGGGTGCTGGGGCAGCAGGACCAGCAGCCGTGGTCAGGAATGCTGCGCTCCAGGACCAGGAGCTGTGTCGGGATTACAGTGCTGGAGGAGAGAGAACATCCCTGCCTTGTGGCTCGCACCACATCAGGGACTAGGAATTTGGGCTGGGTGATCCGTGGCGTGGATCAGGTGCCCAGGCAGCTGGGCTGGACTGTGGCATTAAAACCCCCCTGCCGTGGTGTGCCATAACGTGCCAGGGATGGATGTGTGGCTGCTGTGATGGTGGGAAGCAGATCCTGGTCTTGGCTATTGCTTCTGTCTGGGAAAGGCCACCTGAGCTTCCTGAGGCTTCAAAGAGAGCAGGCTTGGCACAGGCAAAGGAGGCTGCCCAGTTTGGGCCGGTGGCCAGTGCCCAGTTCAGATTGTGGGTTCCCACAGGCCAGGCCAGGCCAGGAGATGTTGCTCCCAGCTCCAGCACACCCATGCTGGGACACTGGGGCAGGACGTTGCCCTCAGAGTGAGTGGTCTCTCCCCAGGCCCTCAGTCAGTCCAGTTAAAGCTGAAGCACTAATTGCATAAACCAGTTCATCCCAGCAGCGCCCAGTTCGGGTTTGGGGTGTGGGAAGAATTGAGCTGGGGGCTACAACACAGGGATGGGAGTGGAGGGGTGACCACCCTTGGAGCAGGCAATGGAAGGGGCCAAATTCTTTCACCACCACCCCCATTAGATAGTTGTGAAGAGGATCCAGCTCCAGTTGTGCAACAGATGCTGGAGCCAGAGCACAGGGATGGGGCTGGCATGAGCATGGGGGCTTTGGCTGCCAATGCCAAGGGGACAGGGCTGGGGGTGAGGCTGTGGGTGGGTGACAGGTCCTGCCATGGGAAGGGGCTGCCTTGGGGCTCAACTGTGGCTCCCCAGCCCCACAGAGGGCACGGGCTGAAGGTGATGCCATGGTCAGGGGTGCTGTTCCCTCCCGGGGCTGTTCTTCCTGACTTTGCCAATAATGGCAGCCACATCCTCTTGGTCTGGTTTCTGGGAGCTGCCGCGCTCTGGGATCCCCCCACCCCCTGCTTTGGGGGATCCAGGGCCTGCTCCAGCTCCCCTCCTCTCCTTCCCAGCCAAACACAGCCGCAAGAGGCAGCGTCAGGGTTTCCTGGGGCATCTGTTGGCAATTAGCAGCTTTTATTACTCATGGAGACGCCATATGCGGCGAGGGAATGGAGCCCGGGAGAGAGACACAGCCTCGTGGTGTGTCCCAGCACAGGGGACATGGGGACAGCCCCCAATCGTGCCAGTCTGGGCTGTGACGGGGAAAACTGGGGGAGTCGGAGCAGGACGGAGAGCTCTGGAGCCATTTTCCATCTGCAGCTTCCATCTGAGCCAGGCTGTGTCCCCCCAGTGCCAAAAATGTGCAGTTTGGGGGGCGGAAATGATGGAGAAGGAGCTCCGAGGCTGCGCAGCCGTGGGGGGAGAGGATCCTTCCAGTGCTTCGCCCTTCACTTTTTGGGAAAGAAATCCCTCCAAAACAGGCAAAACTGCAGCTTTAGCGCCGCAGAAACAGACGGCCCTGTGAAGCTGGAAAGAATGCCCGCAGGCACTTTCCTTCCTGACTGGAACTGGGGGCGTTTGTGCCTGGATTGGCGCAGAAATTAATGCTGAACCGCTGAAAAATCCTCGCCGCAGGAATTCCCTCCTCTGTGTCGTCCAGGCCAGCAGCTGCCTGGGAGCCGACAGGGTCCGGCCAGCATCACCCCAATCCTCATCCCCCGCTTTTGGGGGGGTTCTTGGGGGGCTGAGCTCGGCATGGGGAGCGGGGGAGCCCCACGGTAACAAACCCTCCGCAGCTGCCGCGTCACGCTCGGGGTCGGAGGCAAATTGTCTCCAGCCCGAAAATTGTCGGGCTCTGCTCCGGCTCGTGTTTCTTGGCAGCCAGCGCGGCAGTTTCTTGGAAGCGCGGCGTGCCTCTGCTTTTTCCATGCTGGGTTGGTGGGCAGGGGCTGCGGGATCCTGCTTTCCATCCCCCAGCTCGGCACGGCTCCAAGGGATGCCGGCGCAGAATGCTGGGGAGGCAGGATCCAGCCTCTTTCCCTCTGGAGATGCCGATCCCGTGCGCTGGAACAGCAATGGGAGGCAGGAGCCGCACGGAACAGTTTTCCACGCTGCTCCCACCCCTGTGCTTTTGGGGCTTTTGAGGTGCCTTCGTGACACTGGATTGGGGATAACCAACCCCGGGGAGCGGCCTGGCAAATGAGGGAAACTGGGGCAGGGGAAGGGCAGCGGGAGGGGGTAGGTGTGATCCCCTTCCCCCCATATTCATTCACAGCCAAACTGAGGGTCCTGGGAGCTGCTGGGATCTGGCTGGAGAAGGGACGAGGCTCCCCTCCCTCCCTGCTCTGCCGTGGCTTTGGGGTGGGCTATGGGGCCACTTTTGGGGCCTTGCCCCCCAACCAAAAGATGCACAAACCCCACCGGTGCTCCTGCACTGGGTTCATTACTGCTGGGTGGCCACAAACAAGGAACAGCTCGAGGTGAATAATCATCAAAAAACCCAAGAAGTATAAAAGTTTCGTTGTGTTTCGTTGTATTTCGTTCCCACTTGCTTTAATTACCCTTAATTACCTCAGTAGGCATCTCGGAGGAGCGTGGAGTGCTCTGTCACCACGTCTGGGGCTGGCGGGTGAGTGACTGGCAGAGTCGAGCTGCTGGGTTTGCCCACGACAGCTTATTTACTGTCTCTGACTAAACAGCAGTTGTTAATTAGCTCGTTTATGGAGATACATGCGTCCCTCACGCGTTTGTAAAGCTGCAGCCTGAATAGATTCATCACAATTTGGGAGAAAAGCAGCTGAGCCAGGGCCCGGTGCCATGCTGGGCATCACTGGGAGTGGGGATGCAGAGGTGGGGACCTGGGGATGCCGGTGGTACTTGGAATCCCCCAGACCCAAACTTTGCTTGGGGTGGGCTCGTTCCCTGCCTTTGGGGGCTCAGGGTGGCCTGGCACGTGTGGGCAGGGGATGATGGAGCACAGCTGGGCAGCCAGGCCCTGGGGCAGCATTCCAGGCTGGCACGTCCCAGCGGCGCTGAGCTGGATGCGGTGCAGAGGCGCTGGGAGCTGGGATGGGTGCCGGATCCCTCCAGGGCTTGGCGAGGCTCTGGGAAGTCAGCAGCTCTGCTGCCGGGGGCATGGGAGCAGCAGTGGTGCCAGCGGGAGAGGTGGCAGCAGGGATCCCGTCTCAGGGCTCTGAGCCCAGGCACCTCGTCCTGTCCCCAAATCACCCCAGGGCACAGGGGATGGGACACCAGCTCTGTGTCACAGTGGGGTCTGGCTGCCCCGATGCCTCGGGGTCTGCACGGAGCTGCTCCGACCGGAGCCTGTGGAGGAGCACCCCTGAGAACCATCCCCTGAGGGACACCCTCCTGCCATTGGGACAGTCTAGCCAGCGGTGCCACCACTGGTGCCAGCACCCAGGTCCCCTCCGGTCCCCGTGGGGAGGAAGAGCTGCTCCGCAGGGATGGCAGCCAAGGAACGCGCTTCATTCCCACCCCCGGGATTGGGGTGCCCCGCTCGTCTCTCGCAGAGGGTTTCCCTTTCTCCGGGCGGGGGTCCAGCCCCCGGAGGGGGGGCAAGCGGGTGGGAAAGGGAAGGAGGGCGCTGCCGGGGGAGGCACCCGGGGCGGAGGAGGAGGAGGATGAGGAGGGCGGGGATGCGAAGGCGGGCGGCCGTGCGGGCCCCCCCGGGTTTGGGGGGGTCGGGGGGCGG
>JAWWMP010000063.1:4073697-4096934 GCA_035047865.1 Dendrocincla tyrannina | reverse complement strand
GAGGAGGAGGGCGGGGATGCGAAGGCGGGCGGCCGTGCGGGCCCCCCCGGGTTTGGGGGGGTCGGGGGGCGGGCAGGGCTGGGGGGGAGGCTCGGGGCCCCCCCGGAGGGAGGCGGGGAAGGCGGCGGGGGAGGCGCGGCGGCTCCCGGTGTCCCGCGGCGGCTCCCGGTGTGTCCCGCACCGTCCGGGCAGCCCCGTCCCCGCCGAGCCCCGCACAGGTGAGCCCCGGACAGCCCCGCACCGGGAGCGGGCAGAGCCCGGCAGAGCCCGGCCCCGCGGTGGGGCGGGACGGGACGGGACGGGGATTCCCCGTTAATAAGCGGAGTTAATCCACAGCCCCGGGGCCGCGGGGACCCGCCGGTGCGGAGGGTGCGGGGTAGGGAAGGCGGGGAGCGGGCGGGGGAAATGGGGAGCGGGGCGGGGAGTGTGGGGAGGGGGTACAGCAGTGGGTGCAGCGGTGGGTGCAGCGGTGGGTGCAGCGGTGGGTGCGGGCAGGGTCAGCCCAGGAAAGCCGGGAGGTGCAGGGCTTGTGGTTCGGGACAGGGGGCTGGGTCGCAGGCAGGGAAGGGCAGGGGTTGGAGAGAGCCCAGTGCAGGCAGGGCAGAGGTGGGTCCCTGCTCATGAAGGTCCCTGCTGACAGGGGTCCCCGGGGGCTGTGCGTGGGATGAAGGCTCAGGGATGCACGTCCCGCTCTGGCAGCAGCCGCTGGAGCCGAGTGTGTCTGGTCTGTCCCGACTCCGTCTCCCTCCTTGCAGCCCGGCCTTGCCTCGTGGCAGGAAGCAGGAGAGAGACCAGGTCGGGGTGACCTGCAGGGCTTGGGACACCTCGGGATCCGCTCGGGGCTGGGAGATAAAACAGGAGGGAGCGAGACCTTCCTGGGGGTGGTTCAGGCAGTAGGTGCCCAGTTCCTCTCTGGGGAACCTCACTCTTCACGTTTCCGGATGTTTGGCGGAAATCCAGGTGCTGTGATTGGACTCAACCCATGGATGCTGGGATGCTGGGGCTTGCCCGGTGTGCTTGGGGTGGGTGTGGAGCAGATGGTGATCCAGCAGTGGATTGGGGGAGGCCGTACTGACCCCCAAAATTTGACTGAGCCATGGCCAAGATGGTCAGCACCAATGCCACGCTGGTGGCTTTGCTGGCAGTATCGCAGTGTTGGCAACCTGATGGGGTGGTGCCCACCATGGGCTGGTGCCCACCACATGCCCGTCCCACTGTTGCCCGATGTCTCTCCCTTGCAGGCAGCTGTGTTGGCCCTGAGCTGCTGCCACGGGCACCATGAGGGCTCTCTGGGCCCTTGTGCTCGTAGGGCTTGTCAGTGCCAGTGAGGGGAAGGAGCTGCCACCAGCAGAAGGTAAGGGGCACCGGGAGAGATGGCTTGGGATCTGCATGGGAGTGACCCCCTCTGTACATATCCCTGGGGAGAGGAGGGGAGGGCTAAGTCAGACCTAGAGATGGCAGGGCCGAGGTGGCCAGAGACACCATGGTCCCCACGTGCCAGCCCTGGAGTGATGGCTGCAGACATGTGCTCCCTGCTGAGTGCCAACTGCCTGGGCTGTGGGGCTTTGCTCAGCATCCCGTGCGGGCAGGGGGCCAGGGAGAGCTGAGCGAGCCCAGCCGTGGGGAGCCAGCCCAGGGACACCCCTCCATCGCCCCTGCAGCCCTGGCCAAGCTCATGGAGAGATTGGGCTTGGCCACGCTCTGGCCATGGGATGTTTGGTGCCAGCTGGCAGTGACGGCAGCGGCGTCCGGCAGCACGTGTGGAGCTGGGGCCGGGCGGGAGCGAGTGGGGTAGGTGAGCCAGGACCACTCAGGGCTGTGGTGGGGATGCAGAGCCCTCAGGGGAGCTTTGGCCTCCAGCTGGAAGTTGGGAAGAGGTTTGGCCATGGTGTGCTCCATGGTGGGGGCTGTCCATGTGCAGCAGGGGACAGGGGCATCATGACTGAGCCCATGGGGGTCTCTGCCGGGGTATCCCTGCCCACGGGGTCGCTGTGCCTGGGTCCGGGTGTGGGATGAGCTCGAGGCGGATGGTGGGGAGGAGCTGCTGGCAGCGACGCTGTGGTTGCATCAGGATTTCTGGGGGTGGAGCAGTGGCTCGTCTTGGGGGCCCTGGTTTGCCCGTGGAAGGGACCCGGTAGCTCCCACTGTCCGTCACAGCATGGTTTCCCATCTCCCGGCCTTTTCTTAGGGATATGAGGCTTGGACAGATGAGATTTTTCCTTAGGATCAGCACTAAGGCTGGGAGAGGCTTCAAAGGGATTGGGTCGGCGTGATTTATGCTCTGCTTTTCATCCCCTGGCCTGCGGAGGATGATCTCAGCGCCAGCAGGAGGGAGCTCTGCCCCCGGCCATGACATGCACAGCCCCCACTGCTGCTGCTGTGTCGGGGGTCCCGAGGGCAAGGGCACCTCCCCACCCCACTGCTGACCCCATGAGAGTGGCCAGCCTGGGGGAAAAGCACTGCAGTGGTGCCTGAGGGCAGAGATGGAAGCGGGCAGTGGGACTCGGGGGGGTCAGAGATCCCCCCAGGAACAGACAAGGAAGAGGGGAGTGAATTATTGGTGGCCATCCCTGCTCCAGGGCTGGTGTGCATGGAGACAAAACAAATTCCTCTTCCACTACCCCCTTGTTTACTCCTTTATCTCGCACCTCCCAACATCTGGTGCATCCAGCGGAGGTGGATTGATGCTGCTAAGGCAGTCATTTGTCAGTGCAAACAGCACACAGCAGCAGCATCCCCATGACCGTGTCTGACATGGCATTTCCTGTGGCTCAGCCTCTTGCTGTCCCCTGGCCGGACCCTCACACCTGTCCCCTGGGCCACCAGGTGTGAGTTGTCACCAGGATGGGACAGGAAGGCCGGAGAGCAGCTCTGGGTGCCATCTCCCCACTGTGTGTGTCCGTGGCACCTGTCCGAGTTTCCTGATGCCGATTCCAGCTGCGGGGCTGTTTTGAGGCAGAACGCACAGGAACTGGAAAAATCATTTCACCTGGTGAACTTGTTGTGGGAGGGGAAGGGGCTGGCTCTGGGCCTAGTGACTGTCCCCTCCAAACTGCTCCTGGAGGGCTCCAGCTTCTCTCCTCCAGGCTCCCAGGAGCCAGCACTGCTGTGGGAGTGGATCCCTGATGGATTTGTGCTGCCCCGTTTCTGCCAGCAGCCTCGAGGGGCTGGGACAAGCTCCTGGCAACACTCTGAGACCCTCTTGGGCTTGTGGAACTCTGTGTGCTCCCTCCCTGCTTGTCTCACTGTGACCCTGGGGACACTGCAGTGACAGTGACATGCTGATTTGCCTTTTAGGGGAGCTGTGCCCACAACTCTGGGATGAGGATCTGGCTGGGGACAAGTATGAGAACATAACGGGTAAGGAAAGCCCCACTCACCCTGCAAAGAGGGGTCCCTGAGCAGCCCTGACACCCTGGGGATGGGCTCTGTGCCCTGCCTGGGGGGCATCACCCCGTGCCAGGGCCAGGTCTCACTTCCTCCGCTCTGCCCTGCAGGTTTTAACCTGATTAAAAGGTTTGACCTGCTAAAGATCTCGTCCATCAAGAAGGTCCGCAACCCTCGGGGGCCGCCAGTGCTGCGGCTGGGGGCTGTGCCCCTGGTGCAGCCCACGCAGTGAGTGTGGGGGGCTCATGGGGTGGCCCTGGGTGACCTGTGGGGTGGCTCTGCTTGACCAAAGCTCCTCCAGGCACCATCCCTGTGTGTTGTAAGGATGGAGCCCAGCTGAAGCTGGGTGGGCTTTGTTCTTATCTCATGCCGGGGACACCAGGCAGCCCCACAGTGCCCGGGGGGCACACAGAGGGTCCTGGGGCTGCCCAAACACCTTCCTCCTAGAAAGTAAATCACGGGCTGCCGCAGCTCGGCTGGGTGGTGGCCAAACCTTACGCAACCAGGGCTCTGTGGCTGCTCTGTGGTTGCACTTGGCAGGCACTCACGGGGTCTAGACCAGCTCAAAATGCTGCACAGCTCTGAGCAGGCACCGCTGGGTTTGAGGGGGTCTCCTGGGGGAGGCACAGGGACACTGGCCCTCGTCCTCTCCGTCTCTGGTGGTTCCTGCCCAGCTGTGCCCATGGCTGTGCCGCCCCACGGTGCCAGGGCTGGCAGGGATGCTGCAGCGTGGCAAGGTGGGCACAGATCCACGTCCCTGAGAGCTGTTCCTGGAGGAAGCTGCTGTGGTTTGCTGCCCTGCCTCCTCCAGCCTGTCCCCATATTGCCCCGGGGCTGGCATGTAGCTCTCCCAGGCGTGGGGCTCTCCTAAGGGTGAGAAAACCCAGCCTTGGCTCCTGACCTGGGCAGCCAAATCCTTAGATGGCTTCAGAATGGCTCTACACTGGTGTTGCTCTTGGCTGGGTGCCTGTGGCATCCCAGATCCAGCCTTGGGGAGTGCTGAGTGTGGGGATGGCCCCAGTACCCAGGTTGTTAGCTCCAGGTGGGCACCCATCCACCTCAGTGCCCAGCGAGGATGTCCTTGTGTCCCATGGAGAACAGAGGGGACCACTGGCTCTGTCCTGCTCCCCATCCCTTGGTCCAGCTCCAGAGCTGTGGCTTGGAAAATCACTGGTGTGGAGCTGAGGCCGGGAGCAGAGCAGAACCAGGAGCAAATATTTCCAGTGGTTTAGTGGGCTGTGGGTGAGCTGGGCACAGCCCCACTGGGGAACGGCTGCCACGCTCCCTGCCATGCGTGGGGGGACTGAGCTGCCATGGCTGCCGTCCAGCCCACAGAGCCTTGGGGGTTATGGATGTATTTCCTGCCTTCCCACGGGAAAATTGGGTGTTGTGGGGATAAGTGCATGGCCCTGGGTGCTGCAGCCACCCCGGGAGGGCTGTGTTTGGGGTGCAGGGATGGGGATGGTGCTGGGGTCGCTGCAGCTGGGGCTGAATCCACCACATTGGCACCTGCGATGCCACTGGTGGGGCACACCCTGGCAGCATTCATGGCAGGGGGCTCTTGGGGTGATGCTGCCACTGGTGCCATATGGAGGGTGCTGTCGCCAGCCTTGGTGCAAACTCCAGCACCAGAGCCTGGTGCAGGGTCCGGGCACCCCTGACTCCTGTCCCCACAGACAGGTGTTCCCCCGTGGGCTTCCCCCCACCTTCACCCTCGTCTTCACCTTGCTGCTGAAGAAAAACAGCACCGGGGAGCACTGGTACCTCTTCCAGGTCACCGACCGGCAGGGATACCCCCAGGTACAGCCCCGGGGATGTGGCAGGATGTGCCAGCAGCAAGGGGACAGCCAGAAGCCATCCCTGAGTGCCGTGTTGTCCCCTCTGTGCCCAGCTCTCCCTGTCTGTGCATGGCCCTGAGAAGAGCCTGGAGTTTCAGGCCAGGGCACCGGGGGCCACGTTCGTCAGCGCCGTGTTCATGGGGAAAGCCGTGGCGTCCCTCTTCGACGGGCGGTGGCACAAGGTGGTGGTGGCCGTGCAGGGCCATGCCATCTCCATCCACCTCGACTGCTCCTCCATCTCCTCCAAGCCGCTGGCACCCCGGCGGGCACTGGCCCTGGAGGGAAATGCCTTCCTGGGGCTGGATGCCATGCGTGGCACCCCGATCCGGGTGAGTGCCCGTGGGGGCACTGTGGGCCTGTGGTGCTGGAGCCACCCCTGACCTGCCACCCCCTGTCCCGCTGCAGTTTGACATCCAGCAAGCCCAGATCTACTGTGACGCCGAGCTGGCCAGGCAGGAGGGGTGCTGTGAGATCTTGGCCAGCGGGGTGAGTGCCCCTGAGCCCCCACCCCAGTCCAAGCTGGACCCTGGAATTGCCCTGTGCATGGTCAGGGTTCTCCCCAGAGGGGAAAGTGAGGCACAGTGAGGGCATGTCTTTCCTCCTGTCCCCATGGCCAGCACGGGGCACACCGTGGGGTACATCCCTCTCCTGAGTCAGCTGCTCGGGCAGGGCTGGGGCTCCCGGCTCTCCCCTTGGCAGCCCCCCACAACCCCTCTCTCTCCCTGTAGTGCCAGACAGAAGCGCCCAAGACCCGTCGGCAGGCGGAGCTGATGCAGAGCAGCAACCTCATCGAGATGGTGCCGCAGCCCGAGGGCCGGGTGTACACCCGCTGCTTCTGCCTGGAGGAGCCGCTGGGCACCGTGAGCTCCAGCATCCCCATCCTGGTCACCATCCCCATCCCCATCCTGGTCCCGTCCCCCTCCCCATCCCCGTCCCCGTCCCCATCCCCATCCCTGTCCCATCCCCATCTTCATCCCCATCCCCATCTTCATCCCCATCCCCATCTTCATCCCCATCCCCATCCCCATCCCGGTCCCCATCCCCATCCTGGTCCCCATCCCCATCCTGGTCCCCATCCCAGCACAGGGTGCTCGCAGCCCCAGGGGATGGGCGGTGGCTCAGAGGCTGTGCCGGGTTCCTGGTGCTGCTGAGCCGGCAGCCACAGAGATCCAGCCCCTGGAAAATCCCTGCCTCACTTTTTCCACCGTGCCAGGCGAGGGAGGGAGCTGGTGGTGACTGGAGACCTGGGAGTGAGGGAGGGGAGGACTCCTGTGGTCCCACCACTGTCTGCACTGGCCAAGTTGGGTCTCATCCATGGATGCCTCAAGCAGAATAGCCAAGGATTCATGGAGAGGGAACAGCCAGGGTGCACAGGTGGGATAACCCAGGGGTGCATAGGCAGGTAGCACCCATGGGTGCTCTTCTCTCCACAGGAGCCGGTCAGAACCTCGGGGAGGACCAGCCTGAAGGAAGATCACAAGGAGAAGGTGAGGAGAGGTGGAGAGGGTATCCCAACCTGGCTATCCTGGCATGCTCAGCTCCACTCCCCTTCCTCCAGCCAGTTCCATCCCAGGGGCCCATCCACCCCCCAGGCTGGGTCTGTCCTGCAGCATTTGGGAACTTTCTGCTGCTGCCAGAGCTGCAGGGATGGAAAAGCAGAGCAGAGCAGAGGCGGCTGCTGTGCTCCCCTGAGCAGGAATTGAGGCCCCACTTACTCTCTGCTGCTGCTGGAGTGATCCCAGCTATGGCCAAGGGCCTCTTTGTTCCCTCCGAGCGTCTCCGGAGTGCTGCCAGAGCTGGGAAGTGTCTCCAGCGCTCCTGTGCCTCCTCCCTGCATGTCCCTGTGATCCCTGTCCCACCGTGGGCATTCAGAGCTGCTGTGTCCCACTGGTGGGGTCCTGCTGGGGATCCCTGGGGTGTAGATCAGATCCAGCAACATGGGCTGGGGGCCACGGGAGCACGGGGTCCTGCAGCCCCATCCTGCCTGTCCCTGATCCCCTGGGAGCAGGCTGGAGGGGCTGGTTTGGCCTGGAGGAGCCGTGGTCAAGCCACAAAGCCACAGGGAGGGCTGGGTTCCAGGCAGGCACCTCTTCACCTCCCCGGGGAGGAAACTCACTGGGTTTCCCCTTCTCCATCCAGGGCATTCCCTGTGCCCACACACTGGTGGGGAGATGCTTCTGGGACAGCTCCATGGGTTTAGGGTGCCCAGGGGTGTGGGTGCCATGGGGAGGTGGGTGCTGTAGGGTTTGGGGTGCCACGGGCAGTGCATGGAGCTGGTCCAAGCCATCATCCCTCTCTCTTCCAGTGCCCGCCCTGCTCGGCACAGGTGGCATCGACAAATGTGAGTGTGGCACCGGGCTGTGGCACATGGGGACCCCAGCCCAGCCTGGCTGGCCTGTGAGATGGGGATGGCAAAACCCAGCAGGGTGCTGGCTTGGGGATGTCCCTCACCCCTCTGCCATCACCACTGGCCCCCCATGACCCACAGCTCCTCCTGACCTGGGGCCCTGCAACATCTGGCTGTGGGGAAGGTCTCTGATCCCTTCCAGATGTGGCCCCATTCCTACAGCAACCGCTGGCTGGAGATGTGGGGGTGATGGTGAGGGGATGGTGGAGTTTTGGGACCCCTTATGCCTCAAGGGGCTCCTGAGGTGGCACTTGGGCACAGGCTGTTGGGAGGATGGGGACCACGGTGGAGTCAGGACTCTCCTGTTGCCTTTTGGGGCCTCGGTGACCTTGGGGGGCTCTGGGACACTTTTCTCCTCTTTCCCCAGGTCACACTCGGTCCCCCAGGTCCAAAGGTAAGCTTGTCACCCCCCAGGACATACAGGACCCAACTCCAGCAGGAATGTGGCCATGCTGTTCCTGGAGCATCCCTGCCTGGAGCCATGGGTCCCTCTGTGGGCACACTCATGGACATGGGGACACGTGTGCCCATTTTGTCACCCACACCTCCCCTCTCTTGCAGGGCACCAAGGGTGAGCGTGGCCTCCCTGGCACCGCTGGCATCAAGGGGGAGAAGGGCGACCGTGTGAGTGCCCCTGACCACTCTGGTGGGGACCCTCTTATGGGGCTGCTCCCTGTGGGATCTCTGGCACAGGGGGGTCCCACTGCCCTGGGGGTGTTCCTGCCCCCTGTGACCCCCAACCCTTGGCCACGGTGGTTCAGGAAGAGCCCCTGAGCCACCTCCCCTCCTCTGCAGGGCGCTGACTGTGTGCGCACCCACCCTGGTGGCCCCGTGCAGGTGAGACCCCCCTGACCCCCCATGAGCCCTCTCCCCAGCTCTGCTGCCCCCCCCTCATCCCACTCCCTCCTCTTCCTCCCCAGTGTGCTGAGGGGCCGAGGGGGGAGAAGGGGCAGCGTGGAGAGGTGGTAAGTGATGCTTGGCCATGGGGACACGGCGTGGGGACACTGCAGTGGTCCCTCTGTGTGGCGTGTGTGCCCTGAGCTGGGGCACTGGGGGTCCAGCTCCGTGGGTGGGTGATGGGGGAATGAAAGGGGTGTTGGTGAGAGCAGGAGGGGACCCTGCACAAACCCACCCATGGGTGCATGAGCCCACCTTTGGGTGCCTGCACGAGCCCACCCATGGGCACCCACTTTTTCCTGCTGTTCCCACGCAGGGTCTCCCGGGGACAGCTGGCACTGATGGGCAGAAGGTGAGTCCAGCCCACCTGTGGGTCCTGGTACTGCAGCAGGGACACCTGAACTGTGTCTCCTGGGATGGCAGCAGCAGTGCCAGGACCTGCTGGTGACATGAGTGATGGGTGATGGCATGGGTGATGCCCCAGGTGACAGCATAGGTGACATTCATCTGTCCCACAGGGCCAGAAGGGTGAGAAGGGCGACGGGGGACTGCAGGGCAAGCCGGGGCGCCCAGGGCGTGATGTGAGTAGTGCCAGGTGGTACCTGGGCACCCCTTGGGCACCCTCAGGCAGGGGGGTCCAGCTGCAGGACCTGTGGGGGTCACACACAGAGCCTTCACACCTTGCTCCCCTCCTGGCAGGGCCGGCCCGGAGAGATCTGTGTGGTGGGCCCCAAGGGCCAGAAGGTAGGTGGGGGTTTGGGGGTGAGGAGGTGGGAGGTGGGGCACCTGCTGGCAGCACTGGCATTGACAGCCCTCCTTTGTCTTCCAGGGTGACCCTGGCATTGTGGGACCCGAGGGGCTGGCTGGAGAGCCGGGACCCCCAGGGAAGCCAGGCTCTCCAGGGATTGGCTTTCCAGGGAAGCCGGTAAGGACCCCCGTGCTGAGGGGCTGTGCCTGGATGGCATACCCAGTTTGGCACACGGGCGGTGGGCATTGCCATGGGAAGGGGTGAGGTGTTCCAGACCTAACACCGTCCTCTGTCCCTTTCAGGGTGACCCTGGTGGCCCTCCAGGTCCAAAGGGAGAGAAGGTGAGTGCAGGGAAAGGGGTCCCAAGGGCAGCCCAAGGGGGGCAGGTGGGGACTGGGATCCCCATCCGGAGCTGCATCTGCCAAGGCTGAGCCAGTGCTGGCTGGTGGAGCTGCCACCTGGTCAAGCCCCAGCTGGGTGGCCCAAGGACCTGGCTTGGGGGGCAGGAAATCCTCCTCAGGAGGAGAAGGGTGTCACAGGGTGCCAAGGGCTGTGGTGTTCTCCTTTGCTGGGCTCAGGCTTTCCCATTTCTGGCTCCAGGGCAGCTCGGGAGCTCCTGGACCCGGAGGATCGCCTGGGACACCCGTGAGTACCTGGAGCCTGGAGCCAAAACCCGGGGTCAGGGACTGGTTTCTTGGCTCAGGGTCAGGGCTTTTTGGCCGGAGTAGAGGTGGGATCTGAGCCCAGGAGTCAAGAGGGGTTTGGGAGAGCCAGTGGCCTCGCTCGGGGCTGGGATCACCCTGTGCCACAGCTGGTGGCCAAGTTGGGTTTCTGGGTGGCACTGCCAGGGCACACCGTGGCCTCAGGGTTCCCTGAAGCAGCCCCCTCCTCACCTTCCTCCTGCAGGGTCCTCCCGGTGTTCTGGGGCCGAAAGGAGACAAGGTGGGTGCAGTGACAGGGTGGCCTGGGGGGGCTGTGCCATGGGCTGCTGCTGGCACAGCCCCACCACTGTGCCCATCCCTCGCCTCGGGGCTGTGCCTGGGCTGTGTCTCACTGTCCCCACTGGGCAGGGCGAGCCGTGTGAGGTGTGTCCCACTGTCACCGAGGGGATGCTCGGTGCCATCGGGGTGCCTGGCAAACCAGGACCCAGAGGAGAGCCCGGAGCGCCCGGCAAGGACGGGGTCTCGGTGAGTCTGAACTTGGGGGCTTGTGGGGTGGAGGGCAGAGCAGGGGCTCATCTCAGCATCCCTGATGTTCCCTCTGATTCCCCCTTCCCAGGACAGACCTGGCCCTTCAGGACCCAAAGGGGACAGGGTAGGTAACATGGGCTGGAGTGGCCTGTCCCCACTCTGGGGACACCAAGCACTGTCCAGCCCATGGTGGCAGCACCCGGCCCAGCTCCTGCGCTTCCTTCCCAGGGAGATCGTGGCATCCAGGGCATGAAAGGGGAGAAGGTGAGAGTCCAACCTTCTGTCCCACCCTCCCACTCGGCCCCTGCAGTGCCCTGAGCTGTCCCCTCTCCCACCCTCCCAGGGGGACTCGTGCCTCTCCTGCGATGTCCGTGTCCTCGCCGCGCTGCGCCGGGGTCCTGCCGAGGGGTTGGAGGCTGAGCCGGGGCTGCCGGTGAGTACCAGGGCTGTTCACCCCATCCCGTGCCAAGGGGACACCCCGGTCACCCCGGGGCTGCTTTGGGTGCTGGGTGAGTGACCATGGGGGTTGTTCAGCAGAGTGACTTGGGGCTCCCTGGGCTGGCTGGGATCAAGGGTGAGAAGGTGAGTAATTCCCACATCCAGCTCCCTTTCCACATTGCTGGAGGGAGTGGGAATGGCTGGATCATCCCATGGGGTTGGGGCATCCTCACGTGCCCCTGACTCTGCTCATGTCCCTGCCCCTGTCCCTGCCCCTGTCCCTGTCCTGCCCCTGTCCCTGTCCCTATCCCTCTCCCTGCTCCATTTCAGGGGGACAATGGCCAGCTGGGACCCACGGGCAGACCGGTGAGTGGGGGCACAGGTGGTCAGGGGGCTGTGGGGGTCAGGGTGGGTGCTGGGAGCCCAGGGGGCAGGAGCTGGGTGGTGGGGGCCACGGTGTCACCCCTGCTCTGGCTTCTTGGTGCAGGGGCTCCCAGGAGAGAAGGGTGATCCAGGTGTGCAGGGAATCAAAGGAGAGAAGGTGAGCCCTGCAGTGGGGACCCCCAGGACCCCTCTCCCTGCCCTGTCCGTGCCACCTCCCCAGCTGAGACCTGTGCAGCTCATTGCATGGCACAGCCCTGAGATGGGCACAGCAGGGGGGCTGTGAGTCCCCCACTCTGGAGTGCTCTGGTCCCCAAAGCCACATTCCAAGCAGGATGTCCCTCTGCAGGGTGAGCCGTGTGGGCAGTGCCCTCCCACCCCACAGGCCCTCCAAGGGGCAGGGACGGTGGTGACCGTGCCAGGACCACCAGGAGAAAGGGGCCAGGGTGGCCCCCCGGGCAGAGCGGTGAGTGCCCCCCATGCCCACAATGCCCAGTCTGGGGGGGATGCTCCAGCCTGACCCATTCCTCCGTTTCCCCAGGGCAGACCGGGCGACACTGGACAAAAGGGACAGAAGGTGAGAGGGCCTGGGAGGGGCTCCCAGCAGGGTTGGTGACAGCAGAGGGGGCTGTGACCCCTGTTTGCCATGTCCCTTCACCCCCCCATGCCAGCCTTGTCCCCTGTTTTTGCTAGGGGGACGCTGGCAGCCCTGGGGACCCGGGCACACCGGGCATGGCTGGTGTGCCAGGGCTGTCGGGTGAGCCTGGAATCAGGGGGCCGGCTGGCCCTAAGGGCGAGAAGGTGAGACCCCCACACTTTGGGGACCTGTACCCTGTCCCCATGGTGTCACCCACCACTCCATCCCTCTGCCATCCCCTCCTCCACAGGGAGATGCCTGTGAACCTGGTGCTGCTCCGCTTGGGGACCTCTCGGGCATGGCTGGCATCCCAGGAAAACCCGGGGCCAAAGGGGACCAGGGCCCCCCGGGCATCGGCCAGCCGGGCAGACCCGTGAGTGCCCCCTCCCCACGGCCACGGTGCCCGGTGGCATCGTGCCCTCAGGGTGACCCTGGTGTGTTTTAGGGGAAGCCGGGGCTGCCAGGGGTCCAGGGCCCTGCTGGACCAAAGGGGCTGCAGGTAAGTGGGGTGCAGGGGCCGGGTTTGGGGGTCCTGAGGGCACCCCACTGCCCCTCTGTCTCCCCAGGGTGAGCCAGGACCGCGGGGGATCGGCCAGCCAGGACCACAGGTGGGTTTTGGGGTGCCTGTGCCATGCTGTGCCATGCCAGGTTGCTCTGCCAGATCTTACATGCTCTGCTTTTCCCAGGGAGACCCCGGGAGCGCCGGACCCCCCGGGACACCTGTGAGTAGCATTTTAGGGTGCCCAGTCCTGGGAGATGGGGCAGCCAGCAGCCCCCCAGCTCCTGCAAACGGGGGGATCATCCCCCTGCAGCACCAGCCCAGGTGTGGCAGAGCCAGCAGGGTCCTGGCAGGACCACCCTGGGGACAGTTGCTGTCCCCTCAGCTCATTGGGGGGCTATCTGGGGAGAACTAACACCCTCTCCTGCCCACAGGGCCCCCCTGGACCTCAGGGACCCCCAGGGATGGCGGCAGAGAAAGGTGCCAAGGTAAGGGAGCATCCCCCAGCCCTCTGTGCCCCCCCTGCCCTCTACTCCTGCTGTCCTTCCTCTGCAGGGATCTCCGGGGCCCAAAGGTGCTGTGGGACCTCCTGGACCACCAGGGACCAGTGTCACAGGGCCACCGGTATGTCCTGCCCTCTGGGGTGGGCACTGCCACCATCCCAGCCCCTCAACCCTGGCTAAAAGCAGCTGTGCCACAGGTTGAGCCAGGGAGCCTCCTCACCTTCCTCTTCCTCACAGGGCCCCGAAGGGCAGCGGGGTCCCCCCGGGTCCAGCGGGCAGCCGGTACGTGCAGGGGATGCCAGGGAGGGTTCATGCCCAGGGCATGGGCAGCACGGTGCTGGGCCAGTGCCCCAGTGCTCACTGGGGGTGTGGGGCACGGGGGGCACTGGGGGCCATGTGCTAATGCCCATCTCCTTCTTTCCTCCTGGCAGGGGGAGAAGGGTGCCCGGGGAGAGAAGGTGAGTTGGGGTCTGGGTCCAGCTGTGCCCCCTGTGCCACCCCCTGCCCTCCTGCCCTCACCTCCTCTCTCTGCAGGGAGACCCCGGGGAGTGCTCCTGCCCCCCCAGTCCCCGCCAGGACCCCAACTACACTGGGATGCCAGTAAGTGCCATGAGTGCCCGTGGGCACCCCTGGCTCTGCTTCACCCCCAAGGGCACACCCTGACCTCCCTCAACCCCCCCTGACTGGATGCTCTTCCTCCTCCTCTTCCCCTTCTCTCACCCCCAGGGAGCCCCAGGACTGTGGACTGGGATGTCCTGGCAGCCACAGCCAGGCCCTCAGGTGGGTGCTGCCCCTGCTGTGCTGCACCCCCACCCACCCCCACCTCACCCCCTGCCTCTCTCTCATTGTGTTTTGGGGTCTTGCAGGGTCCCCCCGGAGCCCCCGGTCCCCCCGGTCCCCCCGGTGCCCCCGGTCGCCAGGTGAGTGATGGGAGCAGGACTGACCCTGCCCAGCTTTTAGCACAGGGTTTAAATACTGTCCCCTGGGATTTAGGGAATGCCAGGACACAACGGTTTGCCAGGACTGCCTGGGCCGGCCGGAGACCTGGTAGGTGGTGACCATGCCCATGGCAGTGTCCTGTCCCCCATTGCAGGGACAGTCCCTTCATCCCTCCTGTCACCCCTCCCTCTCTCCCCTCCACCCTCCTTCCCTCCCTCCATCTCTTCCAGGGGCCTCTGGCCGTCATGGCTGAGAGGAACATCGAGGTGCTGAAGGTGAGAGTGGGGGGATGGCTCAGCTTTCTGCCCCGTGCACCCCAAACACCTCGGGGCACCCCTGACTCCCCTTCTCCTCCCAGACTCTCTGCGGGGACTGTGCCCAGCTCCAGGCAGCCTTGGAAGCTCCCAGGGGTGTCGAGGGGCAGAAGGAGGATGGGGGCATGCCAGGTGCCCCTGGCAGCGAGAACTGTGCCCGTGTGAGTATCTCCACACCTCTGGGTGGGAATCTTGGTGCCCCAAATCCCCTGGTCTTGGGGAGTGAGGTGAAGAGATGCTCTCAAGTACCTGGGATTGTGTGGCAGAAGTGGGGAGCAACAGGCTTTGGACACACTCTGGGCACACTTTGGGCACACTGTGGACATGCTCTAGACACACTCTGGGCACACTGGTCATGCAGGGAATGCTGGGCAGGCTCCCCACCTGCCCCAGTGGGGTTCCTGGGAGGATGACAGGCTTGTCCCATTCCAGTGTGAGCTGGAGCAGCGGGTGCTGAGCCCCTGAGGGATGTGGGGTGTGGGGCTCCAAGCCCCACTGTGCCCCACGGCCCCTCAGGGTGATCCCTGAGTGACTCCTGAGTTTTCTTCCAGTGCTTTGCCCAGTTCCCGAGGGCAGAAGAGGCTCGGGTGAGTGACGAGTGTCCCCCCCACCCTCTTCCTGCTCCTGGGGATGAGCTGATACCCCAATCCAGCTCTCTGGTCCCCAGGGTTCTGCAGGGATGGTCCCCACTGGGGATCTAGGACTTGTACCCCCATTCTGGGAGCGGATGGGGCTTTGGGGAGCGGAGGCTGCTTTTGGCGGGGCTTGGCAGGGCTCAGCGGTGGGCAGAGCCAGCCTGGAGTCCTGACATGTCCCCACTTCCTGCAGGGTGACAGCCCTGACAGCGACTGTCCCAGCGATCCTGGGCTACCGGGTGCCCCGGGCATCCCTGGTGAGAGAGGAGAGCAGGTGGGTGAGCCCCAATCCATGCAGGGACCCCCCTGCCATCCCAGCCCTTCCCAGGGGCCATGGCTGGTCCCTTGGTGCCCCTTGGAGCTGGGATGGGTCCAGGTCCCTGTCCCCTCCCTGTCATGGTCATGCCTATGACACTTCTATGTCTCCCCAGGGCTCACCAGGACTGCGGGGACCCCCGGGACCACCTGGGCCCATTGTAAGTAGCCCTGCCCGGGGTGAGGGGCTGTGTGGGCATCATGGTGTGGTCCTGGGGGGCTTAAATGCCCTAAAAGAAAATTGCCAAGGGTGCTGACAGCGTGCCCTGAGGCCGTGGTGATGGGCAGAGGGACGTGGCCGTGGCGAGGCGGAGGTGTGGCATGGCCTGGATGTCCCAGCCTGGAGATGGAGGTGAAGGTGCTGCCAGCCTGGAGGTGGAGCAGGAGCTCTGTGGCACCCGGAGGGCTCAGCCCAGGCTCCCCCGTGCCTTTTCCAGGCTGTGACCTCCCTGTTTCTCCCCTCAGGGTCCCCCAGGCTTTCCTGGAACGCCGGGTGCACCCGGACTGCCCGTAAGGACCCAGCACGGCTCTGCTCTGTGCCCTGTGTCGCTGCCGCTTGGTTTGGCTGTGTCCCTTGTCCCTGTCCCCGCTGGGAGCAGCTGCAGCACAGCTGCCCCATTTCTCTTCCATCCCATCTCCATTCTCCCATTTCCACCTCCTCCATCCCAAAGCAGGGGGTCTCAGTGGACCCAGGTCTGGGAATGACCTTCCTGAGTGCAGGGATCTGGCACTGGCACTCACCAGCCCTGGTGCCACATGTTGGGTCCCTTCATCACCATGGGACCTGGTTCAGCTCAGCAGCTCCTGGTGTGCCAGGGACCTGCCACCTGGCTTGGTACCCCATCACAGCTCCCACACGGTGGGCTGGGTGGCACCTGATGGCAGCTGCCCCCAGAGAAGCCCCTCGTGGGGACCTGGAGGATCCTCTGTGCAGCCAGTGCTACCTCGGCTCATCCTCCTCCTCCTTTGGTCCCCCCTCTGTGGTCATGCGACCTCCACCACCATCTCCATTTTGATGTTCATCTCCATCTCCATCCTCATCTCCATCTTCATCCTCCGTGCTCGCTCCAAGCAGGAGCTGGTGGTGGGGCTGTGCCGGTGGCTCTCGGAGGATCCGGCCCTCCTGCTCATGTCACCTCGTCCACTAATGTCACCATAACACCACGGTCTGTGTGGGGCTCTGTGGGGCTCTGTGGGTCGTTGCTCTGCCGTGTGCCAGCGTGTCCTGTCCAGCCTGTGTCACCTTGGCACCACATCACCCCACTAACCCACCCCAGAGGTCCCATGGCACAGAGCCCAGGGGCTCCTGGCTGTCCCTGTGTCACCCATTTCCATGGGAGGATGGGAAGCACCAGGCTGGGGCATGTCTTGGGTGCCAGGACTGCAACCAAGGGCTGCCTGTGGGTCCTGCCCACGGGTCACAGTGTGAGGGGCACAGCAATGCCAGTGTCTGGGTCTGAGTGTACCCCACACTTGGGCACTGAACCGGGTGCCCATGGCTGTGCCATGGGTGGAGGGGACCCAGCCAGGTGCCAGACGGGTCCTCCCTGGTGCCCAGGGGTCCTGGCAGGCTGGTGGAGATCACAGACTCCATGGGCTGTGCCCGGGTCCTGCTGCCAGCTGGGCAAAGCCCCAGGCAGGGGTTGTAGAACACCCCCTGCAGCTTCTCTCTTCTCCCCCTGAAGGGTCTCCAAGGGGAACGTGGCCCTGCTGGGCTCGCTGGAGCCAAAGGAGAACCGGTGAGTGATGTGGGAGGAGGGGACAGAGGGGACACTGGTGCCCTGTGGGCTTTGGGCACCTGGCTGGGGCATTGCAGGTGGCTCAACATCATCCTCCTCCTGCACAGGGACCTCCAGGACAGCCTGGCTACCCTGGCGCAACGGGCCCCCCCGGCCTTCCCGTGAGTCCTGTGGGGAGCCAGGCAGCCTGTGCCAGCCCCCAGCCCCAAGAGGAGCCCCCATGCCCCTCCTGGTGCTCACTGGAGCCGCCACTGTTGTGGTTGGGGGACCCCCAGTGGGCACTGAGCACCCTGTCCCTGCAGGGCTCATCTCTGTCCCATTCCACCCCATCCCCATCCCACCCCATCCCACCCCATCCCACCCCATCCCACCCCATCCCACCCCATCCCACCCCATCCCACCCCATCCCATCCCACCCCATCCCATCCCATCCCTTTCCCAGCCCATGGAATCCCCCCTTCCATCCCACATTTCCCTGCCAGGATCCCATCCCATCCCTTTTCCAGCCCCTGGAATCCCACTCCCCCCGCTCTGATCCTGATCCCGCTGTCTCTTCCCAGCTTACAAGGAGAAGATGAAGGAGCTTCCCCTCGTCTCCCTGTTCTGCTCCTGTTTCCTCTCGGATCCCCTCAACAAGCCGGGATACACATACGAAGGTGAGATCCCACTTCCCATCCCTGTGGGAAGGAGGCAGGAATTTTGGGAAGGGGGGGCTTTGGGATCTGTGGATCCCCCTTGGAATTATCGGGATCCCCCTCAAGCCGAGTGCAGGGGCTCCACGGTTTGCTGGGAATGGTGGGAAGCAGGAGGTTGGATTGGGATCTGGGGGGGCTTGGGGAGACTTGGAGCCTTCAGCATTCCCAAATATTCCCCTTGGGTGGGTGTCCTGGAATTCCTACCCCAATTCATGAGGGATGAACCACAGGGAACATCTGGGTGAATCCCACAGATATCTGGGAATGTGGTGGCCCATTGGGGTGGGTGTTCCAGGACTGGCCATCTCCCTAAGGATCAGGAGAGCTCAGAATTCCCAAATATTCCTATCTCGCTCCTTGGATGGGTGTCCTGGAGTTCCTACCCCAATCCATGACATGAGGGATGAACCACAGGGAAAATTCGGGAATATTTGGGTGAAAACCATGAATATCCAGGAATGTGGTGGCCCATTGGGGTGGGAATTCCAGGACTGGGCATCTCCCTAAGGATGGGGAGAGCTCAGAATTCCCAAATATTCCCATCTCAGCCCCTGAGATGGGTGTCCTGGAGTTCCTACCCCAATCCATGCCATGAGGGCTGAACATCTGGGTGAATCCCACAGAAATCCGGGAACGTGTTCCCGCGGCGGGTGCGACACCCCCGGAATGTTGTTTGGGGAACGGGCGGGATCCTCCCGGCCCCACCCCGTGACCCCTCCCCGTGCCCCCAAAGCAGACACGGTTGACCTGACGTGGTGCGTGATCTCGGACATGGAGGTGATCGAGCTCAACAAGCGCACCTCGGGCCAGTCCTTCGAGGTCATCCTGAAGCCGCCGTCCTTCGACGGCGTGCCCGAGTTCAACGCCTCGCTGCCCCGGCGCCGCGACCCGTCCCTCGAGGAGATCCAGAAGAAGCTGGAGGCGGCCGAGGAGCGCAGGAAGGTGGGTGGGGGTGGCCCTTGGAGCTTGGCTGAGTGGCCCAAACCACTTCAGGACCCCCCCTTTATCCAAGAGGGAAAGGAAAACAACCAATGGCATAAGAATGTAGGATGGGACACTCCATGGGCTGCAGGGGGACAACCTGAGTCACTGTGGTTGTCACCATGGGCTACAGGGTGTCACAGCTCTGGGTCCTTCCCCTGCTTTCCGTGAGGTCCCTCCCATTAGTTACAGTCTCCTGCTGTCCCGTGGGTCACTCCATGGGCTGCAGGGGGACAACCTGAGTCACCATGGTCTTCACCATGAGCTACAGGGGAGGGTCACAGCTCTGGGTCCTTCCGTCCTTCTCCTGCTTTCCGTGAGGTCCCTCCCACGGGTGACAGTCCCCTGGTGTCCTGTGGGTCACTCCATGGGCTGCAGGGGGACAAGCTGGGTCACCGTGGTTGTCACCATGAGCTACAGGGGGTCACAGCTCTGGGTCCTTCCCCTGATTTCCGTGGGGTCCCTCCCACGGGTGACAGTCCCCTGCTGTCCCGTGGGTCACTCCATGGGCTGCAGGGGGGTCTCTGCACCCCAATGGTCCTCTGTGGGTGGCAGGGGGACACCCTGGGTCACCATGGTTGTCACCATGGGCTACATGGGCTCTGGGTGCTTCCCCTGCTCCCGTGGGGTCCCTCTTCCTCCTCCTCCTCCTCCTCCTGCTCCAACCTTGACGTCCACGTTGTTTTCCCATGGCTGGAATTCCAGCTGCTCAACAGCTCCTCAGTTCTTCAGTATGTCATCACGGAGGTGGCACCATGATTCCAGAGCAGCAGGTCCCTCCTGGAGCCACCTATCACCAGTTCCATAGGACAGGGGAAGCTTCTAGAAGCTTCCACCGGAAACCACCCCTCGCCCTCCCCAAAACCCCCAGGCCCAGAACGCCACGAGGGTGTGACACGGGGACGCTCAGCCCCTCCAGCCTCGCCGAGCTGGGTGTCCCCCCGTCCTTGGGGAGGCTCCGACGGTGGATCCCGCTCTTCCCACGCAGTACCAGGAGGCCGAGCTGCTGAAGCACCTGGCGGAGAAGCGGGAGCACGAGCGGGAGGTGATGCAGAAGGCCATCGAGGAGAACAACAACTTCATCAAGATGGCCAAGGAGAAGCTGGCGCAGAAGATGGAATCCAACAAGGAGAACCGCGAGGCGCACCTGGCGGCCATGCTGGAGCGCCTGCAGGAGAAGGTGAGAGCCCGGGGAACACAGAGAGGGGCTTTTTGGGGTCACCTGGAGGCCTCACGTGGCTCTTGGGGTGGCCTTGCCCTCTGGGGACACCACCAGAGTAGGGCTGGCTCTGCCCGTCCCACCATGCAGCCACTCCCAAACTCGGCATTCCAGCGGGATCAGGGGCCCTTCCCAAGGACCCGGAGCATCCGTAGGCTCGTGAGAGGGTGGGGAGCTGGGACCTGTGTCCTGCTTCCCACTTGTCCCACCTTGGAATCATGGAATTCCAGAGTGATTTGGGTTGGAAAGGGCCTTGAGGATCATCCACTTCCACACTTCCCACCATCCCAACTTCCATCCCACGTGGCCTTGGACAATCCCAAGGATGGCCCAGCCACGCCCTTGCCCCATCCCTTATCCCGTGTGGCGGATCCTTCCCGGAATGCCGGGATCTGGGATCCTCAGGACCCCCAGGAACCTTCCAACCCTTCCGAAGGATCCCGGATCCACCTAAGGAGTGTCCATCCCCTCCTTCCCTCTCCCTTCCCCCAGGACAAACACGCGGAGGAGGTGAGGAAAAACAAGGAGCTCAAGGAAGAGGCCTCCAGGTAAAGAGGAGCTGCTTGGACTCCCAGCTCCGGGCGAGCTTTTCCGGAGGTTTCCGCGGCGCCAGCTCGGAATGTGCGGAAGGGTTTGGACGTTGCTCTGCTTTCTTTGTTCGTGGATGTGACGAGTTGACGGGTGTGAAGCCATCCCAGACATCCCGGGGAGGGGGGGGAGGGAGGAAGGAAGGAGGGGGAGGGATCGGGCGGGAAGAGGGCCGGATTTGGGATCTCCACCTCCTTTTGGGACAGGGGGGTCTCCCGGGAAGGGGTGGGAATGTGCGTCGTGTGTGGCTTTAGCGGGGTGTTGGGAAGGCGGGAAGGGCGGGAATCCCTCCGGAGTCTCCTCCTCCATCCCACCCCTCCCAGCTCTTGGTGTGTCTCCCTCGTTCTCGCCTGGATTCAGGAATCTCTCCCGGATCCGGCGCTATTTGCCCTTAAAGTGCCATTTTGGGAAGGGGGAAGAGGATCCCCCACCTTGGGGTTGGCCAGGGAAGGGTGTTCGTCACTCCAAAGGATTTGTCTTTCCAAGGAAAACCCCCTGACTTCCCAATTTGGGAACGGGGAGGAGGATCCCCCTCCTTGGATGTGGCCAGGGAGGGGTGTTTGTCACTCCAAAGGATTTGTCTTTCCAAGGAAAACCCCCTGACTTCCCAAAGAAGTTTCTTTCTCATTTTTTTGGGTCCCCAAAACCTCATCCTTGTGGGAACTCTTGGATGAAATCCCTTTTCCTGCTGCAGAGCAGCTGGAGAGCCACCGGCTCCTGGGAATGTCATGGAGTGGGAGGAAGGAAACCAGGCTGTGGAGGATGGAATGGAGGGGGTGAAAAAGAGGGGGAAAGAGGAGGAGGAGGAGGAGGGATGGAGATGCCTCTGTGGAGAAGACAATTCCATGGGGAGCCCCTTGGGGACACCGATGGCACCTCCTGGTGACACTGGGATGGCTGGAAAACCCACTGGGATCCACCAACAACCCCCCGGAGCTGCTCTTTGGGAGCTGCCCTGCAATTCCCGGGTGATTTTTGTGGGAAAAGGAGGGTCTGGATCCCACCAGAGGGGTGGGAATGTCTCCTCCTCTCCCAGTTTCCAGCGGGAACTGGTCCCAGTGCTGCGAGGCACCTCCACAACCCCCAACCTTGATGCTGCCACGGGGTTTGGTCTCCAAATTTTCCAGGCCCTGGAAATCCGGGTCCGGAGGGAATCCCGTCCCTTTGCCTGTGCCCGCCCGGATCCCGGGGAATTCCTGGGATGAGGGATGTGGGAGAGGGGGAAGGAGCCGGAGGGGCTGTTCCAGCTGTGGCAGGACTTGTCCTTTTTTTGTACACAACGTTGTAAATAAACTGCCTTGGCCTTTCCTCGGTTTTCTCACGATCCCTGCGGAGCCTCCCGCGTGGTTTTTTAGGGAATGGGAGCATCGGGAAAGGGCGGGAATTAGGGCGGGAGGCACCAGGGGCATCGGGATGGGGCTGTTTTCCCTCCCGGTCCCAAAAAACCTGATGGGACTGAGGGACATTTGGGTTCCTCTCCCATCCCAGGCCTGGAGCCAAATTCCATCCTGGGAAGATGAGGATCCAGGGATGGAGAAGCTCGGAGGCCGAATTATCCATCGGTTCATCCATGAAATCGGGAACAGGGAGCTGTCAGGTCCTCATGGCCGGGAGGAGATCCAGGGAATTCCTTCTCCTCCAGCCCCAAGGAGGAAGGGGCACGGACACCTCTCCCACCTTTCCTCAGCCTGGAAGAGGAGGTGGCACCAAAATTTAGGATCAGCATCCCAAAGTGTCCCTCCCTCCTGTGGTCCTGCCTGACCTCGTCCACTCGGATCTGGGAATCCTTGGAATCCTCTGGGAATCCTTGGAATCCTCCGGGAACCCTTGGAATCCTCCGGGAACACTTGGAATCCTCTGGGAACACTTGGAATCCTCTGGGAATCCTTGGAATCCTCTGGGAATCCTTGGAATCCTCTGGGAACCCTTGGAATCCTCTGGGAACACTTGGAATCCTCCGGGAACACTTGGAATCCTCTGGGAACCCTTGGAATCCTCCGGGAACACTTGGAATCCTCTGGGAACACTTGGAATCCTCTGGGAACACTTGGAATCCTCTGGGAACCCTTGGAATTCCCTGGGAATCCTTGGAATCCTCTGGGAATCCCTGGATGCCCAGCCACGGAGCTGTGGGATTGGGTGCCAACGTGCAGGACAATCCCAGGAAGGGATTCGGAATTCCCTGTGGATGCAACAGCCGTGTTTGGGATTCCTCATGAGATCCAGGTGTGCCAGAGAAGGGGTTGGATCCATGGAAACCATGGAAAAAGAGGACATGGAGTCAGTGCTGAGGTGGCAGAGGCCACCATGGGAATACAAACTTAAATCCATGTGGGAATGGAGGTGGGAAGAGCAGAAGAGCCACAGAAGGAGGGAGGAGGAAGGAGCCCAAGGAAGTAAAATCCACAAATCTTGGAGCAACCTGGGATAGAGGCAGGGGGGATGGGATGGATTTAAGGTCCATCCCAACCCAAACCACTCTGGGATTCCATGATCACCCCATTCCATGGCCTGAATCCCAAGGAACGGGGTCAGTGCTCCAGCAAGGCTTTGGAGAATCCCATTTTTCCCTGTGGTGCCGAGGGAAAGACAAGGATGGCTCGGGATAAAGAGGGAGGGGAGCTGGATCTGCTCCCTGGGCCGGGATTGTTGGCCGTCCCTTTGGAATCCCTTTTCCAGCATTTCCAGCACTGTGCTTTCAGGAATCATGGAATCCCAGGGTGGGGTGGGTGGGAAGGGACCTCAAATCCCGACCCATTCCATGGGCAAGGACAATTCCCGTTATCCCAGGGAATCCAACCTGGCCTTGAACATTCCCAGGGCTGGATCCAGGGGCAGCCCCAGCTTCTCTGGGAATTCCAGCCCAGCCCTCCCCACCCTCCCACCC